>CM031233.1:109790587-110233087 GCA_018340775.1 Taxus wallichiana var. yunnanensis
CACCAAAGGTTTAGCCTAGAAGCTCATGGCATTATCAGCAACTATCTTAGCAGGAACTCCAAACCTGTAAATGATATGATTCAGAATGAAATCCATGACAATTTGGTGAGTTGCTTTCTTGGTGGGGATTGCCTCCACCCACTTGGTGAAGTAATCAGTGGCTACTAAAATCCACTTATGGCCAGCACTTGAAGGATCTGAAATCTCACCAATGAATTCCATTCCCCATTTCCTAAATGGGGCTTCAATTGATACAAGCTACAAAGGAAGGGAGCCTGAAGCTTTCAGTCTTCCAGAAAAGCGTTGGCAACTTTCACATTTTCTTACCAATAGAGTTGTATCTTTGAAAAGATTTGGCCACCAATAACCAACCCTTAAGATTTTATGAGCTATGACTCTTCCAGCAAAATGTCCCCACAAACTCCTCCATGGAGATCAACAATTATTTTAGGGGCTTCATCTTCAGTAATGCATCTTAAGATAATTCTCTCAGGGTTCTTCCAAGCTAACCCAAAATCAGTAATGACATATTTTTGGGAAGCTAACTTAAGTTCTTTTTCTAATTCTTTCTCAAATGTTCAGGGCACTGTAGATGTTTGAGATAAAAAAATGATTTCCTTGTACCATTCAAAATTTATCGCTTTTTTGAGGAGATTCACCTTTCTTCTTCAACTTCATTTACCTTAATTGTCTGATTGTTCTCTGTCATAACTTTTGCCAAGCCCAAATCTCTCGACCAATTTTTTTTTGGATATCCATATCATACTTTTACAATTTGTTTACCCATCAACATTTTTTCTTGAAACCACCATTTTCGATAGGATATCTTTCACCATGGTGTGGGGAACAAAAGAAATGACTTTGGAACTCGAGTATATTTTTCTAAAGATCTTTTTGCTTTTACCAAATAAAATTCCTACTTCTCCATGATAGTATACTTTATCTCAGCGCTTTTAATGCCTTAATGAAAAAGGCAATTGGTCTTTAGTTCCCTCATCATCCTTTCCGAACAACACAGATGCAATAGTACTTTTAAGAAAAAGAAACATTTGGCAAACCTTCCTATAATCTAGAGTTGCTAAAATAGGGGCATTCTTTAATGCTTCTTTTATCCTAACAAAAGCTTGAATATCCGCTTCTTCCCATTTTATACTTTTGTCTTTCTTGAACATGCTAGTGATTGGGATAGTTAATTTAGTAAATTTGGAGATAAATTTCCTAATAAAATTAATCTTCCTAAAAAAGGATTGAGTTCCCTTCTTGTTTATTGGAATAGGGACTTTCTGATGGCTTCTACCCTTTTAGGATCAATCATGACCCCTTCCTTTGACACAATGTGTCCAAGAAGATTTTCTTCCGAAATCCAAAATGGCACTTCTTGGGGTTTATTGAAATACCATACTCCCCGCATCTTAAAAAAAAATTCTAAGTGTTGCAAGTGGTCACTCCTTTTTTGCGAAAACAAATCACATCATCTTGATATATAGAAATGAAATCATTAATATAGCCAAAGAAAGCTACATCCATTTCTCTTTGGAAAGTGGCTCAAACATTCATTAGACCAAAAGACATTCTGACATATACATATGTTCCCCAAGGAGTGGTAAAGGTAGTCTTGATTCACTCTGATTTCTTCACAACTACCTGGTTATATCTAGAAAAACCATCCAGGGTGGATAAAATTCGAACCAAGTAACCAATTGTAACATATTGTCCATATTTGGCAGAGGGTAGTTATCCTTCATTGATGCTCTATTCAAGTTTCTAAAGTCCACACACAACCTTATATCTCCATTCTTCTTTCTGACAGGTACCAAGTTTGCAACCCATGATGAGTACCTTTTGGGCTGTATGATTCCTCCATCCCTCAACTTTTTCAATTCTTCTTGCATCTTCAGGGAAAGGAGTGGATTGATCGGCCTCTGTTTCTACCTAAACAGATTGGCAGAAGCTTCCAAGGGAATTTTGTGCTGGAAAAGATCCTCTCTATATGCTTTCAGTTTAGAATAAGACCATGCTAAGCAATCTTGGTATTTCTTCAACAATTGGACATACGAATGCTTTTCTTCCTTGCTCATATTTCTACCTAGCCAGATCTTATGTGGTTTATCCTTTGTGCCCATGTCGTGCTCTTCAACATCCCTCGAGGCTGACATGTGTCTGTTGACAATGCAATCAACATTATCAAATTTTGATTCAATTGTTACCAAACCTCTAGGAATAGTATTATTCTTCAACTGAATTATTTCTTTGCCAAATAATGTCTCCTTTCCATCAGCCACACAAACCATTGGCTCCTAATCTATACGTTGATCGAAAATTATCCTTGGTTCTAAAAAACCTTTTCACCTGGGCATCATCTTCAAACACTTGCTAGTGTTTAACATTGTCAGGAACAAATGGCCTAGTTAATATCTCAATATTATACTCACAATAGGGGATATAGTACAATTTTCAAATCTAGACCCCAATACGACCAATTTGTCTGCTAGAGTATTGTACTTCCTATTGTGATGTATTATGTTGAAGGAGTCAAATATTTCAATGAAATCCCGTGATCGCATGCTTATACCGCTTCATTATCAAATTCTTTATTGCATACAATTTTCTAACCTACTTGACAGTTAGCTTAGAATCTCCTTTAACAATGATGTCTCTAACACCATATTTCCAAGTAATTCCTAGACCCAAGAGCAGCTTATTCATACTCGTTAATATTCTTAATGCACTCGAAGTTGATTTTAATAGAGAAAACAAACTCTTCCTAGCCGGAGATATCAGAACAATACCAGTACCATTTTTAAATTTAGATCAAGCCCCATCAAAAACAAAGTTCAAGGAGAATCTACTTTATTAAGAGACTTTCATTGATAAATTTTGTGCTCTTTACCATCAGCAAATCCAACAAAGTTATCAACATCAATGTCGGTGTATAACTCCTCATAGGAAGCATTATTGGGATCCTCAATGAGATGTAGAATCTTTTTCACCATATAACTTTACAAGGCTTCCCTTAATAGCTATAGTGGCAAAAAGACATATCCATTTCCACACTCCCACTCACACTAGCAGCCAATTTTCTTGTTAACAACATTCCCCATTTGGTGGAGCAATCAACAATAACAACATCTAGTTTTAAGTTCTTGCCTGGGTACGCTGCAATTTGCACTATCAAACCCTTAACACATCCAACCACTAGCACCTCTCTGGAATCCATGGTAGTGCACTTCCCATAAGTTGTTTTCACTTTCATATCTAATGCATTCATGACCTCAAGAGGCATAACATTACATGATGCTCCAAAATCAAACATACGGCTTGTGTAACAACTTGTCCCTAATAATCAAAGTAGTGATAAATAGATCTACATTCAAATATACTTTAGGTGGCTCACCTAGTTCTTCCAACACTTGGATTTTTTCCAACTCTGCAATGGTAGGACGAGTTTCAACATTGTATATATTTCTTCCTTGGGTAATATTTACTTCTTTCAATCCCAAATAATCAAAGGCCCTTTTCTTGTGCTCAGAAATCCTAAGCACTCAAAAATTGGAAAAAAAATCTTGATCGACTTGAGACTTGGGAAATGTCATAAGGAATGTATTTGGGCAAGGTAGCCTTTGGAGGAAAACTAAAAAATCATCTCTGACAAAGAAAGGATTTTTCAGTGGTCCGAGCATGGGCAGGATACCAGCCTGTTTGGGGAAACAAGGCATTTTCCAGATGTATCTTTCTTAAGAGTTTTTTTTGAGATATTGGTGAGAATTGGAGTTTTGGATTGGCCCGAGGCCCCGCCCCTTTGAGAACTTTACTCCTAGTGTTATATTCTTATTCTTTGGTAACCACAACATTCATTAACAACTGCCTATCCTCCTCGTAAGGGATTCTTCCATCATACTTTTTAGTCATTAATTCCCTTAAGAATTCAAAATAATTATTAGGAAATTCAAAAGCTTGTACCATATCTATTTCAAAATCTTAAGAGGGAGGAAGGTGTAATACTTGGTGGATGCAATCCCATAAATTTGTAGCAGTTCTAGAACTGATTAATTGATCAAGTTTCTCCCTACCATGAGCCTCTAGAGCACCCCATCATGCACACATCATCATCAGTGTCATCATCAGCTTCCTTAACTTCTTTGTCTTCATCACATGGGGCATGTGGTAAGAAAAATCGGTTACACCAATCAATTTTTTTGGTATCTTCCAAAACAACAACTTTGGTAGCTAAAGGATCAGGCACCAATTTGTTTTCCCGGGGTTGCGGCTGTCTATTCCCTGATCCCACAGGCCCTTTACCCCTGTCATCTAATCTATGATCACCTCTCGGATGATTGGAAAATCTTTCTTGACATTTTGGCTTATGTTGACATTGGGAACCTTTTCCAATCCCCTTCTCTACTCTAGGTTGTTTATAGCATATTTCCTTAACAACTCCGGCCAAATTTTTTACAACCTCATCTAGATCCATAGACTTACTCGAGTGAGGCTTCTTTGGATTGATCAGATTGATACCTTCCCTCTTAGGATGCTTACCAACTACTTTGTTATTGTTTTCAATTGTCAAAGCCATGGTGAAGGCCTACATCAATGTTACTGGGTTCTTATCCCTCAAATAATAAGTAACCTTCTTATCCAAAGCATCAGAATATTTTATCAGACAAGAAACATCACTTGACCTCAAGATCACATGAAAGCTATTTAGGTATTATTGAACCTTGTATTGAAGTCATGAATAGATTCATTAGGATTCTTTTTAATATTTTCAAATTTTGATAAAATAAAACTAGGGTCTGTTTAATCTCCATACTACAATCTAAAATTATTCTTCATTTATCTCCATGAATTGAAGGAGTTGTCCTGGAAAATATTTATACGATCACGTGCATCCTCCTCAAGAGTATGAATTAAAAAAATTATGTACACATCCTCAAATTCAATCTCAAAGTATTCCATCATATTGAAAAAATATTTAAGTGTTGATCACTAGTAATAGCTTTATTTCCTTGAAATTTAGGCAATCTATTTCTAACATCTTGGCACAAACATTTGGATATCCAACCATACCTCTCGAAATCTATAGGACCAAAAGTGTTCACAATAAATGGAGGTCTAGGTGGGGATTGGGCCATATTGTTTTGGGAGGTGATCTTATAGGAGAAACAAAATGATGAGGAGTAAGGGGTATGTCCTAAGCACATGAATGCAATTCTCGGAATGAATGTTCTCAAAAAACTCTATTTCTTGGAAGATCCTATCATATTTGGGAAACACAGGACAAAATGAGATGCAAAATTTTTAAATACAAATGAAGGTCCCTCTCCGGATGGAGAATTCTGATCTACAAAAATAATACGATGCGAGAAGAACTTAAGGAAGTATGGTAATCTTCAATGATAGATTAGTTAGTTTAAACAATTGATAACTCCTTTCTTGATTTTTGATCTCCAACAACTTTCCACATTCTTCTCCCTTCGAAATTGTCTTTCCCAGTTCTAGAAACAACTTTCTAGTAGGTTCTTCAATGAAAAGAGATCTTCTTCCTTCCATATTTGCAAATATTAGTGATAAATTTCAATTGACAGAGTTTAAGACATTGGCATTTATCAAAAATTAATTCAACATAGAATCACCACTAAATATTTTCACCTTAGTTGTGTAAATGCACTAAAAATTATCTGTCTAATGTCTATTAACACTAAATTCATGCAAAGCTTCACATATCTGAACTTCCTTTACCCGTATTTAACATTGATGATGTAAAATTAGTGCAAAAACCAACATAAATTGGAAATATTACACACAGAACATGTAAATTTGCTCGATTCTTACAAATCTAGACACATGATGATGTTTAAACAACGTATTTACACTTTAAAAATTTAAATAAGCATTTAACAGGTCTATATGCATTATTGATGGTGTTCAAACTTTGCACACACCTTCATGTCCCAAAAAATGGCACCAATCGGTGTTGGTATCCAAATTGATTCTCACTTGGAAACCGAGTAGCATCACAAATTTTACAAGACACTAAGAGACAGACAAATCATATTATGAGTCATTTTGTAGTTAGGGGGGGGATTCGTTTGACTCTTTGTAACTTGAGCATCGAAGAAATGGATAACACCTTCATTAAGGATTTGATCTATCGTCACTACTTTAGGTTATGCCTATCAACTTGGGTGAGAGGACCCATTTTGTAACATATGTTGGTGAAGGAAATTGAAGTTATCCTTCTTTGCACAAAATTGAAAGGAAACCTTGAGAAAATATTATCAATGAACCACAATTTAACTCTCACGAGTTGTCACTTCTAAAGAATGGTGATATTTTCTAAACAAGGTTAAGGTTACTAAAGACATTATGGGATCCTGATTCCTTATGCATATTTTGGTAGTAGAATTTATTCATTTTTCGACATACAAGGAAAACAAGGATATTTCAGGTAGGATTCATTATTTTTGAATAATTTTGGGTGGGAGATTAAGAAGGATAAACTTGATTTTCATAGATCTTTGAGAACCTTCACAACATTTGGAAAACTAAATGACAAAATTCTTCATAACAGCTAAAATATTCCTTCAACTAGAAGGTGTGCATCAATGGAGGCCTAGATTATCACGGTATCATATAATCTCCAAGAATTTAACATGAAGGTTCGAACTAAAAACTCAAGTAAACATTAAATACCCCTGGTTCCTCATGCCTAAGATACACTCAAATGCTTAAAGAGAATATTTATAAACAAAATTGTAGTAAAGTGATTTTAAATTATTTATCTCATTACATGATAAAGGCTCAAATTCTCATAATGAAATTGAAAATGCCACTAAACTATCACAGGGATGAGATCCTATGTTATTCGAAGGATTTTAACACAAGATTGCAATAGGAATAAGAAAAAATACTTGCAGACATTCTAAAATAAAGCAGACACAAATTTTCCCAAGATTAACACAGATTAATTTGAAGTTGATTAGATTCATCAGCAAGGGAAAGTTTCTTTGAACAGTCTCAAAGCTTTTCAATGGTTGTACACTTGCAACCAACTTGACATGATCAAATCTAAAACATAAGAGATTAACATGTTTCTTAGATGGTCTCTCAGGAAGATGAGCTTTCAAAAAAATTCGTAAGAATTCAATCCTCGACCTTTTACATGACTAAAGCATGCTTTTTATAACACTCAATTTACATCCAAGATTTCCCCCAAAGAAAAGAATATTCGACAAACCTTTGCTTGTTACCAATTTGTCTCGAGAATGTGACGTTTAAAAATTTACACCCGTAGCTTCCGGTGGAAAAATCATGAACTGATCATGTTTCTCAGACCCTCAACTAATGACTGGGATGCCATGCCACAAATTTTTGACATTCCTTCTAATCAT
Organism: Taxus wallichiana var. yunnanensis; assembly: GCA_018340775.1. Lineage (NCBI taxonomy): Eukaryota > Viridiplantae > Streptophyta > Pinopsida > Cupressales > Taxaceae > Taxus > Taxus wallichiana. Next base: position 109,797,979 of record CM031233.1, read on the forward strand.
TCTTTTATTTTGTCATGTAAGATATCCCTGTTTTGATAATTTTATGGTTGCTCTGTATAATTGGATCTCGATAGGAAATCCTTTTCACCCTTGAGAATACACCTTGAGAAATGAGTGCCCTCGCATGGATGCCTACATTTTTCCTCTCGAAATGAGTTTCTTCGCACGGATTATCCCACATTACCTACGTTGTGAGTCCAAGTTGGCCAAGTGTAAAGAGATGCCAACAAAATCCTCCATGTGTTTCCCTGGTGTAACCGCAAAGGTGAAGTACAAAGGTAAGTTCCGAACTAATGTGGGCCTTCCATGTGTTTGTTTGGTGCAACTTCAAAGATGAAGTTTAGAGGCAATACCTCAAATGAGCACAAGCTCTCCATGTGCCCAAGAAAACTTCCTTTTGGCCTTTGAGAAATTCTCAGTATAAAAAGGAGCCATCGCGGAAGCCTCTACGTGTCTCTTTGGCGCACTTTTGATATGGTGCCAAAAAGTGGAGACCCTAAACAAGCGTGGGCTCACCACGTGTCTCAATCTAGTAGAGTTGTTGAAAATATTTAAGGACCAGAAGAAGGCGCCATGTGTCTAGTGTTTGAGAAAGTTTCTTTGGCCATTGAAAATTCTAAGTATGGGTAGGATCCAATGGAAACATCTAAGTGTCCCTTCGGCGCTCTTTCAAAAGTAAAGTACAGGTGCAGGTCCCCAAATAGGTGCGGACCCTCCACATTTCCCAGGATTTATAAATTCGCTTGAAAATTTCAATTATAGAGAAGGGCTAGTGGAAACCTCCATGTGTCTCCCGGCATAAGTGCTAAGGTAAAACTTAGAGGTGAATCCTCAAATGAGCGCCAACCCTTTACTTGGATAAGACTTAAATTCAAGCGGGCCTTAGAGTTTGCTAATGCTCCACTAAGCCTGCATCCAATCAAAAAGGACCACATTTCCATAGATGTTGGGACAAAATTGATAGGGAAAATAAAACATGACTGTGGAAAAATAAAAGGAAGGGGAAAAACCCAAATTTATGCCCAAGTTACAAATTCTTTCACATGGAAAGAGGAATGGAAAAAAATTTGGACTTAAAGTGATCCTCGACCAAAGGAAAGGACTGATCATGGCAACCAAATGAAGGACATATCTTTCACGCATCAATACGGGGAGATAGAGAATACGACGGATCCCACAGATTGAAGAATTTCAAGGAAAATAAGGTGAGATCAAATTGAGCACCAACAAGTTACACACAAAACTTTCATTCATACAATAACATCTTGATAATGTAGTTTTTCTTTCAGCAAAAATAGTCCAAACTTGAGTTGCATTTGACTGTGGACACTTGTTCTCTTCTCCTAAATCTAATTTTTCCTCCTACTATTACACAATGAAACATGAGACTTTAATAACATTCACCTACACAAAAACTTTCCTTACAAGGTAGCAAAAAATCTCGACAAGAGATAATCAAGGATATTTTCAACCAAAAAGTAAATATGTAGCTGTCATAATTAAATACAAATATGAGATGTCAGAGAACTAAATCTAGAGGAAGACAGAAATTAGTTGCACATTTAATGCCCAATTGATTTTCCAATACTCCCCCTTAATTATGAACAACTAGAGATCATAAAAATTGTATCAAGTTTGTTCAAAAGTTGTTGTAACATTTCCAGAGCTTACTGACATTTTTCTAGAGCTGCTAACTTGTGCAAAGTCACAAAATCCTAAGCCACTTCGTAAATACTTGAATGTATCTTTTTCCAATGGTTTTTTAAATATGTAAGCCAACTGATCTTCAGACCTACAAAAATCAAGACAGATTTATTTGTTGCTTACAAGCTCTTTGATAAAATGGTACCTCGTATCAATATGCTTAGTTCACTTGTGAAACACATTATATTTAGATAATGCTATGGCTGAACTATTATCACATAATATTTTGGTGGCATCTTTTTGGTCATGCATCAAATCTTTCAACATCCAAACAGCTTGACACATAGCACTATTAGCTACCACATACTAACTTCACTAAAGAAAGATTCATAATGGATTGTTTCTTCGATGCCCATGACACAACACCTATACCAAAGTGAAAAGTATACCCAAAAGTACTTTTTCTATCATCTATAGTTCCCCCAAAATCACTATTGGTGTACCCAACAAGATTGAAATCATCTAAAGTGGAAGAGAATATACCAAAATCTTTTGTACTACTCACATACCTCAATATTCTCTTATCGACATACCAATGTGAGTCTTTTGGAGACTCCATAAACCTTAAAATAAGACTTACACCATACATAATATCGACCTTGTGGTTGTTAAGTAAATAAGGCTTCCAACCACCTCTTGAACAATGTATAATCCACACATACTACATCATCTTCCTTGCTTAATTTCATTCCTATCATAACTGGTGTTGGGGATAGCTTGCACTTTTCCATATTATATCTCTTCAAAACTTCATTTGCATATTTATATTGAGAAATAAATATTCCATCATTGGATTGATGGACTTCAATCCCCAAAAATACTTCATAAGACCCAAATCATTCATTTCAAATTCATTCTTCATTGTTGATTTGAAATAATCTATGTTAAGATCACTGGTAAAGATTAGATCATCCACATACAAGAAAACAATTAAAATGTTACCTTGCTTGTTGAATTTGATATACAATGTTGGCTCACAACCACCTCTTTGGAAACCATTTTGAATGAGATAGAGTGATGCGGTTGTATTAAGATCTTAGAGCTTGCTTTAATCCATAAAGTGTCTTCTTTAATATATACACCTTGTTTGCATGACTCATGATCGCATAGCCTTGTGGTTGTTCCACATACACTTCCTCTAAATATCCATTTAAAAATGCATACTTTACATCCATTTGATATACAAGTTACTTGTTATGGGAACCAATAGCTAATACAACCCTAACTATGTACAATCGAGCAACCTGGAGCAAATGTCTTATTCAAGTCTATACCAAAGCTATTTTGTAAAGCCCCTTGCAACTAGCCTTGATTTATGCTTTTACACATTTCTAGTAGCATCTTGTTTAGTCTTATAAATCCATTTGACACTAATTACATATTTTCCTTCAAGAAAATCAACCAATTCCCATGTTTGGTTCTTCTCAATGGATTGTGCCCATATATCACTACTCACACTTATTTAAATGTTAATTGATCATCAATATGTGAAAATAAAGTAAAAGATAAAAATAAATTTGTTGTGTCAACATTATACAACTCACTCAAACTCCTTATTTTTTGTGGCATCATGCTTGCTAGAGTTGGTTCCAGAGATGAAGAACTACTTGGAGTACTACATTCTATTGCTCCAAGGATACCAATTGATGGAGATGTTGTTTTAGATGCTTGTGAAGTTTTCTTCCCTATTGGTGTGGAAAAAGACCTCAAGATCTCCTTGGTGTGATGAAGGTGTAATTTGATCTCAGAACTTGTGGTACCATATGGGGATTGGAAGGAGTTGTTATTTGAGATATAATTTGTGTTCGAAACACTTCATCCACCATATTATCATTAGGGACATCATTTGTAATTCTAACAATCCCTCACTATGCTTCCGTCTTATTCGTACCCAAATTTAATCTCCTTTAAAGACCAAACAGCCTCATGGATTTTCATAGGACACTCGTGAGGTAGATAAATAATCACGTATGTCATTTTGTAGTGGGGAAGCAATCTATCCGACTTGTTAGCTCTCAAGTTTTGAAAGGAGTGGGTAGACCTTAAAAGGATGTGATCGATCCTAACTATTTTAGGTTGTCCCTTTCAACCAAGGTAAATGAACCTATTTTAAACCTTTTTATTGAAGAATGTTGGTAGATCCTTATTTTGCATAAATTTTATAGATAAGACCTTGGGAAAATATGATCAACACACCAAATCGACTCTCATGAGTTGTCACTTCTAGATCATGGAGATATTTTCACAACAAGGCAAATGTTATTTGTTATCACCGAATCACAGCACCCCTGTGCATATACCTGAACTCACAGTGTGATTGGATAACATGGGTACTATCTCCAAGTTGTGGGACTTGCTACTTGAGATAGACCTCCAGAGAAAGCTGGTTCTTGCTCCTAAACTACCTGCCACAATCTACTCTAATGCAGGATAAGCTAACTGTTCTAATCTAAATTTCCAAGGGACCAGGGAAAGAGAATACATAAAATGAAAGCCTACACTAAAGCGGTGATACACCAGAAAAGGAGGATGTGAGAGTAGTCTCCAAATGTGTGAAATACAAAGGCAAAGTGCACACTAGAAGAGGTGATGACAGTTCTCCATAATCTAGCAAAATGCATTCACAGCAGTATTCCAAGCACACACAATGATAATGAATTCTTGCAAGAACATGATAAATAGACACACTATTCTTATAGAAAGATCAAAGGGGCAAGAAGAATGCAAGAAAACATAGCAGGGGAAGATACATCCACAAACTGGTATTTTATTGCTTCATGATATGCACAGTTCAATCTATTACAAGATAAGGGCCTGGATCACCATGCAAGGAGTCCACTACAAGGGCCTGCAACACACTGGCTTCACAAAGCAATTTTGACAGAGCTTTGCTACCCAAAAACTCTCCCCTTTACAATGAGCCCAACACTCCAATTTATAGAAAAATGAGAAGGAAAAGAGAAGGGAAAATGGAAATCCCGAAATCTGTCCTTCAACCACCTGTAAGAGGCATTAAATTGAGTGAAATGGTTATAAATTACTTGCAAAAGGCTCCCCATACTGTCCCATGTGCTGCAGCAGAGAAAGAATGATGACCATGCCTCTTAATTGCACTCCCAGCTACCAAATAAAACACTGTTCTGAACCCGGCCACGTTTTCTTAAAAATCTCAATCAATATCTGATCAAATCTATAATTTCTTAATTTCTATACATCGGGCTTGGAACCACAATTCCAACGGTACCAATTTTGTGTGATTTCGTTGAGAAATGCAAAAGTTATGGCCTTCTGAGTGCGGGCAGCTATTTTGGGTCTGGCAGGCGTTTTCTGTCATTTGACGGGAATGAGCATTAACTGACTGGAGCCGAATATGTTTCTTTTATTTAAATATATCTACCCTCATTAAAAGTTTTTTGTGAAAATCATTCCAGAAAGTCCAATTTTGTGAGCTCGGAGTCAAAAGTTATGGCTATTTGAAGTTCCACGGGTCAAATGTTGACTTTTCTCCTCTCGCCTTCGGCCGCCGGATTTTCACGCCCCACGCATCCTCTCTGTCCCATTTAGCACAGTGCTGAAATTTCTCATTTCGGCCGAACCGGTCAGATTCACGTACTCGCGACCTAGATGTCCCATTTACTTTCGGATTGTTTGGGACAAATTTTCCCGATTCGCCGGTTCGGCCAGTTCAAGTGTCTTTTTGTCCCGCGCGTCCCTGACTGAAAGTTCTCATTTTGGCCGATCCAGCCGGTTCGCATACTTCGCGTACTTTCAACCCAACTGTTCCGGGCTGCCTTGACTCATTTCGCCCGATCCGGCCGGTTCGCGTACTTTTGTCCCGCAAGGCGTCGATCGCTGTTCAACGATTAGTCAATTTTTCAACTTTTCGGCGATTCGGATCTCGCGTCCCTTTGTCCCGAATGTCCCAAATACTGCACGGACCGCCTGGCGGCCTTTCGGCCGGTTCGCGTCCTTTTGTCCCAACTGTCCCGACTATTGCAAGGACTAGGACTTAGCCATTTTTCATGATTTTTTCTGGCCCGAGCCTGTTTTTTGCAATTTTTCACATTTTCTCGTAACTTGCTCTCTTCTACTTGACAAGGAGTTAGAAAAATCGAGGGGACCCTAGAAACATGACTTTTTCCTGAACTCAATATAATTGCTTGGGACTAAAGAATTTGATACATGTTATCAAAATTACCTTGAGGGGTGAATTTTGGATAACAGTTACTAGAGACATTTGGGACCATGATTACTTCGCATGTTTTGGTAACATATATTATGCATTTGTATGCACACAGGACAAATAGGGGTAAATACAGTAGGGTGGTTGTTTTTGAACAGAATTTTTGTGGGAGGTGGGGTAGGATGAACTTGATTCACCAGATCCTTGAGGAATCTTTAAAAATGGAAGGTTAAACTAACAAAATGCCACAGAATAGCTAAAATTTTTCTTTAACTAGAATATGTGCTTCAATGGAGGCCCATATTAGCACTTTTTCATACAATCTATGAGAATCTAACATGAAGGCTCAAGTTAGGAAACCCAAAAAGTATCAAGATCTAAGCCAAATCATGCCTAAGGTACACCCAAAGGCTTACAGACAATCTCTATCAAACAGATGAAAGAAAAGTGATTTTAAATCATTTATTTCATTCCCAGATGAAGGCTCTTCTTTGAAATGAAATTACACATGCCACTAAACTGTCCCAAGGATTGAGACCTATGTGATTGAATCAGATTTTAATACAAGATTGCAATAGAAATAGGAAAAACTACTCACATACACTCAAAAATAAAACAAACACATTTTTTCTCAAGACAACACGGAATATCTCATATTTGATCAAATTTATCAGCAACGGAAAGTTTCTGGAACAATCTTAGAGCTTATAAATGGTTGTACACTCGCAACCACCTTGATACAATCAGATTTGATACAAAAAGAGATAACCAAGCTTCTCAAAACACTTCTCAAAAAATATGGGCTCTATCAAGATTTCTATTAGAAAAAATTAGTCCCGACCCCTAACACTCCAACAATTTGCATGAAAAATTTATACTGTTTATAACATTTATAATAGATCCCCTTCTTCCCCAAAAAGAAAAAAATGTTCAATGCACCAGTTCTCGCCATGATTTCAATCGTGATTCTTAGAATTAGATCTGTAAAAATTCGCCAGGTGCTCGAGGGGGTAGATCTCATCGAATATCTCCCGTATTCAACTCCTTCCTCTGGTAGATCACTCCTTCAATTTTCCAACCACTTCTGCCCCTAATCTATCAAATCTGGCTCCCTACATGCTCAGGAGAACAAAAATATAAAATCCAATTGAGCACGATAGTCAAACCATTTTAATGGTAAAAAATGTCTTTCAAATCTTCCTACCAAACTCAGATATCAACATTAACTCCCCTCTCTACTTGGCGTGTAGTAAATACCAAGAAATCATGAAGATTCACACTTCTAGGAGTCTATCAATAAAAATGTGGGGAATATCATATTTAGACTCTCAGCTTCCTTTGATCTTTAATTTGAATTTGGTCCGTCCACATGGAAGATTCAAACTTAAAAATACACGGGGGTTTCCTTTGAATTTTTACAACTTTTGGAAAAATGGAAAAATTTCACATTTTGTTCCGCATCTCCGCCCTCAAGAAATGATCCTACCACATGTCAATAGGTGGGTCCAAAGGAACGGAGGATAAATTACGCCATTTGTCCCTCTATTTGGAAAAAGGAAAATTTTGAAGTTTTCCCCGCATGACTTCGCCATTGAGAAAACTTCAAACATGTCCCAATGTGGGTCTCGGTGGAACCACGCTTCCTTATTTACTTTTATTCTTTCTCCCACAAAGGGAAAATTTTCCAAATTTCCTTCAAAGGCACGCACCTCCGCCATTGACCTGGAGCAAGCTTTGACCTTTCCTTTATCAAGCCTATAGGCCATTTTGATGTTTTTAGTCATTTGCATGTCAAGGAAAAAATCCAAATTACCCCGATGGTCCACCTCCCCGCCCCTTTGACTTTTCAAACCACCACATGTCACCATGGTGCACCTTGAGATGGTCCCAAAAATTTGATACCTTAAACAAGCACGGGCTCGCCATGTGTCTAGGCCCAAAAAGTTTGTCTGAATGCTTGAAGCTTAGCGGAAGGCGCCATGTGTCATGCTCCAAGGTAGTCTCCTTTGGTCGTTGAAAATTCTAAGAAAAATACAAAGTGAGCGGAGGCCTCCACATGTCCTCCTAGTGCTTCTTTAAAATGAAACTCAAGGGTCGGTCCCCAAACATGCGCGGTTCCTCCACGTGTCCTAGAGCTCCCAAAACCCTTTGAAAAATACTAAGTATGGGAAGACCGGTGGAAGCCTCCACGTGTCTCCATGGCACAATTTCAAAATGGTGCTCAAAGTGGAGACCTTGAATGAGCGCAAGCTTGCCACATGTCCCCATTTTCTGCCACACTGTTTTAGCTACATAAAAATTTTCTAATTCCGGGAAAAGCAGTGGAAACCTCCACGTGTCCTCTCGGCGCTACTCTAAGGAAAAACCAAAAATTAGACCTTCAAATGAGCGGTCTTCCTCCATGTGGACAATTTTTATGTTGAGGGATTCATAGAAATGTTTAAGTCTTGAACTAAGTCACGTCCAACCAAAAGGTGCCACATCCCTTGTCAATGCAAGGATATAAATTTAACTAGGAGAAACACTTGTCAAACTGTAAAATACATAAAAATGATCATTCAAGCCTGAAAATGAAAAAATTTCCAAGGATAGAGAATTTAGAAGTGTTATAAGCCTCAAATAAGTTTCTCGGTGATACATCTATTCATTTTTCTTCAAGTATCTAGGAAAGAACGAAAAGAAGACAAATCCCGACTATGGAGAATGGAAAACATGGGAGAACCTGAGTTTTTAGATGAACAGAGAATAGGAGACCAAAATTATAGACATTTTCCGGAGGAACAAAGAAACAAGGAGCAAACCATGGACCCATAAATGATCTATGACCCAACAGATTAAAAAAGGAAACAAAGATTAACGAGGCACAACATGGGGAAAAATAAAGTGATAGAGGCCATATATTAATAGATTCCCAAAGGAAAAATGGGGCGAGACTATTTTGAGCACCAACATCAGCTCCGACTAGGGGATGGGCACTCATTGTGAGTGCCACAAGTATAATAGTAGACCAAGTGCTAAAATATCCATTGGGCAATAGAGTCAATTTTTAGAGCATAGAAACAAAGCCATTTCCCAAAAATGAAACAGAGAAACCAGCAAAAATAGGTCACGAGGACCGAATGAGCAAAAATACAAAATATAGGGAACAAACAACAAACCATACACACACACAAGATTTTATCCTTGATTCAAGGGAATCAATCCAAGTAGTGCCCACCATTAACATGCAATTTGAGTAGTTCAGCATCTAATTCCTTGAGGAAGAAGTTATGATCACCAATCCCGATATCAATGGAGTAAAGGCCCATCCATAATGAGTCAAACTTGCCATGTTTTCCTTATCTTCATGCCTGCTATCCCATAGCAACACAAGATCTCCAACATTGAAATCCTTGGGAGTAACCTTATTTTCAAATAAATTCTTCATCCTTACTCTGAAATTTACATGCCTCGGTGGGATGCCCTCCTCTCTTCATCAAGTTCAAAATCAGTTAATGCGAGCATCATAGGGACCTACCTCTTGATATTCCAGTTGTTGCATAAACTGATATGAAGACAACTACATATGAAGAGGCAGTAGGTCTTGAGACACATATACCAACTCAAATGGACTCTTTCCAGTGACCCTCTTAATAATGATCCTATCTTCCCAAACAAAAAACTTCAACTATTCACCCCACTTTCTCTTGTTCTGCTCCAATGTTCTTTTGATAATCTTAAGAAATTTTTTATTACTTGACTCAACTTGTCCATTTCCTTAGGGATTGTAATTGAGCCATGTGTCAAGTTTATCACATACACCTTGCACATTTCCATCAAAATTTTAGCTCGAAATCTCGTGGCATTGTTAGCAACAATCTTGATTAGCATCACAAACCGGAAATGATATGATTCAATAGAAAATCCATGACACTTTGTTGTGTTTCTCTTTTTATGGGGATTTACTCCACCCACTTGGTGAAGTAATCAATGGCTACAAGAATCCACTTATGGCCAGCACTTGAAGGGTCTGAAATCTCACCAATGAAATCCATTCCCCATAGCCTGAATGGGGCTTCAATTGATACTGAGGATGCAAAGGAAGGGAGCTTGAAGCTTTCAATCTTCCGAGAGAAGCATTGGAAACTCTCACATATTTTAACTAAAAGATTTATATACTTTAAGAGATCTGGCCACCAATAACCAGCCCTAAGGATCTTGTGTGTTGTGAATCTTGCAGCAAAAATCACCCCACAAGCTCCTCCATGGAGATTAGAAATTATCTTGGGGGATTCTTCTTCAGTAATGCACCTTAAGAGGACTCCCTCCGGGTTCTTCTAATCTAACCCAAAATCATTGATGACATATCTCTAGGAAGCCAGACTTAAGGGATCTTTTCTGGTTCTTACTCAAATGCTCAAGGCAGTTCAGATCTTTGAGGTAAAAAATTACATCTTTGTACCATTCAGAATTTATCAACCTTTCAAATACACCTTCCCTTTCTTCTTCTACCTAATTTACCTTAATATTTTTCAAATTTCTCTCAGCCATAAGCTTAGCTAAGCCCAAACCCTCACCAAATTCATGGTTTCGATATCCATATCATATTCTTGCAACTTGTTCACCCACCTACATATTTTTCTTGAGACCTCCATCTCTGACAAATTGTCCTGCCTAAAAAAATTTGTTTCTCTTACCAAGGAAAATTCTTTCTTTTCCATGATAGTGTACCTCATCTCAGCCCCCCTATAAGGCCTTATTGAAAAAGGCAATTCGCCTCTCATCCTCTTCATCATCCTTTCGTAACAGATGGAAGCAATAGTGTTCTTTCAAGCAAAAGAGAACAGTTGAAAGGTATTTTATAATCTAGAGCTGCTAGAACAGATGCATTCCTTAGTGCCTCTTTAATCCCATTGAAATTTTGAATGGAAACCTCCTCCCATTTGATGACCTGGTCTTTCTTCAGCATGGAAGTGATTAGAATGGTCAATTCAGCAAAGTTTGATATGAAACTTATGATGAAGTTTATCTGGCCAAAGAAGGACTGAATTCCCTTCTTGGTTCTTTGGATTGAGACCTTGTTGATGGCCTCTACTCTTTTTTGATCAGTCATCACTCCTTCTTGTGACACAATGTTACCAACCAACTTTGCCTTCTACACTCCAAAATGGCACTTCTTTGGATTGAGTGAGATGCCATATTCTCTACATCTTATCAGCATCTTCTCCAAGTGCAACAAGTGGTCACTTCTCTTTCTAGAAAACACAGTCACATCATCCTGGTAGACAACAATAAACTCATTGATGTAACCAGCAAAAGCAACATCCATTGCTCTTTGGAAGGTGGCTCCAGCATTCATCAGACCAAAGGGCATCCTAACATACACATATGTTCCCCAAGGAGTAGTAAAGGTTGTCTTGATCCTTTTTGATTCCTTCACCACAACTTGGTTATAACCACGAAACCAACAAAGATAGAGAGAAATTCCAACCCATTCATTAACTACAGCATGTTCTCCATATTTGGTAAAGGATAATTATCCTTTATTGATGCTCTGTTCAAATTCCTAAAGTCCACATATAACCTGATATCACCATTCTTCTTTCTTATTGGTACTAGGTTTGCAACCCAAGAAGAATAACTAGTGGGTTAAATAATCCCTTCATCTCTCATCTTCTTCAATTCCTCTTGCATCTTAAGAGATAAGAGTAGATTGATGGGCCTCGATTCTACCCGAATGGCTTTTCATTAGACTCTAGGGAATCTCATGTTGAAATAGGTGCTCTCTCTATGTTTTAAGTTCGAATATGACTAAGCCATGCAGTCTTGGTATTTCTTCAACAATTGGATGTATGAATACTTCTCCTCCTTGCTGAGATTGCTTCCTAACCAAATTTTCCTTGGCTTCTCCTTTTTGCCAAGGTTGTGCTACTCAATATCCCTTGAGGCTGCCATGCATCTATTAACAATGTGATATACTGATATCAAAATTGGACTCATGAGCAACCAACCTTCTAGGAATGGTCTTGGTCCTTACCGGACGATGCCCTTGCCAAACAAGGTTTCTTTTCCTTTTGTTGTATATACCATTGGCTCCAAATCAATGCATTTATAAACAAACTCTCCCTTGTTCTACAGGCATCTTCTTATCTGAGCATCATCATCAAAAACCTGCCGATGTTTAATGTTGTCAGGGAAAGAAGGTCTTGTCAATACCTCAACATAATATTCACAATATGGGGACATTGTACAATTTTTAAACCGAGATCCCAACACTGGAAGCTTGTCTACCAAGTCATTGAATTCCCTATCATGATGCACTATGTTGATGAATCAAACATCTCAATAAGATCCCAAACCGTATGTTTATATTTTTTCATTCGTTGATTCTTTGTGGTATACATTTTTCTCGACTTGTTTTACAATTAATTTCGAGTCTCCTTTGACAATGACATCCTTAATACCCTATTTTGAGAACTTCTTAAACCCAACAATAGTGCCTCATACTCAGCAATATTTTTGGTGCACTCAAAGTTGATTTTGAAGGAAAAACAAATTCTTCCCGACTGGAGAAAGCAGAACAACACCAGCACCATTCCCAAACATGGAGCAAGCTCCATAAAACAATAGAGTCCAAGGAGATCCTACATGTTCAAGACACCTACATTCCTAAATCTTGTGCTCCATTCCATCATCAAAATCCTACAAAGTTGTCAAAGCATCAACATTTGTGTACAATAATTCATAGGATGCATTGTTGGGATCCTCAATAAGATGCAACAGTTTCTTTTGTCCATACAACCTAACAAGGCTACCTTCAATTGGAATGGTGGCATAAGACATATCCACTTGGACACTCCAACCAACACTTGTAGCCCATTTTCTAGATAATAGCATGCCCCACTTGGTTTGGCGGTCAACGATGACAACATCAAGTTTTAAATTTTTACCCGAGTAAGATGCAAGCTGCACCACCAAACCCTTCACACATCCCACTAATGGAACTTCTCTGGAATCCATGGCAAGTGCACTTCACATATGCTATCGTAACTTTGATATTCAGCTCGTTCATGACTTCTAGAGGCATGAAATTACATGATGCCCTAGAGTCAAACATGTAGTTTTGAAATAGTCTATCATTAATGATCAAAGTGGTGAATAATAGATCCATATTCATCTAAGAGTCTACCAAGGATGTCCCCAAATATACCTCAGGAATTTCACCTAGTTCCTCCAATGCTGGTGGTGTTTCTAATTCTTGAATGATTGGAGGAGTCTCCAAAACATTTACATTTTTGCCTAGGGAAGTATTTTCTTCTTTCAACCCCAAGTATTCAAATGCTCTCTTTTTGTGCTCAGGAATCCTAAGCAACTCAACAATTGGAATAGAGACTTTCATTTGACTTAAAAATTGAGCAATATCATATGGGACATTCCTTGGCAAGGCAGTATTGGAAATAAAGCCAACACACTCATTAGGTGGTACAAGATTTTTGATAACTTGGGCATGAGGAGGGATATGATTTTTTTGGAAATGCAGGGCTTTTAGGAGATGCATCTTTCTTAGGAGCCTGTTTAGGAATGTTTGAATGTAAGAGAGCTTTTGGCTTGGCTTGAGGCCCTATCCCTTTGAAATTCTTAATTCTTTTGTTATATTCCTTCTCTTGAGAAACAACAACATTCATCAGTAACGGTCTATCCTCCTCAGATGGAATACCTCCATCATACTTCTTTATCATTAAAGCCCTTAAATATTCAAAGTCATTATTGGGAAATTTAAAATCCTGTATAGTATCTACTTCTAAAATATAAGAGGGAGGAAGAATATGTACCCTATGATTGTAGTCCCAAAAGGCGGCATAGAGTCCGGGCACTTATCACCTTAGTTGAAGTTGCCCCTTGTTGTAAGCTTGTGGAACAACCCATCATGCAGACATCATCATTATTATAATAAGATTATTCTTCTTCTTTCTGATCTTCTTCACAAGGATCATGAGGAATGAAAAATTTGTCACACCAATCAGTGACATTTGTCTCCTGTACAACAACAACTTTGGCAGCCAAAGGATTAGGCATCAATCTGTTTTCCCTGCCTTGGGGCTTCCTGTTCCCAAATACAATAGGTCCTTTTCCTCTATCATTAGTTATTTGGTGATTTGTAAACCTTTCTTGGATTTGTTTCTTGTGTTGACCTTGTGAGCTCTACCCAATTCCTTTCTCACCTAGGCTAGTTTGTAGGAAATTTTTTGATTTGCCAAAGTTTTCACAACTTCTTCCAAATAAGCAAACCTTACTTGTTTGAGGCTTTTCTCGGGTTAACCAAATTTACACCCTCCCTTTTTGGAGGATTTCCAATTGCCTTCGTGTTGTTCTCTATTTGCAAAGCCATGGTGAAGGTCCGCCTCAAATTTTGGGGTTTCGTCTCTTAAGTAATATGCAGTCTTTTTATCAAATGCATCAGAATATTTGATCAAACATGACTCATCAAAAGGCCTTATCCTAATAGGAAATCTCCTCAAGGTATTATTAAATCTTGTGTTGAAATCATGTACTAACTCATTAGGATTATTTTTTATGTTTTCAAATTCCGTCAAAAGAAACCTAGGATCATTTCTATCACCATACTGCAATCTAAATGCATTGCTCATCTCAATCCAAGAATCAATAGAGTCATCTGGAAATTCCTTATACCAGTCCCTGGCATCTTCCTCCAAGGTATGGATAAACAATTTGATAAATACATCTTCATGTTCAATCTCAAATTCTTCCATCATATTGATAAAAAGATTTAGATGTTGATCACCAGTTATAGAATTGTTTCCTTGGAACTTTGGTATTCTATTCCTTACATCTTGAGGCAATGCATTTGGATATCCATCCATTCCCACAAAATTTATAGGTCCAAAGGTTTTTACAAAAATAGGGGGTCTGGGTGGGGACTGGACCATGTTGATTCGAGAAGGTGACCTTGGAGGGGTGACAAATTGATAAGGGGAAGAGGGTCCTTGGAAAAAAGAGTATAATTTTCAAAATGGATACCCCCAAGGCCTTGTCTCTTAGAAATCCCTATCAACCTCGGAAGAGAGACAGTGCGAGAATATGAAGGAAATTGTTCAAAATCAAATGAAGTCCCTTCTCTAGCTAGAGAATTCAATTCCACAAAGATTCTTCTTGATTGAGTCACTTGACTGGTATTCTTCAATGATAGGCTGAACACTTTCTTCAATGGAGAACCCTCTTCTTGTTTGTTGATCTCCAACAAATCTCCAGGATTTTCTTCCTTCTAATTTTTCTTTTCCTAGCTCTGAAAACAATGTCCTAGTAGGATCCCTAGCAAAGAAATATCTTTTTCCTTCCAGATTTTCAAATATTAGTAACAAATATGAATTTGACAGAGTTTTAAGACACTGGTACTCATTAAAAATGAGATCAACAGGGATTTTCCATTAAGGATTTCAACCTTAGTTGTGCAAATGCACCAAGTATGATCTATCAAATGTCTATCAATGCTAGAAACTAGAAATGGAAAGATTCTAAACTTTCTTTACCCAGATTTATCACATGAAAGCTAGTGTACTAGGTGTGAAAACTAAAAGAACTGCACACAACACTTGGAGCATACAAGAAGTGCTTTACCAGGGTCTTGATTTTAAACTAAAATCCTCGGCAACAATGCTAGAAGCATGTTCACAAGGCTAGATGGATATGAAATAGCAACAAATCAACAAATTGGTCTCAACAACTTAAACAATCCCCAACAATGGCACGAAACGTGTTGGTACCCAAATTTAATCTCCTTCAAAGACCAAGCAGCATCATGGATTTTGACAGGACACTCAGAGGTAGATAAATAATCATGTATGTCATTTTGTAGCTATGGAAGTAATATATCTGACTTGTTAACACTCAGGTTTCAAAAGGAGTGGGTAGCACCGTAAAAGGATGTGATATGATCCTAAATATTTTAGGTTGTGCCTTTCAACCAAGGTAAGAGAACCTATTTTGTAACCTCTATTATTAAAGAATGTTGGCACATCCTTCTTTTGCATAAATTTTATAGAGAAGACCTTGGGAAAATATGATCAACATACCAAATCTGACACTCACAAGTTGTCACTTCCAGATTATGGATATATTTTCACAACAAGGAAAATGTTACTAAAGACATTTGGGACCTTGATTACTTCTGCATGTTTTGGTAACAAAGATTATGCATTTGTATGCACATAGGACAAACAGGGTACTACAGGTAGGATTGGTTGTTTTTGAATAAGTTTTGGTGGGAGGTGGGGCGGGATGAACTTGATTTATCGATCCTTGGGAAATCTTACAAAATCAAAGGTTAAACCAACGTAATGCCACACAATATCTAAAATGTTTCTTTAACGTAATATGTGCTTTAATGGAGGCCCAGATTAGCACCTTTTCATACAATCTATGAGAATCTAACAAGAAGGCTCGAGTTAGGAAACCCAACAAAGTATCAAGATCTAATTTAAATCATGGCTAAGGTATACCCTAAGGCATACGAGACAATCTCTTTCAAATGAGATGAAAGAAAATTGATTTTAAATTTTTATTTCATTCCAGGATGAAGGCTCTTCCAAGAAATGAAATTCTAGATGCTAGTAAACTATCACAAGGATTGAGACCTATGTGATTGAATCAGATTTTAATATAAAATTGCAAAGTGGAAATAGGAAAAACTACTCGCATACACTTAGAAATAAAACAAACACATTTTTGATCAAGAAAACATGGAATAGCCCATATTTGATCAAATTTATCGGATGGGGAATTTTCTAGAACAATTCTAGTTTGATCATCCTAAGCATCCAGTGTGATTGCACAACATTGAATCCTCTCCCCAAGTGTGGGACTTGTAAAAATGGGAGAGGAATCTCAGATTAGAGGCTGGTTCCTCAACTCCTCTGATCAGATTTATCACTTACAAGTTGCAGAGGTTTATATTCCTAATTCCTACTCTAAATTTCAAAGGGGCAAAGATAGAGGATGCAAAAAACTAAAACTAATGCTAATAAGGTGATGCACCAAAGGAGTGGTGAGCATTTTTTACTTCTACAGATTGACACAAATCATGGAAATGCAACAAAACATCATGCACAAACTGATGACATGTAATGAAAGATCAGAAAGGAAGCAAACAACATAAGCAGAGGATTGAAACTCATTCACAGAGCTTGCATTGTCATTTTAATATCAAAATACATGCATTACAACACCTGAGAGGCAAAAATAGGTTGTAGTTCTTAGAAAAGGTTTGATATTCCACCAAATCACTTCCAAGGTGAAAAAGGGAGCCTGCTATACACAAAAAATGTTCAACCCTTTGAAAATGAGCCAAATCTGGCTTTTACAGTGCAAAGGACGAGCCCAGGAGAGAGAAACATGGGAAAACATGGAAGGGATTCAACCATTGACCAAAACATGATCAAAACAGCATGGGCATCCTTACGGAGCCCATCCCACGACATTTTAGCCATCTTTGGGAGAGAATGCGAGCCATTCTTCATTAAAAGCGGTGGTTGAAACGTCATTTTGTCCATGACCACGTGTAGAGAGGTTTTTTATTTTCTCTCTCAAACTCCATCAAAATGCAAAAATGATCCCATGGAATCTTGTAGATAATTTCACCATCTTTCCATTGATATCAAGAACGTGAAAAACAAGCTCTGGATCGAAAGATATGGCCATTTGAAGTTTTAGGGAAAAACAGGGCCAAATCGGATTGGCGGGTGAAAATTTGAATTTTTTCACCTTTTTGCATTTGGGAAAATTTCCAAAAAATCCCCATGCTCCACCTTTCTAGGTGCCACGTGGCATGTTTTTATTGGGTGCGGGCCCATCCTGCTCCATTTTCCTTTGTTTTTCCCTTTGGAAAATTTTCCAAAAAATCCCCCTGCGGGCCGGTGAGTTGAGGCCACGTGGCATGTTTGATTGGGTGCGGGCCTTTCCTTCTAAATTTTCCGGGCTGCTTTGACCATTTTCGACTTGGACATGTGGCATAAC
The DNA here is from genome assembly GCA_018340775.1 of Taxus wallichiana var. yunnanensis. Taxonomy (NCBI): domain Eukaryota; kingdom Viridiplantae; phylum Streptophyta; class Pinopsida; order Cupressales; family Taxaceae; genus Taxus; species Taxus wallichiana. Next base: position 109,815,875 of record CM031233.1, read on the forward strand.
CCCATTGGGTGTGGGCTTACCCCTTGAATTTTTCATGCGGGCTTTTCTTGATTTTTTGCGCCACCTGGACACGTGGTGAGATTCCATTGGCTCGCATTTTGGGGCGGGCTTTTCCCTTTGAAAAATTCCTTCGTTTTCCTTTGGGAAAATTTCCCAAATTCTCCCCACCCCGCTCCATTCTCAGGACATGTGTGGCACATTTCATTGGTCACGGGCCCTTGGGGAAAATATTTTTCTTTTACCAACACTTTGGGAAAAATCCCAATTCCCTCCGCGCTCTGACTCGACCCCAGGGACACGTGTGAAACATGATTGATTGGCGTTGGGGGCAGCGGGCCAAAAACTCCTTTGAAATTTGGTGAAACACTTCGCCAAAAATCTAAATTCTCCTCCACCCTTCAAAACTCCATGCCATAGGACACGTGGCGCAATATGACTGGGCGCGGACCTTCCCTCCAAATTTTGCAACACTTAGCCAAATTTTCAAATTTCCCCTGGACACGTGGCATCATCGATTCATTCGGCGGGCCTGGGGAAAAATCTTCCTTTTGAAATTTTTCCAAAACACTTGGTAAAAACCAAGTTTTCCTCCAACCCCCACCACTTCCTTGGACATGTGGCGGCATCTCATTGGCTGCGGGCCTTTCAGGGGAAAATTTCCCACAAAAACTCCGTTGAGCCATAACTTCAAAAATACATGGAGTTAGGAGGAAAACTTTACCTTTCTGGAAAGCGAGAGAGAGCTCTATCCAATGGTGTCATTTCTAGAAAGTTTTGAGTGCCTGAAAAGAAAAAAATTATGTCTGAGGCACAAGAGAGGGAAGAATGAAAGGAGTTAGCCACAAAATGAGTAGGGGGCACATTTTGGATAACAATTTTGGTGACTCAGAGGGGTCATCTACCTGCTGGATGAAATTACTAGTTTCCTGAAGCAATCCATTGGGCATGGAGTCATCGAATTCTCTGTTTGATACCCCAACTGACTAGAACACTGCAAGGAGGAAGATGGAATATCACCTGATGGAGCAAGCCTACAAACACATCTCCAGGAACAACAAGCTTGTGCCAAAGCACTTAGGGAAAAAAACTAACCTACAGCAAAACAATGTGCACAAGCACTTGGAGGAATGGAAACCTAAGCTAATATGTACAAGGTGGAGATTTTCCTTTAATAGCAATGCTTTAGATGGATTCCATTGATTGGAATCTGCAGTTCTTTGCCATCCAATGAAGACAATTGGAAAGCATTGTTGTCCTTACACTTTGTGACCATGTATGGGCCACTCCAAATGGCATCAAATTTTGAATGCCTTCCCGGTTTTTCTCTATCTGCATCCCATTTTAACACTAGATCTCCAACTTGGAAGGATCTATTCTTGGCCTTTCTATCAAAGGTCTTCTTTATCAAATCTTGATCCTTCTCCATTGCTTGGGATGCTTGATTTCTGATTTCTTGGAGCTCCATCAATTCTGCATATCTGACTTCCATGGGCTCAAACTCCAACAACTCCAACTGTTTCATGAGTTCCAATGTTGGCAACTCAAGTGACATGGGAAAAATTGCCTCTCTCCCATAAACAAGCTTAAATGGAGAGTTACCTGTAGATCTCTTGGGAGTTATCCTATCAGCCCATAAGGCTGATTTCAATTTAGTATGCCAAGACCTCTGATTTTCATCAAGAGTCCTCCTAATGATCCTCAACAAGTTCTTGTTTGTAGACTCAGCCTGGCCATTACCCTGAGGGTAATAGTTTGATGAAGTACTTAGGTAGATCCCATTCTTGACAGCCCATTCAGTCACCTTGGACCCGATGAATGCCCGATGCATTATCGATATTATTGTAGTAGGTATGCCAAATCTGGTTGTTATTCCCTCATAGAAGTCTAGGATGCTAGATTCATTTGCTTCCTTGAGTGCTTCTTTGCTTGATCCACTTGGTGAAATAATCATTCTTTGTTAGAATCCATTTGTGCCCTTGGCTTGAATTGGGATTAATGACTCCAATGAAGTCTAAACCCCATTGCATGAATGGCTGGTCAACTGAAATTGGATGCAATGGAAGGGCAGCTAGCCTCTCTTTACTTGTGAAGAATGCACAATTCTTGCACCTCTTGATCCATGCATAACAATCATTGAAAATCTTGGGCCAATAATAGCCAGCCCTCATGATCTTTAGAGTTGTCACTCTTGGTGCAAAATGACCACCAGCTGGTCCACCATGGAACTCTTCCAACACCCTATGAATCTGATTTGTACCAATGCATCTCAGTAGTACTCCATTCACATCTCTTTTGAACAAAACACCATCAACAAGGGCATATGGGACAGCCTGCAATCTAAAGTGTCTTCTTTTGGTCTTGTTCATCTCTGGAGGGCATAGCCTGTGCTTAGGAAGTGCATTATATCTTGGGTCCAGCAAGGAGTGGGGACACCATTATTTTCCTCTTGAGTGCTTCCTTTCTCATGGTTGTCTTGCAATGCCAAAACAGCCTCCTTCTCATTGCATGCTTCCTTTTGTTTGCTCAAAATCAGCTGCTCACACAATCCTTTTCCTCTGACCAACTTGGTGACTTTGATCTCAATGTCATACTCCATGACATGAGTAATCCAACCTACTCTTTTTTCATTCAAGTCTTTGTTGAGGAGGAAGTCTTTAACTCCCACATGAGAAACCAGCAATTGGACCTTATTGTTTGAAACTAAATGCTTGAATTTCTTCAAGCTCGATTACTGCAAGAACATGCTTCTCAATGAAAGAATATCTCACCTCATAGTCCTCAGGATTTGGCTGAAGAAAGCAATTGGCTGCTCATCATTGTCTTTGTTCTGCTGTACCAAAATTGCAGAAATAGTATCATCACCCCCAAATGCATAGAGGATGAAATCCTTGGAGAAATCGGGTTGATGAGAGTTGGGGCTTGAGAGATGGCTTCTTTGATTGCTTCAAAACTTTCCTTTACCTCTTTTTGTCCATTTGAAATCCATGCTTTTCTTTAACATCTTGGTGATAGGCTTGTAGGGCTGCAAAATTTGGGACAAACCTCAGACAAAATTTATTCTCCCCAAGAAACTTTGAAGGGCCTTCTTGTGGCTTGGCAATGGTAGTGCTCTTATGGCTTTAACTCTCTCTGGATCAATTGCTAATCCTTCTTTGGAGACAATGTGGCCAAGGAGCTTTCCTTCATGGGCTAGAAAAATACATTTTTAGGATTCGAGGAGACTCCAAATCTTCTACACCTTTGGAACACTTGTCTCAAATGAGAGAGGTGGTCTGCTGCATTTTTGAAAAAATAGTGATATCATCAAGATATATCAGCACTATGTTGTTAATCAAATCCTTGAACGCCATGTCCATTGCTCTTTGGAAGGTAGCTCCAGCGTTGGACAGCCCAAATGGCATTTTCCTGTATGCATAAGTTCCCCATTTGGTTGTAAAGGTTGTCTTGAACTGATCTTCTTCCTTCACCATAATCTGATTGTACCCTGAATAGCCATCAAGTAATGAAAACCTCTCGGAGCCAGCAACAACTTGCAAAATTTGCTCCATAGAAGGAAGTGGATAATGATCCTTGAGAGATGCTCTATTCAAATCTCTGAAGTCAACACACAATCTGATTTCCCCACTCTTCTTTCTTACTGGAACCAAGTTGGCTACCCAACTAGAATGCTTGATAGGGAATATGATTCTTGATTCTATCAACTTATTCAATTCTTTTCTCATGAGAGGCTCCATGTGGGGGTTGATTGGCCTTTGTTTTTGCCTGATGGGTTTAGTACTTGGATCCAATTCAATGGTATGTTGAGCTAACTTGGGATTGAAACCTTTCAAATCTTCATAGCTCAAGAAAACACATCAGGGAATTCTTGACAAAGTTGTATGAACTCATACCTTTCTTGCTCAGTTGTCATCTTACCAATTTGGAGTGATTTGCCTCCTTCTACTGAGATGGACACTGAATCTTCTCCCTTGACTTGGATGTTTGCTTTCTCCTTCCTAAACTGATCATTAGGATTGAAAATGGACTCCAAAGTAATAAGTCCCTTTGGTAGCTTGTTGGTTCTCAGTTGTACCACTTGGTCACCATACTGTTGCTCCAACTTTTCCTGATTTTTAGCTGAGAACTCAGCCTCTTCTTGCAAGAAATGGATGATTTGCTGATCATTTTCAAACACTTGCCAACTTACATTGTTATCTGGCACTGAAGGCCTCACAATCACATGGATGTTTGGTTGTACCTTGTCTTTCTGAATGCTTTCAACAACGTCAAAGGCTGCCCCAACTGCTACAAGCCTGTCAGCAGCTTGGTTCTCTTTTCTAGGAATGGATTTTATGCCAAAACCCTCAAAATCTTCAATGAGGTCCCACACCCTGTTCTTGTAGCATTTGAGTAGATCATTCTTGATAGCATGCTGCCCCTTAACTTGGTTGACAATCAACTCACTATCACCAAAGACTTGCAAGTTCTTTATTCCTCTCTTGATTGACCAATGCAATCCTTGTATCAAAGCTTCATATTCAGCAGTGTTATTAGAGCATGCAAACTGAAATCTAAAAGCTGAATAATACTTAACTCCTTGTGGTGAAACAAGCATAGCTCCCCCTCCTGCACCTTGTCTACTCCTTGACCCATCAAAAAAAACAAGCTGCCATACCTCATTGTCATCCTTGTGGTGCGGCTTGGTGATCTTAGGAATAGGCTGATTTTCTTCATGCATGCAATAGACTCCTAACTCAGATTCTTCTATTTCTTGATAAGGATCAAAAGCATGCACCTTGTTTTCCCATTCATCAAGAGTTAGATCTGGGATACTTCCAACCTTGGTGTCAACTTCATCAGTGCTTGGATAATCTTCTTGATCAAACGTTGAACAATTGGTATTGATTTGGCTTGGAGTGTAAGGCTCAATGTGAAAGTTTGCAATAGGTTCAGATCTGATCGTGGCTTTAGTTCCATATCTTGTTAGAACAACATGTGTGACCAATCAGTAGATAAGTAACCTCCAATCTTAGTTGTGAAATCCCTTGACAGACATAGGGAAAAGAGTGGTGGAAGATCTATTATTGAGACATCTTACAAAACAACAACGTTGGGGCAGGCATGCAAGGTAAGACTCAAGTTTTTTATCACTCCAACTATTATTACTGTTGTCCCATCCAATTGCACTACCCCTTTGGATATGAATTCATACTGAATTCCCAACTGATCAGCTATTTGCTTGGGCATTACTGAACTACTTGCCCGGAATCAATCATGCAATTGTGTACTAATTGATTTCCAATGATCAATGAAACATAGAATGGAGGGGGCTTCAACATTTTACCTTGTTGTCCTCCATGATTCCCCTCTCGGGTAGGCAGCATTTGTGAGCACCTTCTCTTGCATTTGGACTGCTTGATTTGAAGTTGACCAGTCCTTCATGGCAGCTTGTAGCAAATCTCTTTGGCCTGGGATAGATAGTGATTCCCACATTGATATGTTTACATTTGTCTTCTTCATCTGATCAATGATATTGAATGGAGATGAAGCATCTCTTTGTTGTCCCTTGGCCTACACATTCATTCCTTGCACATGGGCAGCAACAACTGGCATTTGAGTTGGCTTAGGAGCTGTTTTGGGCAGTCCTTGCGTGTTTGGGATTGAATTTTGTTTGCCAATAGTTTGTGGAGTGATAGAAGATTGAGGATTGCTTGGGGCTAATGGTTGTTCTTCACCCAAATTTCTCCTCTTTGACCTTGTGTTGGCTGCAACACTTTGGGAAACCATTTGATTCATGCCACAAAAATCTTCTGCCAGTTTACAAGTGTGGTATCATTTGGAGTTGATTGCTGTTGGAATGTTTCTTGACTACCCTCACCCTCCACACTAGTTGTTGTCACCATTAATGCTTGATTCAAGGCACCGTTGAAGCACATGGATTGGTTATGAGGTTCATTGCATGGGAAACACCAATCATACTCTTGAGCTATATTGTTTTGTATTGGCACTAATGCTTTAGAGGTAGATGTAGCATTGGGATTATAGGGCTGAAATGGTCTATTGGTAGGAGGCCTTGCTTGATTTAAATTTGCAGCTGGATTGGGTGGTCTTTGGGGTTGATATGGCTGCTGTTAGGCTGAGCTTGGGGCTGGAAAGAAGGTCTAAAACCTTGGGCTTGCTGCCTCTTGAGTGTAACCAGCTCATTACCTAAATTTTTGTAATTGCTTCATGACTTCTTGAAGTTCATTTGAGGCACTAGAAGATGAAGTAGAAGCTTCACTTGAATTCTGATTTCTAGGAGTGGGAATAGGAGCTAAATTAGGTGTTTGATTAGTGTTTGGGCTCTCTAAACTTGGAAATAATGGCATTGGAGGCCTAGGAGCTAGCTTGCCAGCTTGAATCAAACAATTTTCAGCTCTAATAGCAATGCTATAAGCAATGGGATAGTTGTGCCTCCCATGGATTGAATTAACATAGAAATATCAGAATTTAAAGCTTTAAGGTAATAAAGAAAAGCACCTTTGCTTGTTGCTTTGACCTGCCTTGGAATTCTCTCCCAAGTCCTTTGAAATCTGAAATTAAAATCAGTCAGTTGCTCATTGGGAGCTCTCTTGATGGTTGTCAGTTGCTCCAAAAGGGACAAGTTGTCTCCCTTTTCTCCAAACTACTCATGGAGGGCTATACATAGCTGGTTCCAATTTTGAATAGAACTGAGGCAAGACTCCTGAACCATTGCAAAGCTTTCCCTTTGAATGAAGATGCCAGCAGTTTGACAACAACTTGCATCTCATTGATCTCATGGATTGCACAAATGTTAGCAATATCCTTGACATGATCACCAGGAGTAGTCTGATTCTCTCCAGTAAAGTATGGATGTTCTTGATCTTGCATTTGGGATTGGATTTTGTGCATTGAGAGCAAGTGGGCTGTTACTGGTGAAATTGACATAGGGGTTGTTTTGTGCCATTCTGATTGGCCTTAGAACCCTTGTTGATTGAATGAAAGGCCTACCAGGTGGAGGAGTTGAGAGAGTTCTGTTTGGTGGAGATGGAGACCTTTGAATCCTCCTCCCTCTTTGCCTTCTTCTTGGAGATAACTGCAGATACTCAAACAACACTTCTTCTTCTCCAACTCTTGACCTTGTGGTGATTCTTCTCATGAGTTTTTAGGCTACACTACTAAAACCAGTTGATTCTTCTTCCTTGGAGTCGCCAGATGTGTAATTTAGGGCTCTTTTAAGCAAGAAACTTGCAACAAATGCACATCATTTTTGTTGCAATGAAGATGAAGACCTCTAAGGTCCTTTGGGCGTGCAAAACTATTGTTGCAAATCAGCAGCACCCCTGGATGTTGATCAGATTTCTAGTTTGATCATCCTAAGCATCCAGTGTGATTGCACAACATTGAATCCTTTCCCCAAGTGTGGGACTTGTAAAAATGGGAGAGGAATCTCTCAGATTAGAGGTTGGTTCCTCAACTCCTCTGATCAAATTTATCACTTACAAGTTGCAGAGGTTTATATTCCTAATTCCTACTCTAAATTTCAAAGGGGCAAAGATAGAGGATGCAAAAAAACTAAAACTAATGCTAATAAGGTGATGCACCAAAGGAGTGGTGAGCATTTTTACTTTTACAGATTGACACAAATCATGGAAATGCAACAAAACATCATGCACAAAGCTGATGACATGTAATGAAAGATCGAAAGGAAGCAAACAACATAAGCGAGAGGATTGAAACTCATTCATGAGCTTGCATTGTCATTTTAATATCAAAATACATGCATTACAACACCTGAGAGGAAAAAATAGGTTGCAGTTCTTAGAAAAGGTCTGATATTCCACAAAATCACTTCCAAGGTGAAAAAGGGAGCCTACTATACACAAAAATGTTCAACCCTTTGAAAATGAGCCAAATCGGCTTTTTACGGTCTGAGGGCGAGCCGGGAGAGAGAAACATGGGAAAACATGGAAGGGATTCAACCATTGACCAAAACATGATCAAAACAGCATGGGCATCCTTACAGGCCCATCCCCTGACATTTTTAGCCATGCTGGGAGAGAATGCGAGCCATTCTTCATTAAAAATGGTGGTTGAAACGTCATTTCTATCCATGACCACGTGCCAGAGGTGTTTTTCAATTTTCTCTCTCAAACTCCATCAAAATGCAAAAATGACCCCAGAATCTTGTAGATAATTTTACCATCTTTCCATTGATATAAAGAACGTGAAAAACCGAGCTCTGGATCGAAAGATATGGCCATTTGAAGTTTTAGGGCAAAACAGGGCCAAATCGGATTGGCGGGCGAAAATTTGAATTTTTCACCTTTTTGCATTTGGGAAAATTTCCAAAAAATCCCCCATGCTCCACCATTCAGGTGCCATGTGGCACATTTTTATTGGGCGCGGGCCCATCCTGCTCCATTTTCCTTTTTTTTCCCTTTGGAAAATTTCCAAAAAATCCCCGCAGGGCCGATGAGTTGAGGCCACGTGGCATGTGCTGATTGGGCGCGGGCCTTTCCTTTCCTAAATTTTCCATGGGCCATTTTGACCATTTTCCCTTTGGACACATGGCATAACCCCATTGGGTGCGGGCTTTCCCCTTTGAATTTTCCATGCGGGCTTTTCTTAAGATTTTTTGGTGCCACCTGGACACGTGGCGAGATTCCATTGGCTCGCATTTTGGGGGCGGGCTTTTCCCTTTGAAAAATTCCTTCGTTTTCCTTTGGGAAAATTTCCCAAATTCTCCCCCCCCCTTTCAGAGACACGTGGTGGCATTTCATTGGTTGTGGGCCCTTGGGGCAAATATTTTCTTTTGCGCCAACACTTTGGGAAAAAATCCCAATTCCCTCCCGCGCTCATGCTCTGACCCCGGGACACGTGTGAAACATGATTGATTGGCGGGGGCAGCGGGCCAAAAATCCTTCTTTGAAATTTGGTGAAACACTTGCCAAAAATCCAACTTCTCCTCCGCCCTCCGAAACTCCACGCCATAGGACACGTGGTGCAATATGATTGGGCGCGGACCTTCCCTCAAAATTTTCCATGCGTAACACTTAGCCAAATTTTTCAAATTTCTCCCTGGACACGTGGCATCATCTGATTCGTCGGCGGGCCTGCGGGGAAAAATATTCCTTTTGAAATTTTCCAAAACACTTGGTAAAAAACCAAGTTTTCCTCGACCCCGCCACTTCCTTGGACACGTGGTGGCATCTCATTGGCTGCGGGCCTTGAGGGAAAATTTCCCACAAAAACTCCACTGAGCCATAACTTCAAAAATACATGGAGTTAGGAGGAAAACTTTACCTTTTTGGAAAGCTGAGAGAGAGCTCTATCCAATGGTGTCATTTCAGAAAGTTTTGATGGCGAAAGATTTCTTCCAGATCTTCCCACCAAACTCAGATATCAACATTAACTCCCCTCTCTACTTGGCATGTAGGAAATACAATGAAATCATGAAGACTCACACTTCTAAGCGTGTTTCAGTAAAATGGCTGGAAAATCAGATTCGGACTCTCGCATTACCATTGATCTTTACTTGGAATTTGGGTTGTCTAAGTGGAAGATTGGAACTTCAAAAATAGACCTCAAGGTTTCCTCGACTTTTTACAACTTTTGGAAAAATGGAAAATTTTCACATTTTTTTCCGCATCTCCACCCTCGAGAAATGATCATGCCATGTGTCCTAAGGTGGGTCCCTCTTTTTTGAAAAAGGAAAATTTTCCATGTTTTCCCGCAACTTCGCCCTTGAGAAATACGTCTAACATGTTTCCCAATGTGGGTCACAGTAGAACCACGCTTCCTTTTTACTTTTAACTCTTTTTCCCCACAAAGGAAAATTTTCCAAATTTCCTCCAAAAGCCATGCACCGCATTGCGCCATTTCTGGAGGAAGCTTTGACCTTTCCTTTTCGGGCTTCTTGAGGCCATTTTGATGTTTTTAGTCATTTGCATGTCAAGGGGAAAAAATCCAAATTTCCCCAGTGGTCTGCCTCCCTGCCCCTTTGAATTTTCAAATCACCACGTGTCACCATGGTGCACCTTGACATGGTCCCAAAAATTTGATACCTTGAACGAGCGCTTGAGACTCGCCATGTGTCTGGCCGGTAAAGTTTGTCTAAATGCTTGAAGCTCATCGAAGTTCCCATGTGTCATGCTCTAAGGCAGTCTCCTTTGGCCATTGAAAATTCTAAGAAAAATGTAAAGTGAGCGGAGGCCTCCACATGTCCTCCTAGCGCTTCTTTAAAATGAAACTCAAGGGTTGGTCCCCAAACATGTGCGGTTCCTCCACGTGTCCCAAACCTCCCAAAACCCTTTGAAAAATACTAAGTATGGGAAGACCGGCGGAAGCCTCCATGTGTCTCCATGGTGCAATTTCAAAATGGTGCTCAAAGCGGAGACCTTGAATGAGCACGTGCTTGCCACGTGTCCCTATTTTCTACCACATTGTTTTAGTTGCATAAAAATTTCTAAGTCTTAGAAAAGCATCGGAAACCTCCACATGTCCTCTTGGCACTACTCCAAGGCCAAACCAAAAAGTAGACCTTCAAACAAGCACCGTTCCTCCACATGGACACATTTTTAAGTTAAGGCAATTCATAGAATATTTGAAGTACCTAGTTGAACCATGTCCAACCAAAAGGTTCCACGTTCCCTGTCGATGTAAGGATAAAAATTTGACCGGGAGAAACACCCATCAAACCATAAAATACAGAAAAATGATCATTTTATCCCAAAAATGAAAAATTCTCCAAGGACAGAGAATTTAGAAGTGTTACAAGGCTCAAATAAGTTTTTCAAAGATACATCCATTCATTTTTCTTCAAGTATTTAGGGCGGGAGCGACAACGAAGAAAAATCTTGACCGTGGAGAACAAAAAAATGGGGAACCCGAGTTTTTAGATGAACATAGAATGGGAGACCGAAATTATAGAAATTTTCGGAGGAACAATGAAACAAGGAGCAATCCATGGACCCATAAATGATCTCGACCCATGAGCAGATTAAAAATGGCAACAAAGATTAACTAGGCACAACATGGGGAAAAATAAAGTGGTGAGGCCGTAAATCGGTAGATTCCCAAAGGTAAAATGGGACGATACTATTTTGAGCACCAACACATCCTATGCTTTATCCTCCACAAACTAAACATCACATTGATTATAAATTTCTTATTGACGAGGATCAAACAACTTATATGCTTTTGTTTCCTCTTAGTTTAAAAAAATACCATTTTTCCCTTATTATATAACTTCTTTCTCGACTCATCCGGAATATGCGCATATCCAACACAACCAAATACTTTCAAATGAGAGACACTTTGTTTCCTTCCTGTCCAAGCCTCTTGAGTAACTTTGTTCCTTACACTATTTGTTGGGCACCTATTCATGATGTAAATAGAATTTTCCACTGCCTCAACCCAATATTCATTAGGTAGGTGTTTGGCTGCCATCATTCTATGAGCCATCTCCATAATTGTTTAGTTCTTCCTCTCCGCCACACCATTTTTCTAAGGTGTATATTGGGCTGTAAATTTCTTGTGTATGCCATGAGATCTAAAAAAATTTAGAAACTTATTAGATATAAATTCACCTCCTCTGTCTGTTTGTAAAACTTTGATGTAATAGCCGCTTTGCTTCTCCACAATTTCCTTAAAGCTGCATTGAAAATAAGCAAATGTATCATATTTGTGTTTTAAGAAATAAACTCAAGTTTTTCTTGTCAAATAATCAATAAAAGTAAGAAAATAAGTGCATCCTCTTATAAACAGTGTTTGCATTTTCCTAAAAATATTTGAATGCACAATATCAAGTGGCGCTCTAGCTCTATTTGTGGGCAAATCGAAAATGACTCTCTAGGTTGTTTGCCCATAATACATCCTTCACAAACTCTTTCTGGTTTCTTAATTAATGGAAAACCTTTCACCATATTTTTAATATGTAGTAGTTTCAGCACTCCAAGATATAAATTCCCAAATCTAAAATGTCATAACCAAGACTCATGTTTTACCACTAATTGAAACATTGCTCGAGTTTAGTTTGGAGCTGTTTTGAACATTTCCATAGTTGTCTTGAAATTTTCCATAGTTTTCTTTGGCTACTGCTGATTTTATATCTTCTACCTTAAAGGCTGCTCCAAAATTTACATTATTTGTTTCATGAACAGCTTGAGCTATTTTTTCTTTCATAGCCGACCTTATTTTTAAAGGAAACATGTGGTTTATAGTCATCTGCACCTTGGCAATGATCAAATTGCTTGGAAGCTTGTCCAAAATAACACACTCATTTTTTTCCATATACACTCTATAGCCCTTTTGTATCAATTGTCCAATACTCATCAAGTTGTGTTGTAAACCAACAACATAATATACATCAGGCATAAATTTCAGCTCCCTTTTTAGTTAGAATATTAATTGTTGTTACCAAGTGTAACTTCTATTTGAATTGATTCATCCAATCTAGAAAACAAATATTTATTACCTGTCATTTTATTATTTCACACTGAATATAAATACCATATGTCACATGGTCTTTCTTTAAGAACATTATACTCAACTAGAAATTTTGTAGGGATTGCTTTAGCAATCTCAGTGCATCTGATGAACATGTTGCCTATGGAGTGCTACTTGGCTTATTTTGACCTTACTTCTGCTGATCATTTTTTTTTTTCTTACATTCATGAGCATAATGCCCAAACTTCTTATAATAGTGACTTTGAATATGTGCCTTGTCAAATCTTTGGCCATTTGGATGACTGAAATTTTGATTTTGACCTCTACCACTAAAATTTGCAATATTGCTACCACGTCCACCTCTAGAAGAACTTCTCCCTCTACCTCTAGGACTGAAACTCCTCCTTCCTCTTCCATGGGTTATAGATAAATGAGATGAAAATGCATTTTCCACTGAATTATTTGATCTATTCAGTCTATATTCATGATTGATAAGAGAGGCATGAAGTTCATCAACACTAAACTAACTTAAATCTTTGGTTTCCTCTAGAGCCACAACTATAGGATCAAATTTAGAAGGAAGACTCCTATGAACCTTCTAAGAAAACTTCTTAGCCTCTATGTCCTCTCCATGGGACTTGATTTGATTAATCAGACCAACAACATGAGTAAAGAAAAACTCTACTAAATATGAGTTTTTCATTGACAAATTTTCAAATTCTCTTGAAGGAGTTATAGCTTAGAATTTTTAACCTTATACATACCTTAATACGTAATATGGAGTGTGTCCCATGCTTGCTTGGTTGCTTTACTATTTTGACTCTTGGTAGTATGATCTCATGCATTGCTTGATGGATATAAAATAGTGCTTTCCCATCCTTCTTCCTTTGTTCCTTCAAGGTGTCCTTTTGAGCTTGTGTAAGAGCATTATATGTTGCCTAGTCTGCTGGTTCCTGGTAACCATTTTCAACCATTTCCCAAATGTCTTGAGACCGAAACAAGGCTTTCATGGTCAAAGACCAATATTCATAATTTTTTCCTATGAAAATAGGAGTTTTCACACTAACTAGTGATGCACCAGATGTAGAAGCCATTAATGGCTACCAAATGAAAAACTAAAAACCCAGAAAAGAAATAGAAGTATATTTTATCCACGGATCTAATACCAAATGAATGAAATCTAATGATATACAAAATCTATAGACAACAATAGATAGCAATATGAAATAAAATGCAGCAGATTTTTAATGATGTAGAACAGGGAAAGAAAGGAGAAACTATAGAAATTTATAACAGCAAAGTAAAACAAAAATCTTGGCTTCAAATGGCTTCAAAAATACATTTATATTCTCCTGAAATGAATAGCAGCTACAGCTACACACAAAACTTTCATTCATACAATAACAACTTGATAATGTAGTTTTTCTTTTAGCAAAACCAGTCCAGACTTGAGCTGGGACTGCGCACACTTTTTCTCTTCTCCTAAATCTGATTTTTCCTCCTACTATTACACAATAAAACATGAGACTTTAATAATATTCACCTACACAAAAACTTGCCTTACAAGGCAGCACAAAATCTCTGACAAGAGATAATCAAGGAGATTTTTCAACCAAAAAGTAAATATGTAGTTGTCATAATTAAATACAAATCTAATATGTCAGAGAAATAAATTTGGAGGAAGACAAAAATTAGTTACACATTTAATGCCCATTTTATTTTTCTATAGGATTCGTGGAGATACCAAAACAAAGGAAAATACTTCATCATGTAGAAAAGAATGCCTGTGGAAGAAAATGATCAAATTGAATGTGCAAGGGTATGGATCTGACCTAGGAGCCAAGCGGTCTAAGGAGTTGTTTCAAGTTAACCCAGAAAAAGAAGGATCTGTAACATCCGAGCCATATCCTAAAATAATTGGTGTAAATGATGCAACATTTTCTATGTATTTTGTCAAACATTTCATAGTGCATTTGCAACAAGAAAAGGATGTCCATATAGACACATTAAGAACCATTCAAAACGCTTACAAAAAGCAAAGGATGTCCATAAACACATGTATATATTTTTGAAAAGGCTTCACGTTCCATTAGGCTACATCCTTTATTTTTATAATTTCTTTTTACCTCCAACAAGTTTAGATTTCCATTTTTTCTCCATGAGGAAGAAACATGATTGATATTTATATACTTCTAAAATAACTCATTGGGGAAAGATTGGGCGTTATCGAAATTCCTAAAAAGGTGATCATGGTTGCAAAGGAATTGGGGAAAGAGTGGTACTTACGAGAAATTCATGTTACTAAATGAAGACAGACAATTATTGTTAAATTCAATGGGGTTTGCGGGATCAATATAGATACCTAGTGAAGGAGGTGTGACCTCCCTCATGATATCCCATAAGAAATTAAATACCAATTTACACTATCTCTTATAATAATCGGACAAAAACTATTATTTGACCATCCATGTAATTTATTATGAGACTATGGAATGCCCATACATTATTCAGGCTTCTCTTTAAATGTTGCACTACCTTTTTTAGTATATTTATTTTGTGACACTATAACCACATCCTACCATGACCAAGGAACCAAGATTTCAAACGAGTTGTTTCAAGATAACCCATAAAACAAATAGTTGAGCTCTAACATTCTAGACATATCCTCTGATCATTGGTGTAAATGATGCCACATTTTGTATCTATTTTTTCAAACAATTCACATTACAATTACAACAAGAAAATGATATCCATGTAAACACATTAGGAACCATTCATAAGACTTACGAGAAAGAAAAGGATATCCATAGATACATGTAAAATGTTGGGGTTAATCACACTAGTTGTACATATATATTATCCAGGTCTAAGCATACTAACAATAAATAGGAAATAAACTAGAAGAATAGTACACAAGATATAGTGTGGTTCACCCGATGTGGGTTACATTCAAGTAAGAAAAATTAAATTTATTATTCAAATCTTTGCGAGAGAATATACAATGAAGATCTAAAATCTTCCACACCTCCTAGATGTACACTACTTTCTTCCTCGCAAGCTTATATTTTTCTCTCTCCCCAAGAATTGCTTCTTACAATTCTCCCTTATTATCATCTAACACTATTATTGTAGCTTAAATAACCATATACAAACGTAAGGAAACTTAGCTATGCTATTACAATAATTAGATCAAATTTATATCAAAGTTTAGATCTAATTATCGTGAGTTAAATAAAATAATCACGCACAGGAAACTGATGTCTGTTACACTAACCAATTTTGGTTCCTCCTTGCCTTGACCAATACCAGTCCCCTAGTGACTGACATTGGTCAACCAACCGACTCCGATTACTTATGTATTCCATCAAGTTAATAAAGCATGCAAATGTGAATCAATTAAGATCCACAACTAAACAATCTCCCACTTGGAGATAAATTGATGCACTACACCATATAGTGCCATAGGATCCTTTCCTTGGCCTATTTCTCCCTCTTCAAGTCTTAAACTAAAAAACCAACAAAAGTGGAGTGTAGCTCCAACTTCTTATTTTCCAATGGCTTCATTAGCATATACGCAAAGTTCTTATTTTTATATATTTTCTTAAGTTTCAGCTGCCCATCCTCCAACACCTATTGTATGAAGTGATATCTCAATTTGAATTTGTTTCGTTTTTTTAATGAAACACTAAGTTCTTTTCCAGATGATTCAAAATTTTCTATCACTTTGTACAATCTATAATCCTCTTACTCCTTTCTTAAGTCTCCCATGAACCTTCTTATGCATATTATCTCTTTTCTAGCTTTTGTAGCTGCATGACATATTCCACCTTTATAGTAGAAACAACCACAATCTTCTTCAATCTTGAAATCTAGAAAAATGTTGTCCCACCTACTATGAATGCATATCCATTGGTTCTCCTCCTACCATCTAAATCACCAGCCATATCTAAATTAACATAGCCACATAAAGAAATATCTTACCCTTTATAGCATAAGCTGCATGTCATATGTTGCTCTCAAATACTTGAGATTCCATTAGACTTGTTTCAATGCTCTTTACCTAGATTGGCCATAAATCTACTCACAACTCCCACTTCTATGTAGTGTATGGTATTATACAAACAATAGCATACATAAGACTCTCTAACTCGTAAAGCATATGGAACTCATTCCTTGTACTCGACCTCCTCATGTGATGTAGGACACGATTTTTACTCAATTTGAAGTTTCCAACCATAGGTGTACTTACAGGTTTTTAATTCTACAAATTAAACCTTTCTAAAACCTTATTGATATAATGTTTTTGAGACAAATACAACTTCATGTTCTTCCTATCTCTGTGAATTTTTCATGCCAAATATTTTCTTTCTGGCTCCTAAATCCTTCATTACAAATGTGTGAGATAAATTTGTTGTCTTGCAACAAGCATACCATCCATATTTAGTAACAAAATAATATAGCTCCCATTTGAAGTTTCTTGAAATAAACACAATGGTCGATTCACATCTCATATAACCATGCTCATTCATAAATCTATCAAATCTCATATACCATTGCCTTGGAGCTTGATTGAGCCCACACAATATTTTTTTCAACCTGCACACAAGTTTCTCCTTACGCTTGACTTCATAACCAAGTGGCTTACGCATATAAATATCTTCCTCAAATAACCATAAAGAAAAGTCATCTTGACATCAAGTTTCTCTAAATGTAAATATTCTACTACAACTAAATGCAATACAATATGAATAGAAGTCATTTTTACTACAATAAAGAAAATATCTCATCAAAATCAATACATGATTTACGTGTAAATCCGTTTACCACAAGCCTTGCCTTATATATTTTCTTTCCACCCTCTTATTCCTTGATCATGTAAACCCATTTTTTATGGCATGTTCTTTTACCTGCTGCAACTTGACTAAATCCCATTTTTGGTTCTTGTTCATGGAGTCCATCTCATCATCCATGTCATGTTTCCACTATACATGGGTCTCATCTGCATTACTTCTTCAAAACTCTCTAGGTCACCACTATCATTCAATAATAAATAAGATAAGGAATGTGAAAATATTTCATGAGGTCTAGTTACCATTTGTGACCTTATCACTAAAATTTGGGGTGGTTAAGGCTCATTTCTCTCCTTCTACAAATTTGTATCGAACTCGAGATAGTGTGACAAACATCAGCCACATCCTTTCGATGCCAAGTCTACTAACCGATGTCGGTCTTGTATTTTTGTAGCCGATTCGGTTTTTCGAACCAATGTCAACTATGTCCAACCAATACCAATTTAGGAAAACCAAAGCTGATACCTATAGATGTATTTTCTAAATCCGAGAATGAGTTTTCTTCAACAAACTTTCGAATGGTTTGTCTTTAGGTACCAAAACTTGATCCCTTTACATTATCTCTTTATTCCATTCAATTTCACGACTCTTAAAAATCTTAGAATCTTCTAAATCCCAAAAATAGAATCCAAAATCACCAAATCCATAACTAGTAAAACTACATCACTTGGATTTAGCATCAACTTCTTTCTATTTGCATTATCAACATGCACAAAAATGTATGAAGCAAATACTCTAAGAAAAAAATTATCCACCTCTTTTCAGTCAAGCTTCTTTAGGTATTCCACCATCTAGTGCACTTGACGGCCCACGGTTAATTAAATATATAGTTGTGCCTACTACTTCTACCGAGAAATGTAAGGTTAATCCAGCATGTATCCTCATACTTCTTGCACATTCCATGATTTTCATGTTCATTCTTTATGTAACACCATTATCCTATGGTGTTCAAGGAACTATTTTTCTCTACATATTCCATTCACCGAACAAAAATCATTGAAATCCTTGCTACAGTACTCACCACCATTATCGGACCTAAGGTATTTTAACATTGAATTTGATTCATTTTCCACAAGGGCTTTCCATCTTTTAAATGTCTCAAAAACATCAGATTTTCATTTAATACAATAAACCCATACCTTTCTTGTGGAATCATTAATGAAAGTCACATAATATTGGGATACTCCACGAGAAGCTACACAGGCTGGTCCCCACACATCAAAGTGCACAAGATATGAGTTTTTCTCCTTCTTTGTTGACCCAAATTTTAGAAATCTCACTTTTTTCTCTTTCCAAATATACAATGCTTCAAGAAATCAAGATCTAAATCTTTCAAATCTAATAACTTACCATTTTCCTTTAAGATGTCCATTCTTTATTGACTCATATGACCTATCCGATTATGCCACATGCTTGCATCTAAATGTGAAGTAGATAGCATAGAAAAGGAATCAATTTCAAGATGGGAGTCTTGGATGAAGACTCAAACTTGTGCTAGCCCTCCACATAGCCAATGGTCAACAAAGGTAAAAAAGGAGAGTGCGCCCAAAATTACTAAGTATAGAGTGTAAGCGGAAGGCACCATGTGTCTTAACGACGCTCCTTCAAAGGTAAAATCCTGAGCGGGTTTTCAAATGAGTGTGGGCCTTCCACATGTCCTAGAGTCTAAAAAGGGATAGAGTCGGGGTTGAATAGTCAAAGCCAAAGTAGGCTAGTGGAAGGTGCCAAGTGTCGGCACAACACTATTTCAAGAGTAAAATTTGGGGCGGGTCTCGAACAAGCGCTAGGGCTCCACGTGTCTAGGGGTCGAGAATTTTGGCCTGCCAAACAAAGGACTTGGGAAACATACAAGGAAACCTCATGGAGCCGTGGAAGCATCCATGTGTCAGTCAACACTATTTCAGAAACAAAAGGAAGGGTAAAAATATCCAAGATGTGTGAGGCTACCACGTGGACCTGGTATGAGCATACTCTTTTGAATTTACGTGCTGAGACCCTAAAATTAAAATGGCCATATATTTTTTGTGGGGAAAATCAGATTTAGGCAAGAGAAGACTTTTTGGAAATGTCTCGACACCCTCTACACCATAGAAAATTAAAATATCATTCTCAATAGTATTTAGTGCGTGAAAATTGGGATAACATCTTCTAGGCCATTAATTCAAAATTTATTTGCACCAACAACTAGATCGGAGTTTGATTTGATCGTTCATTCTTCTTCCTTGGAATTCCAAGCAAACATAGGGAACCAAAATCAACAGATTGTGGGTGGATTTGAGAGTGACATTGATTGACGGTGGTTGAGCTTTCAGAATAGGATTCAATGCATTGTTGACGTGGTTGAAGAAGGATTTAAATTTTCCCTCCTCTCTCTCTCTCTTATAGTTCTATATATTGTAAAGGAGGGGCATATTCAAATGATTGTTGATCTTCCATCTTTTTCCCTCTCTCTTTCTTTCTTAGGGTTGAATGTGGAGTCTAAGCCTCCTCTCATGGCTCTGTAATGGCATTTTCTTACCTCTTGCCCACTAACAATGTACCGTGTAACTTTTGGAGCAATAGAATTTGTTTCGTGATGCATTTGTCCATCCTTGGCTCATTTTATTGTCTCTTCTTACCTCTCATTATCGCAAGGTATCATGTATAATATGATGTCTTATAGGTTAGGGAGTTGTTCTTAATGGTTTCGAAGTGGTGCTCTATGTGAAAACTATCTCTCGTCTATGGTGCATCGTGTCCACCCTCTCCTCTGCTCATCTCTCTCCACTTTAGGAAGTCGAGTATGTCATCTAACCACTTCCTTTTTGGTGTATCGCCACTTAATGTAGGCCATTTTACCCTCTCTCTCTCTGTCCCCTTGGAATGGTTATTTTAGGATAGGATAGGTTATACACGCTGCTGAGTAGCTTGTGGAAGGTAGATTAGGAGGCAAGAACCGACTTTCTCCGAGAGGTTCATCTCAATTTTCCAAGTCCCACATCTTGAGATATGGTCCCATGTTCGCAATCACACCAATGCCCCACTTCACAATGAGGTCATTTGGGGTGTTGTGATTCTGCACTAACAAACCCTCGGCATATAGCGGCATTGACATCCTGTAGCATATGTTAAATATGGGGTAGAATGGCGCTATATCCTTATATGGTGGTGGTAAATCTAGATCCACGTGCGAGAACCACTCATCGGTCCACACCTCCTACATAGACAAGGGCAAGAGTTAGTTCATTACTCTAGGTTTTATTCCAATTTTCTATGTTTACTAAAATATACAATTTTTAGACAAGTTGTTTTTCTAGGTTTTAAAATTTGTGCTAGGTTTAATATTCATGTCTCATGTTTTGCGGTGTAACCAAGGGTCTAAACTTTGAACCCATGGCTCGATACCAAGTGTAACACCCATTAAAAACACCTACATGAGATCTAACAACAACCTAGGGTTAGTTAGAAAAATTATGGAATAATTTTTTTTTAAAAACATGCCCACAAAAAGGTTTCGAAAACAATAGTTGTCACGTTAATGTTTCTAAGTCAATTAAATTTAATAATAATTTTTTTCCATTATAACAAAATATTGAAAACCCACATTTAAACTTTAATAAATTTAATTTGACTAAGCATGGTTAATTTCCCCCTAAGTATTATTTTAATTCACTATAGTTAAAATTTCCACATTTAAATCTCAAGGGTAAAAGGGTCAATATAAATAAATACTAAAAATTAATTAATCCCACAAGGTTTAATAACAATTGACAAGGTCCCCATTTGACATGGGGTTAGAATTAATAAACATACTCCTACCCCATAAAGTGACCCCTTAAAAAGTCAACCCATGTATTTGAAATTAAAAACATTTAAATTAAAAGACAATTTCCACTCACCCACTCTCTACCTACTTTTTGTAGGGATGAATCTCATCCCTTGGATGGATTCATTTAGGACCCTTGATGAAGGAAAAGGGAAACTAACCCTAAATCATACTTAGGGAAAAGGGCAACTAACCCTAAATCATACTTAAGAATGCTTCTCTCTCTTTTCATTTGGCTCATTGTTTCTCTTTTGTTTTACAGGTTATTGGAGGAGGATGAGAAGCCACATTGGAGGCCATTTCAAGCTCTTGGAAGAGGCATACATGCTTTATTATTTTCTTATTTTGTTTACACCCTCTCCTAGGGTTTCAATACATTTGTTTATTCTTTGTTTATTTCATTCCAATAATATTTTCCCAAATGGCAAATGGGTTTTGCCTTGTTTAAATTAAATAGCTAAATTTGATGAGAGATTGCATTTGGGTGTGAGAATGTATATGTGTGTGTGTGTGTGTGTAGATATATATACATTGAAAATTAGTGCGGCTATTACATTATATATAGCCCGCAAGTTTAGAATATGTAGGTTTTAGAATACACTTGGGTCACAAGTTTTATGCATTTGATTTGGTGGGGGGTTATCTATTAAAAATCCATATTTTTTGGGATGGGGGATGGTCCCCCCCAAACTGTTTCCTTATTCCTTCCCATGCCGCAACCTAAAAAAGCTTTAAAAATTCAAACAAACTTTTGAATAGATAATCTTTTTTAATATAAAGGTATATATATACACTTATACCACTTTTATTATTATATTTTATAATAATAATATTGTAACATTAGTAATATATATAATATTATTATTATTATTGTTATTATTATTATAATAATAATGTTTAGATAATAGTAATACAATCACTAGTAAAAATAATTTGATGTTACAATCACTTTAATGTTCAATACATTAGTTTTAACACTATTATCAAAGTGGTAAGATTTATATAGTTATTAGGGTCATCAAGTTTTTAATTCTAAATTTAAAATGTCTTTGTAGAAGTTGGATAGTATTTAGGATAAGAGGTATAAGAATAATAGTAACTCAAATTTTACTTATTACTACATCAAGATTACAATGAGTTTATAAGAAAAGTTATAATATCTTAATATTAATTTAACATAATTCAAGAGGATTAAACCTAAGTTGTAAATAGGTAGTTTCTTCTATCCACTAGATTCAAGAACTTAGCTATTTGATTGACCAAATAAAAGACAATTTAAAACTTAAGCTCTTCCATCCACTTGAATAAAGTTTAACTTTCTTTCAACTACTATAAGAGAATGAACAACTATAAATTCTTACAAGTTTATAAATTTAATGGAATACTGATAGAAGTAACTATTTCTTAATACAAATTTCCAACATTCCACAAGAGATTTTACAACAATATTTCCAATAATTTATTTAAAACAAGAACAACACACTTTGGTGAGAAAATAAATCAACTACAATGGAAACAAATTATTTTCCCTTTTAACTTCATTCCTATTACAACAACTAGCTTTACTAAAACAATTATTTATTTCCTTTACAAATACAATGCAATCTTGGTAACAAATAATCAATACATCTTTTCCTCAAAAGATTAATACAATATCTTCCACTTAAAGTGGACAAACTTACAAGAATGAAATCTAAAAGGAATACAATATTACAAGTCTTCCACCCTAAGTGGTAATGACAAGGAGGTTTTCTCACAAGGAAATTTCTTTAGGACAACAACAATACTCCATGTTTCACATCACCAACAAGAGAGCTCCACCTTGCTTCATTTGATCACAAAAAAATAGAGGAGAGGAAACACTCTCCACCCAACCAATGATTCCAATGAGGAGAAGAAGCCATCATCCTCATTAGCCCCTAAGCCCCAACCACATTGCAATGAAAAATGGATTCAAATCATGGCAACAAAACAAGATTCCACATCACAATACAAGATTTTAAAACCATACCAAAACACAAACAATACAACTATATAATCACAAGAAGGAAACCAACAAAATACACAAGGCTTAAACATGCAAAAGCCAAAGGAGCAAGATCTATTAGTAGGTCACATATGCCTCCCAATTTGGGAAATGGGTGCCCACCTTAAAACCCTCCAATATACATCTCAAAACCCCTACACACTCTTATGCCTCCCTCAAGAACCTCTTATGCCTCTCACATTCTCTTATGTCTCCCTACTGATCTCTTATGGCTCCCTCATAAAATAGACCAAGTAAGAAACACAAGAAGTTTGTTGTCAAGGTGGGGCACCCAACCCAACTCTCTCTAAACCATGAAATGAACTCTTATTCCTCCCCACATGTAATATCCCCATAATCCCCTCCTACACCACACATAAGCAATCTACCCAAGCACCCAACAAGCATACCAAAACACTCAAAAACATGCACATATACACAATATAAAAGAAAATATTTTACAATAGTGTAGCTCCTACCTTTCCATGGTGAGCTTGATTCAAGAGTACCACACCAATATTTTTCAAGCCAAAAAAATCACCAAGAATCTCCAACAAAACAAGCACTCCAAAATCCTCTAACTCTCCAAACAAATGCAAAAGCACAAAGAAATGAAGTAATCCCCAAACAAGAAAAATAACTTGAATAGATAGAGAAGGGAGAGAGGAGGGTGAGATGGCTCCATGTAGAATGCCACATCACTCATCCTCAACTCCACATAAAAAGTCAAACCTCAACCCCAATGCACCATGTAACGACCCAAAATTGTACGCACAAGAACAACACAATGAAATACAGGATAAATTTTTTTTTTTGACTTGCTTGACACATAACATGTCGCAACATGTCGTCAGCAAGGATACAACTAACTCTAGGAACCACTTGTTACGGGGAGGACCACAAGGTCAGCACGGAAACATTCACAACCCAAGGATAATACACTTTTCTTTGTTTTTGACAAGACAACATAGGAGTCCAACGATAGAACACTCTAACAAATAGGGCAAGCCACAGTAAGAATGATTGAAGGTTACTTATTTTGATAAAACACCCTTTAACTCATGACTTATGTTTTCAGAAAGATTCAATATATGATTCGCACAAATTCATCTTACCAACTGAGTTAATTTCTTATACACTGTAGAGAAGTTCACTAAAAGTCTTCACTTTACGACAATTAGTTGTTTAGTTCCATTATTTAATAAGGGACTAATTTAATTCCACAAGGCTATCTGTCCATACTTACATTACTAAAAATTGCTCATTACCTTGCTACAACAAGAATTCGTGTTCAACAAAATCAAGATGACTTACAAAGTATCCTGGGAAGAGTTAAGGAGATAAGGTCGAGTTAAATTCCTCTTTAAGACATCATTAGTTCTTACTAAGGTTTAACTGAAGCTTGAGGTTTTATACGTAGTTAAATAGCGCTCTTACTTAGGCTTCACTGAAAGAGCTTCTCAAGAGGAAGCTACTCACTTATAAATAGTCTTAGAGATAATTTGAGTGGTTTCAAAATTTTCTTCTCTTACTTGTTAAATCTTATTAGAAACTAACCATTGTTTTCCTTTAAGCTTGTTTTAAGCGTTCACCAAAGAGTAATGTTTACTAGTTTAGTTAGGGATAACACGTTATATAAAATCACTTTACAAGGATAGTCTCACTCTTGATTACTTAAGGTATTGTTTGTTTTCGAGTGGATCTCTCTACAAAAATTTATTTGAATAAAAATTTTAGGTAACCACGTAAGGAAAATCCAACCCAATAAAACTTACATATAACCCATCAATACAAAGTCTTAGAAGGATTTAATTTAACACCTAATTCTCAAGATCAAAGTTTTACAATGTTTATGCCGGTGAAAGGATTGAATAACATTTTTCACTAAGAAGAGTTACTAGCCAAATTACAAAAAGGACAAAACTACTACTCACGCAATTCTCCGAATAATTCCAAGCAAGAGGTCATATAAACTCTCTTTACAAGCAATGCTACACAATTTACAATGCATTGGACATTTTTACAAGGAACTTCATAATGGTACAGATGAAACTTTTACACTCTTTTCTTCTAGTCTACTCGCATAATCCATCTGCACAAATATTAACTAGAGTCAGTTCGCTAGAACTGAGCATGTAAAGACTACCCATTGCAATAGTAAGCTAACATTTTATAATATCATGAAAATAAAATTCTAAACTCAAGAATGGATCAAATCACAACCCACTAATCAAAATGTTTCACAAGATGACGAGACTTATACCAGCCAACAAGGAGGGATCCCAATATTCAAGTGAGAGAGATATTCCAAAGTCAAACAAGGTGAGACCTTATTGGTGAAGACAACAAGGCTGAGAGTATTGAGATCTCAGTCAAGTAATCCTATGGATTACGTGATTGAAATCTAACACCCAAACATCATTCTATTATTATTAACCAAAGAGATAAAGATCGGTCAAATGACTTAACATATTCAAAATTACTTGTCAACAAAGACGCATGAATGCACATCCATGTTTTAGGAAGAATATAGGTCCCAACCATATATGAACACAAATCAGTCAAAGATTAAAGTTAACTTCACTCGGCTGAATAAACCAACATACATATAATACTCACAACATTATAACTAACTATCTGAAGGTTCAATATACCAAGCAATTCTCACTGAAACTAAATATTTTTCATCAAGAAGTTAAATAAATTAGATTCTATACAACTAAAATTACATACAACAACTATAGTTGGATTACACAGGCAAGGATCAAGAAGAAGTCTTTTCACCAAAGGTTGTTATTATCTTACATCACATAAACAGTAATAAATCCGTACTCCACCACTCGTATGATCATTGTAAGAGTTAAGGACTTAGCTCACTAAAATATGTAACTGGGTCGATTCCTACCTTTTCCACTATCATACAAGTCTAACCCAATTCAAAGCAAGGTAACCATTTTATTTTCATACATGCCTCAGTCAACACTTACTCAGAAGGTCCCTACCTGAATTATTGAAGGTTTGCTAAGCTAAAAAAAAAATGGATTTAATAGAACCCCATTTCATTCGATACTTAATTTTAAACAAGTAAGGGATAGTCTGTTGAAGACATAAGTGAATCGACACAAGATCCTCTACCGTGACCCAACTCGAGTCACAAACACAAGGTTTACAGTCAGCGAAGGAGGAATACAAGCAAAAATACTCTTCCTACGAACTAAGCCTTCTCTTCCGTCTCTAAAACAACATATGAATAGTTTGGGCATACCCATCTATTTCACGACAGTCTACTCGACCTATCCTCATAGTCGTTCCAAAGAAAACATCTGCTACTACAGAGTTCGATTCGCAAGGAAGATAATTTACATAGAATGTCTATAACATCATACACTTTACCAAGAAAGAGGAAACTCTACAAATTTTAATTTCTGCCTCTCACTATTACATTCACTTAGAATAAAAGCATTATCAGGCAGTCATAAAGCAACCTAGCCAATTTTTTAATTTTTGTTTGTTAAAAATGGAATTAGAATTGTAATTGGTTTGAGATATCTTTTCATAAGTTACCATTATTGATCAGACAATTGCAGTAACTAATAACATAAACAAAGGTTAAGTTTTTTGTTTACCTAGTTCATTCATTTTGTCCATTGTGAAAATAGTTTTATGCTACAAAATACCATTTTCGAAGCCAGAGAGAAATTAATTGAGGAGCAAGGAAAAGGTAGAAGCCCATTCTAAATGCCATAACAGATAAAAGAAAATAGAAGGACATTCAATTCATGACATAATAAAAGGGTAGCAGAAGATTGCAAGGCGGAGTTTAACATGCACGGTTTAAAACACCATCTCCATACGCATATGATTGATTCAATGCCGCTACTTGCCCTTAACCCAAAGTGCTCTGTGAGCTCGTGCTAGCGCTACATTCACGTGGTGAAAAACAGCTACAAACCAACCCCATGATTTGAAGCTCGGACACGAGACATACTGATTACACCACGCTCCTGGCTCTGGTAGGCATCTACCGTGATGATCATCAAACCTTTTTCTTCATCAGATTGAGGACATCATCAAACACTCGGTGCAAACGTTTCAGCTGCAGCCTGTAAGGTGTGATTAGTCCAACATAAAACTTTATGCCTGCCAACTCGGTGACTCGTTGAAGAAGCTCATATACTAGCAAAAGCAAAAAAGTGCTTCATAAATACTCTGATATGAAACAGATCCGCCCCTATGAGATTTTCTTCCATGAGTTACATCGTAAAACAAGTAAGATCTCAAAAGAGACTCTTTGTAAATAAAATTTCATCAGGTCTACTGGTAACACCCTCACTGTCACATAGTCGATTATGAAGATACAACTCAGTGCATGCTCTGGATCTGAAAAAATATCCTGCTACCTTCATCTCCCAAGACATTTT
Organism: Taxus wallichiana var. yunnanensis; assembly: GCA_018340775.1. Classification (NCBI taxonomy): domain Eukaryota; kingdom Viridiplantae; phylum Streptophyta; class Pinopsida; order Cupressales; family Taxaceae; genus Taxus; species Taxus wallichiana. The sequence goes on from CM031233.1 coordinate 109,843,406, forward strand.
CTCCAACATTGCATAGATCTCCTGTGCCCGTGGGTGTGATCTGTCACCTTGAAGGAGAATCCCGAATTTGAGGGTGTAATCGATGCTGAACAGATAACAACAAGGTTGGACCACCTGCTTGTTGGAGCGCTCAAACAGGCTTCTACTACTGCAACATGCCTGCTGCCTAGCTAATTATTGTTGCAGGCAGTTGCTGTGGATCCCCAACAAGAACACACCATACAGCACCCAATGAACGTGGAGGTAACACGCCTACTTCCCTAGCTTGCAGCTTCAACTATAACCACTATATCAAACCCAACTTAGAGCAACATAACTGTCACCAATAAGCAAAGACATTGGCCTTGACAGCGCAACCGGGAGGGCCGTAGTCATATAATCCAACAACCCCTCTATAAATTTTAAAGGAGGGTATATAAAAGAGCCTCCTCTCTAGTGTATTGTTGATGGCCTGCCTGAAGGCTTCTTTGCTAAGCGGTGCCCTCGCCAGAATCACCCTCATCGAGATATCTTGGCTGCGGCACTGGCTGGAAGTGACTTTCCAAAATGAAAAGGTAAGAACTGACTCAACTAAAACTTTATCTCGTTCTCCTACTACAACTGCAAGATTTTGCAACAATCGATCACTGGCGTGGTCGCGTGCAACAGTAACAACAAGATCAACACCAACGGCTCCTCACGGGGTCGCCACATGTAGTCATTGTCACACTTAACTCATTCTGAACTTCACGAGTAGGGAGGGAGGAACAGGCGGCTGCAACCAGAACAACATTTAACAACAAAACATTCGGCCCCATTCTAACCACGACCCGCCAGCAGGAAAATCATTGTAAAAACAGCCTGTGCGGCCATGGCAAGGAGAGGAACAACAAAAGGAGAGCTTCTAAAAGCCTGCAACTCCACTGAACTGGGGTTCTCATGCCACTCATACCAAATCCCAATGACAACACTCCTTGTGCACGCGGCCAGAACAGGTCAAAGGGAGCAGTTAGCACAGGGCGCAAGAAATTTGCAAATCCAAGGAATTAAAGGAGGTGGGGCGGCTGGCAGAGGTAAGGCCAGTGGGGGATGGCCACGTGCCAGGTCTAGAAGGCAGGAAGGGGGGACAGTAGGTCCTCATATGATCATAGAGAATTCATGTCAGATATACATATACAAATAAAAGGTGAAAAGGGAGTCTTCTTAGTATCGAAGACATGGAAAGTAATTATTCATTGCATCTTCATAGCGCATTAGTTCACGTACACGGCAATGGAAATCACTTTGGTGGGTTTTCTATGGTAAATCTTGATAACTATCTAGCCACCGCTCCTGCCATAATTGACACAGATGCGTGGCCTAAAACATATGAATGCAATCATGAAAGAGACTCATTACAAAAAAAAATTTATGTCGGAATCTCTAACATTCCTGATGTAATTATGAATGATGTTCCTCAACAAAAACGGAACAATTCAGTCATGAACCAAAGCATAGTTGATATTCATTTAATGGTAAAGCTTTTTAGTTTGTATTTTTACACAAGGTGACACATGAGAGATGTGGCTTTTCTCAAGTTAATGAATTACATAATTTTGTATGTAGGTTGCAGAGGAGATGTTTCATCTGGTGGTTTGTCGGGGCACACGAGAAAGATAGCTCAGGAAAATGATCAGATATATGTGGATTACATTTGAGAATCTGAAGTGAATCACGTGGACATTCCAAAAATAATGTCAATGAATGCTATCACAATTTTAGTGGGGCAATGGATAACATGCATTCTATCGTAAGTGTGAACAGTGAAGATAAGAGTTATGTGGATAGGAAAAATATAGAATTATATGAAAGAGGTTTAACTCAAAATAAAAATTATGACTCTTTTAGAGATAGTATGTGTGAAGGTGATTCAAAAGGAAAGAATCTGAAATCAAGACCTAATTTTGACACATGATGTAGCTTAATAGGGGTTCAGACTAATGAAACTAACATCTGAACTCATCAACCCTTGTCGATGGGTTAAAGTCCTTGGCTCGACAACGAATAGGAGCAGGATGGAAATGGCTTCAAGGAAAGTTACTAGCCCAATCAACCTTCGAAAAGGGTTTACCGCCAAACGGGGCATTACACACCATAAATTGGTGGGTGAGAGGAATGAAAATTTACTTACACACACAATCCAAGCCCACACCCCCTAAGGACAAACTTTAATTACATGAAAGAAAGTGCAATAAAATTTTACCTTTTGTCTTCCCAAAATACATAATGGTGTCTATTTTTGACCCGCCAATCCATAGGTAGGGTTGGTATAGCAATTTAAGAGGTTTGGGACAAGTTTGACTTCTCCCACAAGCCTCCAAAATTGGCCTTTAAGGCCAAATTCGAATTTTCATGAAGGGGTAGGGTGTACAACACTCAAGATCACAAGCACTCAACTTACAACACATAACCCAAGAGCCATCTAATCTAATAAATGAAATCCTTTTGACCCATTCTTAATTAATTTAGTAAACTAATTAATTTACTAATATAGACATAAACCAAGTAATTAATAGAAGGAGAATACATCACTTTAAAATCACATACAAAAATTAAATAAACGAACTAATAAAAGAGATAAGACACAACCCCTTGGTCACAATTGGAGGTGATTCCCCCCCATGGGGACCTCCTAAAAACAATTCAAACACACACATGTTTACCTGCAAAACACATAACAACTCCTTCAGTCTCGTGGCCACATCAAAACATACAAAATAAAGTATACAATATAAATCCACAATCATCTATATATGAATCAAAACATCATCTAGGCAAGTAACGATATCATTTACAATTTCTAACAACATCTCGATTCTACATTTCATCAATATTCATATGATCACAAGATTAGTTCAATTGTTAAGGTCTACTCAAAATGAAGAAATTATTGTGAATCGAAATATCTATAACCATGTCAATAGTGTATCATCATCCATATAATTGTCTCTAATAATCAACATACATCATACTAAGAATCAAAATCAGCAATGAGTCGATTATCTCTAACATCTAACATCATGTTAAGTCAAAAAGCTACAATAATATCCATAAGTATAGTCGACAATATTGGAAATCAATAATAAAAATTGTTGAAGAGAAATGGGCACTACATCTAGGGTCTAAGTTTGGCATATGCGCAGATCCACCATAACAAAGTCGAGCATATTTGGTGAAACAATAATAAAGAAATGGCATGTGGCCATTGATTCCACCCACCTCTAGCCAACAAAGAACCAAAAGACAAGTAATTGTAGCCAAAATTTCCTTCACATCTAGCATGATACATTAATGATCAAATGTGGGAGGAAAATTCTATGGGAGCAACATTAAATTCAACTTTAATTTAACAATTAAAACAAAGCATGCGTAGGCTTGGTCAACCAAGGTGGGAGTTGGTGGCTGGAGTCTTTAATTAAATATTAAACAAGAACACTACTTCTAAACAATGGCGCTGTTGCCAACAAAAAAAACTCCTCCGTATTCACACAAGTTGAGGTTAGGCCCCACGCGAGAGTTCAACAATTAAATACACTTATTTTTAACATAAAATTAGATACTATTTTTTATACGCCTTGGAAATAAAAGGAATTTGAATAATCCCTTATCACTTTTAAGTAATAGTGTCATTACGCAAACTACTTAAATGAGAACACGATAAGTGCATGATGAGAATGTTCATAAAAGATGTTACGAAACACACTCAACAACAAGCCAACATTTATAATGATACTAGTAGGTATGACAGAAAGAAGGGACTCAAAACTAACTTCACAAGAAGGATTGCAATTACTTAATGATCAAATGGGAACTCAAAAATAAACATTCGATGCTTAACAATAGGGAAAGGCAATGGAAAATGTGAGTCAACGCCGAACGGGCATTACAAGTTTGAATTTTTTGATAGATCTTGTTCAACATTTGCATAGTACATTTCACATTTGATTTCTAGCAAATACACTAGTGTATAATGTAAAATGTGTGGAAATGATGGAAAAATAATTTAGCATTGTCTAAAAATAGAAAGGCTACAAAGAATTTATTTATCAAGAACAATGGGGCATCATCTACACCCACATGGGTCCCACATTGATTAAAACAATAATGAATCCAAATAATTCACCTTAATATCACTAAGATATCTTGATTCACAAATATTGGAGGTATTTGAATCATTACCTCATATGTAGCCATTATAGTAAAAAATGTCACAATTCTTAGAATTGTTGGATTGTGCATCCTTGTGATATTTAGGGATATGCAACCATGGTAGTTCTACATGATTTTATTCTTATATCCATACACATAAGTCTCATAAAAATAAAATATGTATTTTAAGTAGGAAACCCTATTCAAATGGAAGGATATCAGTCAACACATGGGGGATTCACAAATAAATGCATTACGTATTACATGTTTCATTTTTGGGTTTTCAATACTAGTCAAAATGCCCCCAATATGTTGCCAAAGAGTAAAGGTTAGAATGGGATACAATATATAGGTATTAAAAGATATATAATAGTTAGGGTGTGTGAAGAAACAGGGAGAAGGGAGAAGGATTGTTATGGGTTTGAGGGAATATCCTTATATTTCTATATTTTTATTGTTTTTAGAGTAATAAAACTCTATAACTCTATGATTCAAATTGCTTATTAAAATGGATTTAATGAAGACTAATAAACATAACATACAATAATGCAACCATATATGACCTTTCACATTATAATATACAAAGTTTTACTTGTGTGAGAATTATAAATAGAAAACAAATGAAAACATACATTAAATTATACATGGTGAGGGTTCACATTTTTCAAGTATAATATAAATCCATCATGGTTTTTGTGAAAATACAATAAACATTTTTAAAGGTAAGATATTAAATCCAACAACATTGACGAGGTGGATTTTAAAATGGTATACAAATGTCATAGTGAAAATTGATTGTTTGGATATATAAAAATAAGGAATATATTATAACTAAAAACTTGTATCAAGATGTGGCATAATTAATAGAAGATTGGATACAAATATTTTTAAAAACATGTATTATTTATTATCTTATGAATATACATGGTATGCCACCGATTTATATGGTTAATCCACGATGCCCAAACATATAAAATTTCTTATGTATATTAGAGGTCAATCAATGAGCAATGGGTATCCCCAGGAGAAATATTGACCCATGTTAGCATATAGAGAATTATTTTTGTAAACATCCTTTTGTATTTTTAATATGTACTTAAATCTATTTTTAGTAGTGAAGAATATAGATGAGAATTTAGAAGAATACAAGCAATCATAGCATGATTTCAACAAATCAATTGTTAGAATTTTTGTAAATATATGTTTAGCAGGTTTTAGACAAATTTTGGGATTTTTCATTTTTAGGGATCAACAAATATATCAAGGATTCAAACTATACAATGATAATTGAAGTGTTAACATTATATTAGATATTTTTGAGTATGCAACACCATCTTTATAGTGGTGTTGAAGTTTTACATTAGGTCAACGTGTTAGAGGATCTCACCTTGATAATGAGCACTAAAAATTTAAAAAAAAATCAATATTGTGATATTTTAATTTTTCCATTTACTACCCATTCAAATTCACCCAAGGTGGATGGATGTCATCCCCATCAACAATGACCATTCATTTTCCATTTGGATCACTTTTTTATTATTTCTAGTTATCTTCCATCTTCTACATTGTTTCACTACAAAAATGATAATTTTGAAGGAAGGCACAAGTTCACAACTTGATTGTTTTTGAAAACATATGTTGTAGGCTACATTTTTAAATTTTTTGAGGTGTACATATCTCATATAGAGGTTTTTATTTGTATACATCTTTATTTATATAGGATTGTAATAAAGTGATTTTACTCCTGCAATTATAATTGTATTTCTTTAATTCAATTATACTTTAATTGAATAATTCAATTCTTTTATTCTTACAAACTTAGTTATTTCGTTATGAATAAATTTTTATCACATATTAAACAGTACCATTAGTGCATTTTGTTCAAAATCATAACAATGATTTGGATTAAAAAAACCTTAAATACAAAATCAATATATAATATAATTCAAAATGTTAAAAAAAAAATAGAGCTCACAAGCAACAACAATATTATTATTAAGGTACTTTTACAATTGCAAGCAAAAATACTTTGAGTGTTACCAAATCCACATGGATACTACTCACTTCCCTTTCCAAAGCCAATATTTATGGGAGAAACTTCTCGAACAAACTTCTTGATGGATTCATTGATACTTAATCATAGTGATATAGACTCTTATTAATTGCATATAACCTAAGTCTCGTCACTTTATTTTTTTGCAATGAAGACATTATCTTTAGCTTTAGTGCTTTAAGAATTATCTAGTATATATTTAAGATAAGATAAGAAATCTCTTCTAGCCAATTATAATTGATATCTCATCTCCCATTTAAACATGTAGGCTTATCTTTTACGATATGATAGATTTCAACCTTTACACATATGATTGTGATTAGGCCACGATAGAATTCATATTTAATCCAACATCTCTAGCATTTATCGTAAATATAAATAAAATATTAAGATCGACAACAAACTATTAATAATATATCTATTAATGAAATTAAAAAATTGGAAAAAAATTATTGATGATAATAGCTTGAAACTATTAGCTAAGGTTAATAACATTCACAATGCTTTCAAAGTTCAATGATGTTATCAAAATGAATTATGTTTTGAATTTGTAGTCATTACTCAACGAAAAATGTAGATAAAAGAAGATTTGGCATCTAGGACACTTTAGAAGTTTCAATTTTTTTTTCATATAACAAAAAAATTATAAAGAAAGATTGCACCGTAGAAACCCAAAACTAGAGGAGAGTGAGGCCATGACTACTCGCCGCTATGTTCCATGTCATTGAACAAAGCCATCTCACATTAAATAAAAGAACTTAATCACTATTTAAGATTTTAAAAATTGGTGTGTAATGTAATTTCGAATAATTTCAACAATTATTTCATTAGGTAAATAACTTTGCATTTTCTAAGGGATCCAAGAAACCCTAGTGTACAACCTTTCTAAAAATCCCTTTTGTCCAAATGAGCAACGAACAATCCACTATAAGTCACCAGTAATTATGCCACATTAGAAGCCATTCAGCCTTTTTCATTTGTTCTGTTGAGATCACACTTATATTCGTTTGCTGCCCATGCCTCTCCTTGCGAACCATAGTACATGCATCCTCCACCATTGAGATGGGAATAATAATTTACTCATCTGCACCCGAAGAATCACCATCCTATACCATTACTGATAAGTGTTATTGTATACACTGGTAGTTAATTTTAATAATGTTTAGTCTTGTTAATGATAAAGTCCATCAAATCAGTACCATTCAATGTCAATGCCCGTATTGTCCTGGTAAGCCCAATATTTTATTTCAATTGTGTAGTAAGAAAAAGCATGGTTGAAAGTTGAAACCTGATACTTGATACGAAGTAGGCAGCTGTTCTTCTCACAAGAAAATATTTGCATCAATGCCAAAACTGCAATGTAATGTCAGTTTCACCGAAGAAAAATATACAGAATACCTATATTGTTCCTTTACTCAACCAATTGATGACATTTGCAACCTTTACTCAACCAATTGATGACATCACATAAATGTTTGCAACCACCTTCACATACTTTGTCGGTCCATACCTTGTCGTTGCAGTTCACATAAATGCTTCTTATTGTTCCTTTACTCAGCCAATTGATGAACTGAAACTTTTGTGTAGACGGGGAGGGGGCATCACATAAATGTTTGAAAGCACCTTCACATACCTTGTCGTTGCAGTTCACATAAAAGAAGCATTTATGTGAACTGCAACGACAAGGTATGTGAGACCAAAGTTTCAGTTCATCAATTGGTTGAGTAAAGGAACAATATAGGTATTCTGTATATTTTTCTTGGGTGAAACTGACATTACATTGCAGTTTTGGCATTGACACAATAAATATGTGCAGATAAGAGGGGTGGCTGTGTATTGAAGTGCGTAATCAGATGACAACAGCTCTATTTCAAACCCGTACAGATTTAAAATAACGGACTAAAAATATTATTTTAATAAATGTTTTTATAATAATACTGCTCTGCAAAATTCAAACAAAGACACCGTAAACAACAAGACTCAAGTCACTTATAAATGTTTTGACAGCCATTACACAGTAGTTTTGATATGTACTTGTCTTGTCATTACAACATATTTATTATTATTTTCATAATAAATATGTTGTAGTTTTGATATGGTTGTCTTTTCTGACCTCACATCACATATTCATATGATAACACGGCTTTCTCCACTTCTGTGCAAGGGCTCGAGACTGTCTTTCGACAATGGAATTGAGTTGGAGTCGGTACAACAAATCATATAACCCACCAAGGACCTTCGCGTGTTCAGATATGTAACCGGTATGTATTAAAATTCTACGCCTTGGAAAAAAAAGTTGCGTTGGGAGATTTCAATTTATAAATCTGAGACTAATAAAATTCGGTATTTAGTTTTACATATTTATCAAGGGATTCCAGAGGATGTATGGGACTGATTACGTTACTGCAGTTCATTTACTTATTAGGATGATATAATAGAGCACAGTATGTGAATACCTCACCGTCTAAATTTTAATGAAGGCATGATTTCTTGTCATTTTGAATCTTGAAACCAACTCCTCAACAAGAATTTTGTCCAGAACTACAAATGAATTATTCTCAAAATACAGTTTTTTATGTTGAAAATATTAAAATTCTAAAGTAAATAAATTCTGAGATAAGAAATACCCCTGTAATGTATTTTTCTGGGAGGAGATTCAAACAATTAAGGCTACGAATCTTGAGAAGAGTCACAGGAAAGCTTTCACCACATCTGCATAAAACATAATGAACACATTTTTTATGTTAGTGTTAACAAATGTAGCACCTTTCCTAAAACATTTGTTATACCGTCATTAGATTACCTCTTTCATCTTAGATATTTAACACTATTTAACATTGAGTTTTGTTTATCAGTGGACAATTCCATTTAAACAATCTCGTGTGCGTGTGTGTAATCTTGTTTTTAATGAAGATAATAATTTATTAAAAAATACAGTGTTACCAAAAACAAAATATAAATATTTCCGCTTGAATGAATTTTCTAACTATTGTGTTGGCATATAGATTCATACAACTCTTATATTTGCATTCTTTCTAAGTGGATTCAAACATGAAGTACTACTTAGTTATTTTTCCAAAACTTTAGGGTGCTACTTTGTGTAGCTGAACATTGTTGTTCAGCTACACAAAATATAAATGCAAATTCCACTCCATGCCAAGTAAGGTTAAACAGATAAAGCAGAGTTTCATATGTAACTTTGGGTATAATAATTAAGAAAGGAAAAATAGAACTTCTCAACTTTCCATATTTCATTAAACATTCAAGTTAACAAATGAAACTATGAAGAAATTAAAATTTGTGACCTTCATGGAGTATTTAGGTGACTCCATGACTTTGAGATAAGAAAAGACTTATTTTGAGTATAATATCAAGGTTGGTGGATATTAAGTACATCAAGTGGCCTACAAGTCTTTGATATAAGGATGGATTGAGCTTGGATCTTTTTATCTTCTTTTTTTCAGTTAGATCTTCTATTGTACAAGGGTATAGTCCCTTTCATAAAAACTATTTGCCAATAATAAAAAAATATAGTATTTTCATATTTTGGTTGAAAAATAAGGAAATATTTTATCAAGCCCAAATCTATTATCTCTAACTCTCTTTTCATTATTGTCTACAAAACATCAATCGAGAATTAAAACACCAATATATAAAAATAAAAATCGAAAATTTTCCTTGATCATTAATTTTTGTGTACAAATTGGTATCATTATTGTTTTCCTTGAGCCTATTGCTTAGAAGATACGAGTTTATACAATTATGTATGAAGCTCTTGGTGCTATCTTATGACCATAAAAGGTGTTGTTCAATTTTCACACCATATGCTCTTGGCCTTCTACTTTAGAACTAGGTGGTTGTTTTACATTAATCTATTCTTTTAAAAATCCATTTATAAAATTAGATTTAACATCCATATGGTAGATCTTTCAATTATGCTTAGTTGGTATGACTAAGACAACATGCATTGTGTCAAGCCTTGCTACTAGGGTGAAAGTATGATTATAATATATTCCGGTTGTTTTGCGAAGCCCTTTAAAACAAATATTTCTTTGCATATCTCCACAATTCCTTCTACATTGAATATTTTCTTATAGACCGACTTGAAACAAATGACATCCTTTTCTTCTACCAAATTCACTAAAATATATGTATCATTTCGCTTGATTGAATCAAATTCCTCCTTCATTTCATTTATCTAATTGTTATCTTTGAATGCTTCTTGAATTACACTAGACCATGAGGATATAATGCATAATCGAGTATAAACAATTTTTTTGTACACTATGATCATGTTTCTTTTAAACTTTTAGTATTTCTTGAGATATATTTATGACGAGATCTTGTTGAGGCTAGTGTTGGATTTGAACTATTATTGTGAGGTCTTCCTCCACTCTATAATGCTTCTCCTTGCTAAATGTTTGGAGTTAAAACGAGAGGTGTGATTAGAATTGGACCTTTGGGGTTTTCTTTACTACCTTGCACATCAAACACATATTTTTCTTCTTTACCTTGAGGTATGATTGTGGATTTTTATTTAATTATTAATGTTGTCATCCCAAGATTCCTTCCACAAATTCTATATCATTTCTTAGAAACACATCCTTTGTAATAGGATTATACAACTTGTATGTTGTTAATTTCTCGTTATATTAAACAAAAATTATTTTTTTCCTCTATCATCTATATTTTTACTTTTCTTCTTATATATGTGCATATACTGACACATCGAAGAAACAAAAATGTGATGCACTAGATAATTCTTCTTAAAATCTATTATTCTTGTGTGACAAAATCATTGACACTTGTAGAACTGCAAACATATTCAACTTATAAATTGATCATTAAACCACTTTTGCCCAAAAATCATCTAGTCAATTCTTAGCTTTCAAGATACTATGAGCCATATATCCATTAGAGTATTATTCTTTCTTTTTGCAACACCATTTGCTTTTTGTGTAGGTTGTGGTGAATTGCATTTTGATGTCGTGATACCTACAAATATTGATAAATTCATATGAAATGTACACAAAATTTTTAATCATATATCTCAATATATTGATATAATTACTACTCTATTTTTGTATTGTTTCTGAAACTATATGAAAATACCAAACACCTCTAATTTCTTATAGATTAAAATAATTTCATGTTTCATTTATAATAATCAATTAAGTTTAGAAAAATACAAAGTTTCATCAATTACGGGGTTTCCATCACTCCAAATAGATCTAAGTGAAATATTTCAAACACTACCTAATTAGCAATATAAGACTTATCATTAAAATGACTCCCTATACTACTTGGAAATAATTAAACTTTCATAGGATCTACTAGACTACTTATATAAATAAAAATCAAATACCCACACACACACACAGATATATATATTCATCACAATCTTAAGTCACTAAATCCTAAATCTAATAACAACTAAGATTTTCTTTGTATTAAATGCATTAAGAGTTCATTCTTGACTGAGTATTTGACATTTTATTATTGAAAATTCTCCCATTTTCCCTTTAAAATTTGCATTTGTATTGAATATGTCACTAAGATTTTTTTACTTTTATAAATTTCTTCCCGTACAACTGTCCGCAGTTAAATAATTTATTTTCCCTTATTTATAGGTATCACTGCAATGACCCGTTGATGTAATCAATTGATCTTTAAACAAGAAAAATGTTTATTTTCGCATGTCGCTGCTAGTGGGTTGGTTACTGTGGAATAAGCACATACCTTCCCATTAGATAGATTTCTTAGTTATATATTTGCTAGTGGGGTGGTTGCTCTGCATGGATTTTCTATTGGGGTGGTTGTTTTCGAATAAGCATGGACCTCATTGGTAAATGAGCTGGATGAAGTTGTCACAAATGCAATTATTGGATGAGTTGAGGAGTCTACAACCACCATGACATATCAATTACATTTAGGAGATGTTTTATAGGTTGCAGTTGGTGACGTGTTGAAGCTAGAGCCACATAACGACGTGGAATGTGAAATAGTTGTGCCACATTGGACAAGGGATGAACAAAACGAATTTTTACTAATGCAAAAGTTTAAACATAAAACCTAGAATAATAAAATATATTCCCTCATAAGTGGAGTATTGATCACGATTCATTACAGTTAATTCTCAATTACAATCTGATCTTCCTAAAGGAGAGTTTGATAAGTATATGTGGCATGGGAACTCATTCAATTATATGGGCTATAGAAAAGCAACATGGAGGAATTTTCATTATCGAATACTCACTTTGAAGCTCGAGGTTATATGTGAGGAAGGATTGAAGAAACATATGAATGCAAGAATTTTTGATGAAAAAGATCTTATATTATATTAATGCAATAAGATACAAGATAGATTTCAACAAAAAAGCGGGTGATATGAGAGCACGCCCCAAAACCACAAACAAACTAGGTCAAGCCTAGGAAACCAAAAGTCAAACTAGGCCGAGCCTAGGGAGAAACAACAAAAAACTGATCCTAGCAAAAACAAAGACAAAATCAAGCGTGACGATAAACATGCCCGAGGCGAGACATATCCTAATCATTCAGCCACCTGAACGGGTAGATCCTTGCCAATGTTGGGAATCTCCCAGCCATCAGCATGCTCTTCTTTAGGATCTGCTTCCCCGTGCGTAGGAATGGCTAAGTTGATCTAGGGGAATTTTCCAGCAGCAGGCAGGGGTGGTGGCGGATGTCGAGCAGCCCTATTTAAAAGTGGCAAAGGAAGAACCCCAACCCTACTTGTGAGTCGACCATTGAGGCGAAGAACCCCACCCAAGTTGTTGAGGAGGTGAGCCCCAGCACTCCCTGACGAGCCATGGAATGTGGCTGCGAGACCTGACCGTGGTGGTTCTAGGTGAGTGGTTATGTCGATGGCTCGGCCAGGAGAGCGGTGGGAGTGATTGAATGTCCTATGCTAGGATCATTGCATCACCACCATGAACGGAGGAGAGGGGCGCTGGTGAGAGAGGGAGACACCCAAACAACATTGCACTGAGGGCTTCACCCCAATGTCATAATAAAGTCAGGAGGTGGTCCACCTCCAGTGCCACCTTATTCTCTTGAACTTGAATCTACAGAAGCACATTGGAGATCACCCTCGATTTATTATAAATCGAAAAGAAGCGATCAATTGCGAGAATTAGCAAGGAAAAAAGCATTCCTTTCTTTCCATATCCAAAATAAAATCTCCCGTCTGAAAACATGCCAATTATGGGTGAACATAGGAAGAATTTTTGGATTGTCTCCCAAGAGGATATGTTGCCAAGTGAAATAGTGGGGCCGGGAAGGAAAGAAAAAGTATGGATCCAGTTCGGGTAGTTTGAGCTTTGGAGCAGAACCAAAAACATGTATAATAGTTTCCATATTCCCACAAAAGGGGCATTTGGGAGACGGAATCCTAATTTGAACAAGACAAGCCCCGATAGAAAGGCCTTGGTTAAGAATACACCACAAAAATGAGCAATTTTTGGCTCAACACATATAGTCCAAATAGTATCAAACCTGTCTACCCCGGCCCGGATGGGGTGGCGTTAATTCCCAAGACAAGTGTTGAGTTTGTCCACCATAGGAAAGTGGGGTGAGAGACACCGATAGACTTTGTTGGTTTTATAGTTATAGAAAGGAGTATCAAGAAACCACTTCAAGTCTCTCCACCAAGGGCAAGAAAAGTGCACAACAATCTTGTGCAACATGTGATCGAGGAACAAAATTGATCACAATATTGTAAGTATCCCGATCCTGGTTAGAGATGAAATAAAGTTTTAAAATCTGGAAAAGTAAACCAAGATTGATTTTTTTGCAGAAAAAAATCCTCTATGGCATGAATTTCACGTTTGAAGAATTTGAGTGTGGAGATTCTCGGTACCTCTACAAGGCATTGATATTGGGATTGAAAAATCGGTGACCACCAGAGAGATTGTTGATTAAGAGATATCCCATTGCAAAATCCATCCCCTTTCCATAAAAACTATGGTTTGACACACTCTATGATTTCAGGATACTTTTAAGCATGAAGGTGCCTGACTTTGTGAGCACAAGAGTGATGAGAAGATTGACAAACCCTAAACCTTTCCATGTAGGACAGCCATAAGGAGAGCCTTCTGAGATGCCATGTTGTATGAGAACTTTCCAAGCTTCCGGCCAACGATGCTATGGATAATCCACTTGACACAGAGAGCTTGCCCTTGGCATTGGATGTGGAGAAGCCCAAGGTCTCGAATTGTGAGGTAAACATATATCCCAAGCGACATGATGAAAACCTTTTCTAGTAGAAGCATTAGCCCATAAGAAAGCTTTGAGAAAATTTTCCAGCTTTTGGATGGATGCTTTGGAAGGCACCCAACAAGATGAATAGTAAACATGGGTGGCCACCAGAACTTTGGAACAAATTTTGAATTTTCCAGCTAGAGACAAGGGTCTAGTGAGCCAATATTCTAGTTTTTTTCCACCCGTTGAATGAAATAATGCCATAGATCAACTACGGAGGCTTGAAAGGTAAAGGAATACTAAGAAATTTGAATATCTCACCATGTTGAAGAATTTTCCAATCATATGTGGCAAGCTAGTCGGTGTAGGAAGGAAGGATTACCTATAGCATTGAGTTTTTCACCATTGAATGGAGGAACCAGAAGCTAGGTAGAAAGTATCCAAGCATTGCATGGCATTGTGAATGTTACTTTCATCCTCAATAAGCATAAGGAATGAATCATCCACAAAATGCCCATTGAGGAGTTGAGAGGTGGGCTCGGCAACATGGCGAAATTCCACAAACAAGACCTTGATTTTTGGCATGGGCTAATAGATAACCAAAGCCTTTAGCCGCCAACACATAAAGTGTAAGGGCTAGAGGAAAACCTGTCTGATAGACCAAAATAGCCCAAAGGGCTCCGAGCTAAGGCCATTGATAGATATTTGAGTAGAGGCATATGCAAAAAGCATATTGACAAATTGAATAAAGAGGGAACTAAAGCCAAGGGCTTGAAGCATGGCGATGATGAAAGGCCATTCAATCCGATCATAGGCTTTCTCAAATTCAATCTTGATAAACATAGTGACCTAGTGAGATTTACGGGCCCATTCCATGCCTTCCCAAACTGTGATGATATTATCCAGGATGAAGCATCGTTGTATGAATCCTATTTTCTCTGGCTGAATAATAACAGGAAACAAATAGTGTAATCACAGAGCTAAAGCTTTGGAAATGATTTTGGAGAGGCGTTTGACAAAGTAATCGGCCACCAACAAGTGATTTTCTCGGGATCTCCATGCTTAGGAATGAATTTTATGTTTCCCTTGTTAATTACAGGCCCTAGGGATCAAGATATACCTATAAAAGGTCTTGCCTAATGAAATCACAAAGAGTTTTAAAGAATTCACGAGGGAATCCATCGCATCCGGCCGCTTTATCATTACCCATTTGCATAGTAGCTTCATGGAGGTCTTGTTATCCAAAATTCACCCCTCAAGGTAATTTTGATAACATGCATCAAATTCTTCAGTCCCAAGCAAGTAGATTGTTTCAAGTCCCGAAATCATGTTTTTGGGGCCCCTCGGCTTCTCTCTAACTCTCCCATCCAAGAAAAAATCCCAACGAGTTGGAAAAAATGAAAAAATGCAAAAAATAAGGTTGCAGGATTGTTTTAAAGAATTTCGGGTCTGAAGGGTGCAGATCATACCAGTGTGGGTCATACCAAGGTTCGTCATACCAAGTTCGTGGCCGAAATACAAAGAAAATCAGCTAAGTCGAACATTTTTGTCCCAAGCGGTCCGTGGGATAGTTGGGACAGTTGGGACGCGTAAAGGTGAAACGGCTGCAGGAAGTAAAAATCGTCAAGTTTTTTTTGTTTCGCATGGTTTGGGACAGCTGGGACAAAAGTACGCGTGGGACACGGATTGACCGATTTGCATGAAGCCGAATCGGGCGGTGCATAGATTTTCGTCTGGGACAGCTGGGACAAAAGTACGCGAGGGACGCGAAGGAGGTGAAAAGGTGAAAAGGCTGCAAAAGGGGACAAGGAAGCCCGAATCGGCCAATGCGGGAGATTTCATCTAGGACAGCCGGGATGCGCGGACCCAATTTTGCCGAAATAGCTGCAGCAAAGAAGAAAAGTCAACGTTTGACACGTGAACTTCAAATGGCCATAACTTTTCACTTTGAGCTCGATTTTTAATGAGGGTAGATATATTTAAATAAAATAAACATATTCAGCTCGAGTCGGTTAATGCTCATTCCCACAAATGAATAATGACGCTGTCGGACCCAAAATAGCTACCCGCACTTAAAAGGCCATAACTTTTGTATTTCTCAACGAAATCACACAAAATTGGTACTGTTGGAATCATGGATCCAAGCCTGATGCACAAAAATCAAGAAATTCCAAATTTGATGATAAATATGTGGAGATTTTTATAAAACGTGGCCGGGTTCATAACAGTGTTTTATTTGGCAGTTGGGAGTGCAATTAAGAGGCATGGTCACCATTCTTTCTCTACTGCAGCACCTGGGACAGTATGGGGAGCCTTTTTAAAGTAATATACAATCATTTTACTCCATTTAATGCCTCTTACAAGTGGTTGAAGGACAGATTTTGGGATTTCCTTTTCCCTTCTCTCTCTCTTCTCATTTTTCTATAAATTGGAGTGTTGGGCTCATTGTAAAGGAGGTAGTTTTGTAGCAAAGCTCTGCCAAAATTGCTTTGTGAAGCTGATGTGTTGTAGACCCCTTTTTGTGGACTCCTTTCTTGGTGATCCAGGCCCTTCTTTTTGTAACCGATTGAGATTTATGCATATCAGAAGCAATAAAATATAAGTTTGTGGATGCATCTTCCCCTGCTTTGTGTGTTTTCTTGCATTCTTCTTGCCCCTTTAACCTTGATTAAAAGAATATTGTTTCTATTATTATATTCTTGCAGGGATCCATTATCATTGTGTATGTTTGAGATATTGTTGTGAATGCATTTTGCTAGATTATGGAGAACAGTCACCACCCCTTCTAGTGTGCGCTTTGCTTCTGTATCTCACGCATTTGAAGACTATTCTCACACCCTCCTTTTCTGGTGTATCACCACTTTAGTGTAGGCTTTCATTTTATGCATTCTCTCTCCCTGGTCCCTTGGAAATTTAAATTAGAATAGTTACTTTCCCCTACATTAGAGTAGATTGTGGTAAGTAGTTTAGGAGCAAGAACCAACTTTCTCTAGAGGTCTATCTCAAGTAGCAAGTCCCACAACTTGGAGATAGTACCCATGTTATCTAGTCACACCATGAGTTCAAGTATATGCACTTGTATAAACATAGGGATGTTATGATTCGGTGATAGCAGGTCTTAAATAGTGAGCATTATTTCCAGAGCACCTTCGTAGCCTATGAAATCTTGCGAGGAAAAAACCCCAAACATTCGTCAAGAGCGGCCCAACAAGCATCGCAGGGTGGTTGAGCTTGGAAAATGAGCTTGTAATGTTGCACAAATGCTTGCAACATAAGTTGTGGGTTAGTGATTCGAGCTCGTTATCAATGATAGCTCAGATCTATTGAGAAGGGTGTCTAGCTGGAAGATAGAGAAAAGATTATTTTGAGACCCAATCTCTTACTTTGAGCTAGTGCATTCGAGGCCAGATATGAGTACCTTTGGCATTATAATTGTCCACAATTTGGATTTGATGCTGGAGAGTTGCAACTTTCAGTTGCAGAGCATCATAGAAGGGATAGCCTTGAAGTGCCACCATCGCTTGGTGAGAGCGTGTGGTGTTAGCGGTGTATGAGTGGCACCAAATGTTTTCTAGCTAACGGCTGTAGATTCTAAGAAATCGGTGGTCCATGTCATCGCATCTTCCCACCAACGTAGCCAGCTGGCCTACATAGGTGGATGAAATTCTTGTGATGGTCGGGTCATGAAATTAAATTCTAAATCTGCTTGATATGATTGACGGTGGGGCTACATTGCATCAAGGTAGTATTAAGAAAGAATTGGCATTTATGACAAACCTGGAGGCACGCATCATGTCAATGAGATACAAAATTGTATAGAGGAGTGGTCTATAAGGAAAATTCAGGCATAACCTCCACTCGCATCCAATAAATGTTGTCAAACTTAAAAAAAAAAAAGGCGACAACATGGCCCTATCAAGCCATTTGAGGATGTGATTTTTCCCTCCAAAGAGATCGCGTGTACCAAGTTGTAGATGTGGGAAAGTGAGATGTGTTACGATCAAAGAATCTAAATTTATTTCACATGAGGTACTATGATTCCCTTTCACCAGGTGTCCACCTCATAGGTAGGTGACCACATTTATCATTTGGGTTTTCAACCATATTAAAGTCTCCACTTATAACCCAATATGCATCGGGAATGGAGTTGGCTATCCACTACCAAAAATGAATCCTTTTTCTACATCATTAGAGGCGTACGTATTAATGAGCCCAAAGGGTAGCCCTCAATATTAAAGAGGACCCTATGACACGGTTAGGCGGGGTTGATTCCATGGTCAATTAATAAAGGCCACCATTTAGGGGAAAAATGAAATTAATCACTCATGGCCTACTTCATGATTGCTACAGAAAGCCAAGATGTCAGAAAAAATGGATTTACAAACCATCTTCAACTCAAAACCTATAATTTTGACTTCCTACAAAACAAAACATCCAAATTTGCACATTGTTTCCGAGTTTCATGCACTACATACTTACGGACGAGTCTATGAGACCCATAACATTCCGAATAAAAATTCATGCTAAAGCATGTAGAGATCAAGAACCATATCCCCATCCTCCGATCCCTTAAGGGCATCATATTGATTATGCAGAAAATGAGCAACATTATGTTGTAAAAAATCTTGTAGATCAGCTTTTTTTCATTTGGTATACTCAATGTTGTATTCCACTTCAATAGAGTCCACATTGTGTGCTTTGGACTATGGCCATGAGAGATGTGAGGTGTACTTTAGGGTCATTTGGAAAGCCCTTGTGAGTTCTTTGGAAGCAGCAGAGGAATTGAATATGAATTGGGGACGTGAGAAACAAAATTTGACTGGTCCATGAGAACCGATGCCATGAGGGGTGTGCTTTGGAGTACATTGGATAGGGTAGCTAAGATGGCTACATCAATTGGCTCCTTAGTGATGTGATTGGTTCCTTAGCTACTGTTATAGGCTCCTTGGTCGAAATGTTGTGATAATCTTCCTTAACAACTGGTTCGTGATGCCCATGGGAACCAAAGGCTTTGGATTGCTGGGATTTGTTCTTATTTCATCAGCCGTAATCAACCACTTGCCAACCTTCCTCCTCTTGGATTTTGGTGATGCAGGTCTTGGTTTTGCAATAGGGCCGTTATTGGGGACATAAAGCGAACAATCTTTGATCTTGTGATCAGATGCTTGATAACGAAAGCAAGTATTGGGAAGATTTATATACATGACCCATTGGTATATCCACAAATTCTATGAGGTCTGCAAAAAGATCAATCTCAATGCAAACTCACTTATGAGGATGAGCATGGTAAGACTTATCAGCTTCCAGGTAGACAACACACCCAAGCGAAGCAACAATTTTGCGGCAGGAAATGAACGCATGGCAGAGGAAGACTAGGAAATTATATCCACACTGGCACTTTAAGGGTGGTATAGTAAGATAGCATAAAGTCCTTATCTTAGGGTGTTCATACAAGAGCGAGATTACTGAGACATACCAAGTGGCTTTCTTACCCAATATGTTGGGCATGTTAGCCGGGTCAAAGAAATGAAAAAGAAAAAAACCCTTGGTCATGTTTTGGACACTATCCAGGCGGACCCCATGAGGGGTCCAGACTGTGTTGGCCCAAGATTTAAGCATGCTTTCATAGGGGATTCGACCCACAAAATACCCAATGAGGCAAAATTGTTCTAACCATTGACATGCAACATTAAATTCAGGAATGGGGAGAACAACATCCGGAGGAGAGAGATTACCTCGTGAAAAACCTTTGGGACAAATTTCCTGGGATGCTTCGCTGGCGGTGCCATCTCTCACTCCACTATCTATTGCCACGATTGAAACAACCGGGTTTGAAGATGGTGAGGTCATTTTATAGGGGACGCCCAGAGGGCGAAAAACCCTAAGAAAAACTATAGCAATTAATTCTTGCGAGGTGCCCGTAAAGGTCGTGGTATGACAGTTGGGTGGGGGAACCATAGAAGAGTCGACTCAAGTTTTACGCGAGTTGAGAGTTTTTTCCAACGAGAAAAAAATTATGATCCTAAAATGTTTGAATGCAAGATTTGAGTACTCGTTATGGTGAGAAATAATTGAAAGGCTATTTCATTATGAATTTTAATTGACACGTATGATTTTGTAATTTCAAATCTTGCTGACCAATTTTTATTAGAATTTTCTCAAGAATTACACATGAGTTATTTTCAAAATACATTCGGTAGTTCTTATGTATATGTCTCCCAACAATCATGATATTATGTTGCAATCTATGAATAAAATAATCATAAGGATCGACTTCTTTTCTTCATACTTGGTAACAACAATCCATTAAATCAATCTAATAAACACTCAAAATAATACACACACATATATCACGCATCTTGTAATTTTTCAAATAAATTACTAAGACCAACATAAAGAAAATACATATTTTAAAAAAATATTATAAAAAATAAAATAGAAATATTTCTATTCAAATGATTATAATATTATGTTTATTTAAAAGATGAATTTAAAATGATTTGTTGTTGTGAATACTTTTGAGGGTCGAAAACGGAATGTAGATTCTGTGCGTGAGTGGTGCAAAGGGAAGTGGGAATGCAGGGTGGAGGTCAAGGCTATGGCTAAAGATGATTTCCTCTTATGCTTTCAGGAAGAAGTAGATCCGAAATGTGTGCTTCAAGGGGCGCCATGATTTTTTTGAGAAACGACGCTAAGTATTATTCAACAACAACTTGGGTTGTTTAGCACTTTACCTTAAATTATGATCTGGATTAGACTCCAAGCTATGTCCTTGGAGTTTTGGGAGCCGAAGGTTTTTTCGGTATAGCTAGAGTTTTGGGGGTGCTCATTGTTGTGGATCCGGCTACAAAGGCTCATTCAAGACTGATTTTTGCATGAATGTGTATTAACCTTCCTGTGGATGCCAAAGTGCCCAAGAGAATCTATCTAGATTCGGTGGATGGAAATCAGGAACATTTTGTCGAGGTGGAAAACTTGAGGATCTTCTGTGAAAAATGCAGGAAAGTGGGGTTCGAGGCATGGTATTTTTGCAACGGTCACTTACTGGGCCAGGAGATTGAGGACATGGATGACAATAGGACTCCAATCCCTTAGATGGATTGGGATCTTGAATCTCTTTTTGTGGAGAAGGTTGTCACGGATGACGCCATTGGTGTGAGGGGTGGAGTTGTCTGTTCTCCCTGTGGCCGTGAGGTTCCATGTTCGCCTGTTCTCCGTCATGGTTTGCTTCGTTCCTCAACTATGGATGTGGTGAATCACGGGTCTTCTGAGGTCGAGGTGGACAATGAAGGATTGGGTCACGTTTTGGGCCCTTTGCATGTGCTGGAGGTTATTTGCGTGGCAGTCGGAGAGACGTTGAGGAGCTACTCTAGTGGGCCCATTGTGAAACAGTTACATATTAATTCAAATTTGAATGCTGATGAGAATCATGTTTTTAATGCAGAGAGGGAAGTTCTGAATTTCAAATGTGTTGATACTACTGTTGTTGCAGTTGGAGGATGTTTCTGTGAGTTTATTAATTACAGGAGTCCGACAGGTGGTGTAGCTAATGGAGACATAAATTAATCGCTTTCTCCGTCAAATTGTGACCTTGTGGTTTGTCTCGGGGTGGTTGAGGGTGGACGCAATGCTGACCTGCTGCATGCCCCATCCATTCCCGAGGCCGATGCTGACGGATGGACTAAAGTCCTTCTAAGAAAATCTTTTATTGCCAATTCTAATCGGGCTTTATGGAGTCACTCTCGTAACGATATCAGGCTTGCTTCATAATTTTTATGATTTTCTTTGTTGTTTTCGGACGTTGCAACTTGCGAGAGGCCTCGTCTTGTGTACCTTAGTGCTTCATCTCTTCTCCGGTTTTATATGGGTTTTTTTGGGTCGCCTTAAATCTAAATCCTTTTACCTTATCTTAAAAAGATGAATTTAATAACTATTATGTTGGTATATAATGTCATAGAGGTTTGTGATATCTATTCACACTTTCTTAGGATACTCCAACATGAAGTAGGACTTTATTTTTATATTTCTACAATTTTATAGTATGGACCATTATTAGAATATTGTTCAAGAGAAAAATTAAAATCCCATCGAGTAAATGACATGTCTATTGTGAGATTTTTTTAATTTAGTATTAAAATTTTTTTGTTGGGGATCCTACCTAGTTACAAAGAGGCCAAATCCTAGATAAAACATTACAAAACACAAGATAACGAAACATGACTAAATAAAACAAACAATTAGCAAGAAGCCAAAATGCAACACAAAGTAGGCACAATGTCACCTAAACAATACAACACACCACCTCAACAAGAATTAGATATCAACACGAAAAACAAGTAGCCTTGCTGCAAAACCGAGAAAACAACCAAGGAACAAAGAATCATTTTATCATAGACTTTCTATGGAGGATGCGATTCCAACCATCTTCCTTGGATGGATCCTAGATATTTTCATGTAAACTATTGGTACCCAAATTTAATCTCCTTCAAAAACCGAGAAGCATCATGGATTTTGAAAGGACACTCAGAGGAAGATAGATAATCATGTATGTCGTTTTGTAGCTGGGAAGTAATCTATCTGACTTGTTAGCACTCAGGTTTCGAAAGGAGTGGGTAGCACCTTAAAAGGATGTGATCTGATCCTAACTATTTTAGGTTTTGTCTTTCAACCAAGGTAAGAGAACCTATTTTGTAACCTCTGTTATTGAAGAACAATGATAAATCCTTCTTTTGCATAAATTTTATAGAGAAGACCTTGGGAAAATATGATCAACACACCAAATCTGACTCTCACGAGTTGTCACTTCCAGATCATGGAGATATTTTCACAAGGCAAAGACTACTAAAGAGATTTGGGACCCTGATTGTTTCTGCATGTTTTGGTGATAGAGATTTTGCATTTGTATACACACATGACAAACAGGGGTAGTACAGGTAGGATTGGTTATTTTTGAATAAATTTTTGGTGGGAGGTGGGGCAGGATGAACTTGATTCACCAGATCCTTGAGGAATCTTACAAAATGGAAGGTTGAACCAACAGAATTCCACAAAACAACTATAGTGTTTCTTTAACCAGAATATGTGATTCAGTGGAGGCCCAGATTAGCATTTTTTCACACAATCATTGAGATTCTATCACGAAGGATCGAGTTAGGAAACCCAAAAAAGTATCAAGATCTAAGCCAAATCACGCCTAAGGTACACCCAAAGGCTTACAGACAATCTCTATCAACAGATGAAAGAAAAGTGATTTTAAATTGTTTATTCCAATCCCAGATGAAAGCTCTTCTGAGGAATGAAATTGCAGATGCCACTAAACTGTCACAAGGATTGAGACCTACATGATTGAATCAGATTTTAATACAAGATTGCAACAGAAACAAGAAAAACTACTCGCATACATTCTAGAAATAAAACAAACACATTTTTCTCAAGACAACACAGAATAACTCGAATTTGATTAAATCTATTAGTAGGGAAATTTTCTAGAAACAGTCTCATAGCTTCGAAATGGCTATACACTTGCAACCACCTTGACATGATGAGATTTAATACAAAAGGGATATACAAACTTCTCAAAAATGATGGGCTCTATCAAGCTTTTTTCTATTAGAAAACTCAATCCCAACCCCTTACATTCCAACCATTTTTGCTCCAAAAGACAAAACGTTTAATGCACCATTTTAATGGTGAAAGTTGTCTTCTAGATCTTCCCACCAAATTCATATATCAACATTAACTCCCCTCTCTACTTGGCATGTAGGAAATACCAAGAAATCATGAAGACTCGCACTTCCAGGCGTGTTTCAGTAAAATAGGGGAAAATCATATTCAAACTCTCAGCTGTCATTGATTTTTACTTTGAATTTGGGCCATCCACATGGAAGATTCAAACTTAAAAACAAAACTGGAGGTTTCTCGAGTTTTTACAACTTTTGAAAAAAAAGAAAAATTTCACATTTTGTTCCATACCTTTGCCCTCAGGAAATGAGCTTGACACTTGTCCTAAGGTTGGCCTCAGAGGGACTACGGCCAAACTCTGCCATTTCACCTCCTTTTTGGATAGGGAAATTTTTTCAAATTTTCCCCACACTCTGCCCCTTCCACCGTTGACTAGGGTAAAATATTGACTATTTCTACCGGTCCGCGGGCCATTTTGACGTTTTAACTCTTTTCTCCCAAAAGAATTTTTTCCAAATTTCCCCGAGAGTTTGCACCTCCTTTGTTGATCGAGCAAGTTTTGACCTTTCCTTTATCGAGCGTACGCGCCATTTCGATTTTTTAGTCATTTGCATGTCAAGGGGCAAAAAATCCAAATTTCCCTCGATGGTCCACCTCCCCACCCCTTTGAATTTTCAAACCACCACGTGTCACCATGGCACACCTTGAGATGGTCCCAAAATTTGATACCTTGAACGAGCGCAGTCTCACCATTTGTCTGGCCACGGAAAAGTTTGTCTGAATGCTTAAAGCTCATCGGAAGATGCCATGTGTCATGCTCTCGAGGTAGTTTCCTTTGGCTGTTGAAAAGTCTAAGAAAAATCCAAAGTGGGTGGAGGCCTCCATGTGTCCTCCTGGCACTTCTTTAAAATGAAACTCAAAGCGGAGACCTTGAATGAGCGTGGGCTCGCCACGTGTCCCCGTTTTCTGCCACACTGTTTTAGCCGCATAAAAATTTTCCAAGTCACGGGAAAAAGTAGCGAGAAACCTCCATGTGTCCTCCCAACTCTACTCCAAGGCCAAACCCAAAAGTAGATCTTCAAACGAGTGTAGTTCCTCCACGTGGACAAATTTTGAGTTCAGGCTTTTCATGAAATTTTTGAAATACCCAGCTAAGCTGCATCAAACCAAAAGAGGCCACGTTCCTCACAATGCAAGGATGCAAATTTGACTGGGAGAAACACCCATAAAGCGTAAAATATGGAGAAATGATCATTTGAGCCTAAAAATGAAAATTTCTCCAAGGACACAAAATTTAGAAATGTTACAAGGCTCAAATATGTTTCTCATAGATATATCCATTCATTTTTCTTCAAGTATTTAGGGCAGAAACAACAAGGAGGAAAAATCCCGACCATGGAGAATGGAAAATATGGGAGAACATGAGTTTTTAGATAAACAGAGAATGGAAGACCCAAATTATATACCTTTTCCAGAGGGACAAAGAAACAAGGAGCAAACCATGGCCCCATAAGTGATCTATGACCCATGAACAAATTAAAAATGGAAATAAATATTAACCAGCCACAACACAGGGAAAAAAAAAGCAACAAAGGCCGTAAATTGATAGATCTTCAAAGGTAAACTGGGGCAAGACTATTTTGAGCACCAACATTGGCTCGACTCAGGGACGGTAACTCCCTATGAGTACCACAAGAACAAAGGTAGACCAAGTGCCAAAATATCCATTGGGCAATAAAGTCAATTTGTAGAGAAGAGAAACACGACCATCTCTAAAAACAAAACAGAGATAACTAGCAAAAACCGGTCACCAAGGACCGAATGAACAAAAACATGAAATACAATGACAAACAACAAACTATACACTGTACACAATATTTTCTTCCTTTATTTTAGGGTAATCAATCCAAAAATGCTTCAAATTCCTACCATTAACAGTGAAATTAGAGCAATTCACCATCTAAGTCCTTGAGGAAGAAGGTATACTCACCAATCATAATATCAATGGAGTAAGGGCCCATACATAATGAGTCAAACTTTCCATGCCTACCCTTATCCTCATGTCTTCTATCCCATAACAACACAAGATCTCCAACATTTAAGGCCATGGGAGTGACCTTCTTGTCAAATAAATTTTTCATTTTCTCTCTGAAATTTACATGCCTCTAGTGGGATGTCATCCTCCATTCATCAAGCTCAATAATCTGGTTAATGTGAGCATTATAGGACCTACCTCTTGATCCTCTAGCTGTTACATAATATGATATGAAGACAGTTGCATATGAAGAGGCGAGGGCTCGAGTCCCATATACCACTCAAATGGACTCTTTCCGGTGACCCTCTTGCCAGGTGATCCTATCTCGCCCAAACAACAAACTTCAATTGTTTGTTAGGAATTAGAGAACAGATATGCGGAAACAATTCCTCAAACCATAGTAGTAGGAAACTATATAGCAGAATTATACTTGCAGAAATATAACAACATAAATAAATAATGCACAAAAGAAGACAAGAAAATATTTAACGTGGTTCACCCAATGTGGGATACGTCCACCAAGAACTTGCTCAGATTTTATTATCAACAAGAGTAAAACAACTCTCATAGTCTTCTCTCAGTTATGAACTCACAAAAGAATTCCAAAGATGCTAAACCACAATTGACACCCAATTGCTTAACCTTGATCACTTTTGATCACCTCTTGATCATTAAGACTCAAGACCTCTTGAATACTCAAGATATCTTCAAGATACCCTAACACCTATATTTATAGGATTACAATCCTTTTAAGAAGTCCTAAATCCGACCCTAAAAGTTTGAAAGTCACGATCTTTCAATTTCCCATGGCTAGAAAAAAAGTCCTGACGTTAACAACCAATTAACATCATGTTAACAGAAACATTGCAGCAATGACACAATGACTACACAATAATGTCACAGAAAACGAATGCAGAATGCTCCTGAAGTCTCTAAACTTAACTATTCGAGCTCCAACACTTGACCATTGACTTAAGAAGACCAAAAATAGGCTCCACACCCCAACACTATTCACCCCACTTTCTCTTATTTAGCACCAAGGTTATTCTGATAATCTTCAGCAAGTTTTTCTTACTGGACTCATCTTGTCCATTTCCTTAGGGATTGTAATTAGAGGCATATGTCAATTTGATCCCATATTCTTTGTACATTGCCACCAAAGGTTTAGCTCTACAACTCATAGAATTGTCAACAACAATCTTGAATGGCACCCCAAACTCGCAAATGATGTTGTTTACAGCAAAAAGTCCATGACAATTTGGTGTGTTACC
The DNA here is from genome assembly GCA_018340775.1 of Taxus wallichiana var. yunnanensis. Lineage (NCBI taxonomy): Eukaryota > Viridiplantae > Streptophyta > Pinopsida > Cupressales > Taxaceae > Taxus > Taxus wallichiana. The sequence goes on from CM031233.1 coordinate 109,870,830, forward strand.
TTCTTAGTGGGGATTTCCTTCACTCACTTGGTGAAGTAGTCAATGGCTACTAGAATCCATTTTTGGCAAGCACTTTAAGGGTCTGAAATGTCACCAATGAAATCCATTCACCATTTCTTGAATGGAGCTTTAATTGATACAGGCTACAAAGGAAGGGAGTCTAAAGCTTTCAGTCTTCTAGAGAAGTGCCGACAACTCTCACATATTCTAACCAAAAGAGTTGTATCCCTGAATAGAGGTTTCCACCGATAACCATCCCTTAGGATCTTGTGTGTTATGAATCTTGCAGTAAAATTTCCCCCACATAGTCCTCCATAGAGATCAACAATTATCTTTGGGGCTTCTTCTTCAGTAATGTATCTTGAGAGGACTCCCTCTGGGTTCTTCCAACCCAACCCATAATCAATAATGACATATTTCTGGGAGGCCAACTTAAGATCTTTTTTTTTGGTTCTTACTTAAATTATCGGGCGGTATAAGTGTCGAGATAGAAAATCAAATCCTTGTACCACTCGAACTCATCAACCTTTCAAAAACACCTACCCTTTCTTATTCTACCTCATTTGCCTCAATATTTTGCAAGTTGCTCTCAGCCATAAGCTTAGCCAAGCCCACACCTCTCACCAACTTCATGGTTTGGATATCCATATCATATTCTTGCAACTTGTTCACCCACCGCATCTTTTCTTGAGACCTCCATCTCGACAAGATGTCCTTCACCATGGTGTGCAAAACATAAACAACCACTTTAGAACTTAGAATGTAAGGTCTAAAACCTTTGTTGCTTTTACCAAGGAAAATTCCGCTTTTCCATGATAGTGTACTTCACTTAGCCCCCTACAAGGCATTATTGAAAATAGCAATTGGCCTCTCATCCCCTTCATCATCCTTTTGAAGCGGAAAAAAGCAATAGTGTTCTCTAAAGCAAAGGAAAACTTTTGGAAAGGTTTCTTATAATATGGAGCTACTAAAATAGGGGCATGTTTTAATGCCTCCTTGATTTCACTAAAGGCTTGGATGGCAACCTCCTCCCATTTGATGACCTGTTCTTTCTTCAGCATGGAAGTGATTGGAGTGGTCAACTCAATAAAGTTTTATATGAATCTTATAATGAAGTTTATCTGCCCAAAGAAGGACTAAATTCCCTTCTTGGTTCTTGGGATTGGGACCTTGTTGATGGCCTCTACTCTTTCTGGATCAATCATCACTCCTTCTTGTGACACAATGTGACCAAGAAACTTTTCCTTCTACACTCCAAAATGGAACTTCTTTGGATTGAGTGAGATGCCATATTCTCTACATCTTATCAACATCTTCTCCAAGTGTAGCAAGTGGTCACTTCTCTTTCTAGAAAACACAATCACATCATCCTGGTAGACAACAATAAACTCATTGATGTAACTAGCAAAAGAAACATCCATTTCTCTTTGAAAGGTGGCTCCAACATTCATTAGACCAAAGGGCATCCTGACATAAACATAGGTCCCTAAGGAGTAGTAAAGGTTGTCTTGATCCTTTCTGATTCCTTCACCACAACTTGGTTATAACCAGAGAAACCATCCAAGGTGGAAAGCAACTCAGAACCAGTCACTAACTGCAGCATGTTCTCCATTTTTGGTAAAGGATAATTATCCTTCATTGATGCTTTGTTCAGATTCATGAAGTCCCCACATAACCTGATATCACCATTCTTATTTCTTAATGGTACTAGGTTTGTAACCCAAGAAGAATACCTAGTGGGCTGAATAATCCCTCCATCTCTCAGCTTCTTCAGATTCCTATTGCATATTGACGGATAAAAGTGGGTTGATGGGCCTCTGTTTCGATGAATGGATTTGCATTGGACTTCAAGGGAATCTCATGTTGAAACAGGTCCTCTCTATATGCGTTTAGTTTAGAATAGGTCCAATTCATGCAATCTTGGTATTTCTTCAACAATTAGATGTATGACTACTTCTCCTCCTTGCTAAGATTGTTTCCTAACCACATTTTCCTTGTCTTCTCCTTTGTACCAAGATCATGCTCCTCAATATCCCTTAAGGATTCCATACATCTATTAATAATTTGATCAACATTATCAAAATTTGACTCAATAGAAACCAGTCCTCTAGGAATGGTGTTGGTTTTTAGCTAGATGATTCCCTTGCAAGACAAGGTTTCTTTTCCTTCTATTGTACATACCATTGGCTCCAAATCAATGCATTGATCAGAAAAGTCTACCTTGCTCTACAAAAATCTTTTGATCTGGGCATCATCATCAAAAACCCGCCAATGTTTAATGTTGTCGGGACGAGAAGGTCTTGTCAATACCTCAACATCATATTCACAATATGGGGAAATTGTACAATTTTCAAACCGAGACCCCAACAGGCAAGCATGTCGGTAAATCATTGAACCTTCTATCATGATGCATGATGTTGAACAAGTCAAACATCTCAATGAAATCCCAAAGCTGCATGTTTATACTATTTCATTCACTAATTCTTTGTGGCATATAACTTTCGACTTGTTTTACTATTAATTCGAGTCTTCTTTGACAATGATGTCCTTGATACCATATTTCTAGTCAATTCTTAAACCCAACAATAGTTCCTCATACTCAACAATTTTGTTGGTGCACTCAAAGTTGAGTTTGAAGGAAAAAGCAAATTTTCTGACCAAGAGAAAGTAGAACAACACCAGCACCATTCCCAAACTTGGAGCAAGCTCCATCAAACAATAGTTTCCAAGGAGATCATGCTTTTTCAAGACACTGCATTCCTCAACCTTTTGCTCCTTTCAATCAACAAATCCTACAAAGTTGTCAACATTAACATTTGTGTACAATACTTCATAGGATGCATTGTTGGGATCCTCAATAAGATGCAACATTTTCTTTTCTCCATACAACCTAACAAGGCTGCCTCAAATTGGAATGGTGGCATAGGACATATCCATTTGGACACTCCCATCAATACTTATAGCCCATTTACTTGATAGTAGCATGCCCTACTTCGTTGGGCAGTAAAAAATAACAACATCAAGTTTTAAATTTTTATCTAGGTAAGCTACAAGCTACACCACCAAACCCTTCACACATCCCACTACTGGCACCTCTCTAGAGTCCATGGCAGTGCACTTCCCATATGCTACTATCACTTTGATATTTAGCTCATTCATGACTTCCAGAGGCATGACATTACATGATGCCCCTGAGTCAAACATGTAGTTGTGCAACAGTCTGTCCTTAATGATCAAGGTAGTAAAGAATGGATCCACATTTAGTTGAGAGTCCATCAAGGATGTCCCCAAATAGACCTCAGGTTGTTCATCTAGCTCTTTTGATGTTGGTGATGCTTCTGGTTCTTTAATGACTGGTGGGGTCTCCACAATGTTTATGTTTCGCCTAGGCAATCTTCTCTTCTTTCTATCCAAAGTATTAAAATGCTCTCTTTTTGTGCTCAGGAATCCTAAGCAACTCAACAATTGGAATCGAAGACTTTGATTTGACTTAAAACTTGGGCAATGTCATATGGGACATTCTTTGGCAAGGTAGTATTGGAAGGAATGCTAACACACTCACTAGGTGGTACAGGACCTTTTACAGATTGGGCATGGGGAGGGGTATGATTTTTGTTTGGAACTGCAGGGATTTTAGCAGGTGCATCTTTCCTAGGAGCCTCTTTAGGAATGTTTGAAAGTAAGGGAGCTTTTGGCTTGGCTTGAGGCCCTACCCCTTTGACAACCCTACTTCTTGTGTTGTGTTCCTTTTCTTGAGCCACAACAACATTCATCAGTAACTTCCTGTCTTCTTCAGATGGGATTCCTCCATCATACGTCTTTATCATTAAATCCCTTAAATATTCAAAGTCATTATTGGGAAATTCAAAAACTTGTACAGTATCTACTTCTAAATTATGAGAGGGAGGAAGAGTAGATTCCCTATGAATGTAGTCCTAAAAAGTGGTAGCACTCTGGGCACTTATCACCTTAGTTGAACTTTCCCCTTGTTGTAAGCTTGTGGAACAACCCATCATGCAAACATCATCATCATTGTCATCAACTTCTTCTTGTTGTTGTTGATCTTCTTCACAAGGAGCATGAGGCATGAAACATTTGTCACACCAATCAATGACATCTATCTCCTCCACAACAACAACTCTGGCAGCCAAAGGATCAGACATCATTCTATTTTCCCTGCCTTGGGGCTTCCTGTTTCCAAATCCAACAGGTCCTTTTCCTCTATCATCAGATCCTTGGTGATATGTAATCCTTTCTTGGCCTTGTTGCTTGTGTTGACCTTGTCAGCCTTGCCCAATTCCTTTCTCAGCTTGGGCTAGTTTGTAGGAAATTTCCTTGACCCTAGCCAAATTTTTCACAACTTCTTCCAAATCAACAACCTTGCTTGTTTGAGGCTTTTCTGGGTTAACCAGCTTTACACCCTCCCTTTTTGGAGGCTTTCCAATTTCCTTGATGTTATTATCTATTTGCAGAGCCATGGTGAAGGCCTGCTTCAAATTTGTGGGGTTCTTGTCTCTTAAGTAATATGCAACCTTTTATCAAATGCATCATAATATTTGATCAAACATGACTCATCACAAGGTCTTATCCTAACAGGAAATCTCCTCAAGGTCTTATTAAACCTTTTGTTGAAATCATGTACTGACTCATTAGGATTATTTTTGATGTTTTCAAATTCTGTTAAAAGAAACCTAGGATTGGTTCTATTACCATACTGCAATCTAAATTCATTGCTCATCTCAGTCTAAGAATCAATAGAGTTATCTAGCAATGCTTTATACCAATCCCTAACATCTTCTTCCAAGGTATGGATAAACAACTTGATATATACATATTCATGTTCAATATGAAATTCTTCCATCATATTGATAAAAATATTTAGATGCTAATCACGGTAAAAATTATGTTCCTTACATCTTGAGGAATGCATTTGGATAACCAACCATTCCCACAAAATTTATAGGTCCAAAAGTGTTTACAACAAATGGAGGTCTAGGTGGGGGTTGGGCCATACTGTTTTGAGGAGGTGACCCTAGAGGGGTGATAAATTGATAAGGGGCAGAGGGTCCTTGGAACACAGGAGTATAATTTTCAAAATGGATACCCCCAAAGGCCTTGTCTCTTGGAAATCCCTATCAACCTCGGAAGAGACAGATGCACGAGAACATGAAGAAAAGCGTTTAAAATCAAATGAAGGCCCTTCTCTATTTGGAGAATTCAATTCCACAAAGAGGCTTCCGATTCGAGTCACTGAATGGTAGTTTTCAATGATACGCTGAACACTTTCATCAATGGAGATCCCTCTTCTTGTCTGTTTTTCTCCCACAACTCTCCAGGATTTCCTTCCTTTTGATTTTGCTTTTCCTAGCTTTGGAAACAATGTCCTAGCAGGATCCCTAGCAAAGAAAGATCTTCTTCCTTCCATCTTTGAAAATATTAGTAACAAATATGACTTTGATAGAGTTCTAAGACACTGGTACTCATTAAAAATCAGATCAATAGGGAGTCGCCACTAAGGATTTCCACCTTAGTTGTGAAAATGCACTAAGTATGATATGTCAAATGTATGTCAATGCTAGAAACTATAAATGGAAAGATTCTAAACTTTCTTTACCCATATTTATCAAATGAAAGCTAGTGCACTAGGTGTGAAAACTGAAAGAATTGCACATAGCAATTGGATCATATAAGAAGTGTTTTACCAAGGTCTAAATGCAAGTTGTAAGTCCTCGAAATGACACGAAGCATGTTGACGGGAAAAATAGATATAGACAGGCAATGAATCAGCAAATTAGTCTCAGCAATGTTAATTATTTCCCAGGAATTCAAAACAATCTCCAAAAATGGCACCAGAAGCGTGTTGGTACCCAAATTTAATCTCCTTCAAAGAACAAGCAACATCATGGATTTTGACAGGACACTCAGAGGCAGATAGTTAATCATGTATGTCATTTTGTAGTCAGGGAAGTAATCTATCGACTTGTTAACTATTTTAGGTTGTGCCTTTCAACCAAGGTAAGAGAACCGATGTTTTAACCTTTGTTATTGAATAGCAATGGTAAATTCTTCTTTTGCATAAATTGTATAGAGAAGACCTTGGGAAAACGTGATCAACACACCAAATCGACTCTCACGAGTTGTCACTGCCAGATCATGGAGATATTTTCACAACAAAGCAAAGGCTACTAAAGACATTTGGGACCCTAATTGCTTTTGCATGTTTTGGTAACAGAGATTTTGTATTTGTATGCACATAGGACAAACAGGGGTAGTACAAGTAGGATTGGTTGTTTTTGAATAAATTTTTGGTTGGAGGTGGGGCGGGATGAACTTGACTCTCCATATCCTTGAGAAATCTTACAAAATGGAAGGTTGAACCAAAATAATACCACAGAACAACTATAGATTTTCCTTAACCAAAATATGTGCTTCATTGGAGGCCCAGATTAGAACTTTTCACACAATCATTGAGATTCTATCATGAAGGCTTGAGTTATGAAACCCAACAAAGTATAAATATCTAAGACAAATAATGCGTAAGGTACACCCAAAGGCTTACGATAATCTCATCGTGAGATGAAAGAAAAGTGATTTTAAATCATTTATTCCAATCCCAGATGAAAGCTCTTCTAATGAATGAAATTGCAGATGCCACTAAACTATCACAAGGATTGAGACCTGTGTGATTAAATCATATATTAATACAATATTGCAATAGAAACAAGAAAAAATACTCACGTACATTAAGATATAAAACAAACATATTTTTCTCAAGACAACACAAAATAACATGAATTTCATTAAATGTATCAGTAGGGGAAAGTTTCTACAATAGTCTCAGATCTTGTCAATGGCTGTACACTTGCAACCACCTTGACATGATCATATTTAATACAAAAGAGATATACAAGCTTCTCAATCGGTTTCTCAAAAATGATCGGCTCTGTCAAGCTTTTTTCTATTAGAAAATTCAGTCCCGACCCCTAACACTACAACCATTTAAATTTTTTTTTTTTTCAGTTATAACATTTACAACAAGGACTCCCTTTCCCTCCAAAAGACAAAAATGTTTAATGCACTAGTGCACACCATGATTTTGATCGTGATTCTCAAAATCGGAGTGTAAAAAGTCCACAGTGTTCAAGGCGAGATCTCATGAAATTCTCCTACATTAAAGTCCTTCCTTTAGTAGATCAGTCTTTCTTCAATTTTCCAACCACTTCTACCCCTAATATGTCAAATCTAGCTCCTTGCATGCTCGGGAGAAGAAAAATGGAAAATCCGATTGAACATGATAGTCAGACCATTTTTAATCGGTGAAAGATGTCTTCCAATTTTTCTCACTAAACTCGAGATATCAACATTAACTCCCCTCTCTGCTTGGAGTGTAGGAAATACCAATAAATCATGAAGACTCACACTTCCAGGCATGTTTCGAAAAAATGGGGAAAATCAGATTCAAACTCTCAGTTGCCATTGATTTTTACTTTGAATTTGGGCCATCCACATGGAAGATTCAAACTTAAAAACAGACCTAGGGGTTTCCTCTTACTTCTTAAAACTTTTCAAACAAAAAAAAAAAATTTCACATTTTGTTCCGCACCTCTACCCTCGGGAAATGAGCCTGACACGTGTCCTAAGGTGGGCCCTAGCGGGACTACAGCCAATATTTTCCATTTCACCTCCTTTTTGGAAAAGGGAAAATTTTCCAAATTTTCCCTGTAGCTCTGCCCTTCCGTCATTGACCGGGGAAAATATTGACTATTTCCTGTTGGGTCCATGGGCCATTTTGATGTTTTAACTCTTTTCTCCAAACAAGAAAATTTTCCAAATTTCCCCAAGAGTTTGCACCTCCACCGTTGACTAGATAATGTTTTGACCTTTCCTTTATCGGGCCTATATGTCATTTTGATGTTTTTAGTCATTTGCATGTCAAGGGGCAAAAATCCAAATTGTCCCTAATGGTCTACCTCCCCACCCCTTTGAATTTTCAACCTGCCACATGTCACAATGGCGCACCTTGAGATGGTCCCACAAATTTGATACGTTGAATGAGCATGGGCTCGCCACGTGTCATGGCCCGAAAAAGTTTGTCTAAATGCTTGAAGCTCAGCAAAAGGTGCCATGTGTCATGCTCTGAGGCAATTTCTTTTGGCCATTGAAAAGTCTAAGAAAAATACAAAATGAGTGGACTCCTCCACGTGTCCTCCCTGGAACTTCCTTAAAATGACACTCAAAGTGGAGACCCTGAATGAGTGCGGGCTCGCCACGTGTCCCCATTTTCTACCACACTATTTTAGCTGCATAAAATTTTTCTAAGTCCGGAAAAGTAGCGGAAACCTCCACGTGTCCTCTCGACACTACTCCAAGGCCAAACCAAAAAGTAGATCTTCAAACGAGTGTCGTTCCTCCACATGGAAATTTTTTTAGTTGAGGCTTTTCATGAAATTTTTGAAATACCTAGCTGAGCCGCATCTAACCAAAAGAGGCCATGTTCCCTATCAATGCAAGGATGCAAATTTGACTAGGAGAAACGCCCGTCAAACCGTAAAATATAGAAAAATGATCATTTGAGCCCAAAAATGAAAATTTCTCCAAGGACAGATAATTTAGAAATGTTACAAGGCTCAAATATGTTTCTTAGAGATACATCCATTCATTTTTCTTCAAGTATTTAGGGTAGAAACAATAAGGAAGACAAATCCTAACTGTGGATAACAAAAACTATGGGAGAACCCAAGTTTTTAAACAAACAGAGAATTGGAGACCCAAATTATAGACCTTTTCCAGAGGAACAAAGAAACAAGGAGAGAACCATGGACCCATAAGTGATCTACGACCCAGGAACAAATTAAAAATGGTAACAAAGATTAACCAAGCATAACATAGGGAAAAAATAAAGTAACAGAGGTCGTAAATCGATAGATCTTCCAAGGCAAACTAGGGCGAGACTATTTTGAGTACCAACAAAAACCAAAGGTCATCCTTGAGTAGTCATTGTACCTAGGGCCCTCGTAAACCTTAAGGATTTTTAGAGAGTCAGGGGTGAGAGGGATGGGGCCTAACTACCGCAAGACTATAGTTTGGGTATAGATGGAGAGTCTAAATTCAAAAACAGCTTCAATTTTACCATTCGAGAATTGGTCTTCTTCAAATTTTAGTCTTAATTATTCTAAGGACTCTTTGGGTTTAACCACCACACCCAATTCATTATTCAAAACTTCCTTCACCACCGAATCCACACATTCACTATAATTTAAAGTTATAGCAGTCTACTCCAAATGTTGGAATTCTTCATCAAACCACTTGGCGCTAAATAGGGAATTCAAAACATACCATATTGGAATTAGTAGCAATCGTGGGAGAGGTAGGAGAACTATCTATTGACTAGGTATCCCTTATCCAAAGAATGATGAGATCTATATCACTATCCACGTAAATGGATACAAACCCACCCCAATAATTGTTCATTGACCCGGGCTTCTCACTCTCGGGAGAGCCACATTTATCTCTAAGGTTAGTTTCCTCTCCTTGACATCAACCACATGAACATCCTTTTCCACAACTGGATAAACCATGTCCACATGTGAAATTTTTTAAATTACTTGATCAAGCCATATTAGGTGATAAATATATTTTCTCCTTCTCTATCATTGATGATCATCCTATTTTTGTTGATAATGGGATTACCCTCTCTAACCACTCCACCATCCTCTTCTACTTACAAAGGGATAATAAAACTCAATTTGATCACACTAGGAATCAATTCTATCTTAACACATCCCATCTTAAGCATAACTAAATGGTTTAACACATCATTTGGGTATGAAAATTGTTCTTCATCCCTAGGGTACTCTTTGGATGGATTACCTAGTGGGAAGAAGGTAACAATTATATCACCACACCGATTAATATTTATACTAAGTAGGCTCCCCTTTTTAGAAATAAAGGTGACTCTTCTACCCATGTAGATATATAGAGAATCTCTCTAGAAGTGGTTCATGGTCCTTTCAATCTCCACCTTAAAATTTGAATGGCCTACTAAAGCAGCAAAATCTTAAAGGGGGAATTCACAAGGAATAGAAATCTCAAATCAAACCCTAGATGCATTGGCTAAATGTGGGGATTCTGTCACCAACAAGATTTTCCTTGATTTAATCTAGAAAAATTCTATTATAACAAAATCTAGTAAGGAAAATAATACCAAACAGATGCTATTTCTTGACATTATACAAGCCTTTGTTAGTTACTTATAAAGGAGTTGTTTCTACCTAACCTTCCTCTACAACTTTGGATAATTCTCTTGTGCAATGTCTTAGAAACATCCCATGAATAATTTCATAATCGTAAAGGGTGGATTATTTCATGTCTCTTTCTAAAGGTGAACTTAATTAAGATATGATGTAGTTGGCCATTGAAAGATCTCACTGACAACCAATGGATTTTGTTATGATTATTACGAGACCCTCTAGGATACTTTTTGGCATGACCTCCATTGCATGGACATTGAATCCTTGTAAAATAAAACCATTGGAGACATAATTAATCAAGGTAATATAAAATTCATTCCAAAATATAAATATCTTGGGAAAATTACTTATCTTAGGCCCATCACCCTATTTAATGTCTCTTACAAAATTATTCTCAAAGATCATGCTCTCGGCCTCGGGAGTTGGTACATCCTATTTTCAATAATGAAAATACTTTTTATAAAAATTGTTATACTCGATAATATCATTTTCGTGTTGGAAGATATGAAATGGCGATAATATCTAACCAAAATATTATTTTCATTATAATTTATTTTTAGAAATATTACGACAAGATTGATTGGCCTTTTCGAATTCACATGTTGCAAGCTCTTAGATTTGAATATTTGTTTATTCACATGATGAAAATGTTATTCCAACATGTTGGTTCTTGCATCACTATTAATGTTTTTCATCCCTATAGGTTTGGGATATTTAAATATATAACATAAGGAATCCCCTTTTCACCATATCTATATGTTCTAGTTGTTGAAGATTTGAACTATGTGCTTTCTCAAAGTACACCTCCCATGGCATGGTGAAAAACATATTCCTTTTAAAATCTAGAAATAAATAAATAATTGTCATTTTGTTGGTGAAAAATTCATATTGTCCTTAAATAAATAAAATTCAATATTGCCTTGGATTTCTTTAATAATATTTTATGCCCTCTATTTCTAGCTTTTAGTTTTGAAAATATAAATGTTACAGAAATCTTAAAAACCTCTATCATATTAGCTCACACAATATTAGTATTAGTGGATTTAACCTAGAATCTAATTCAAGTTCCTATGTATTCCATTCAAATTTCAAGTGTCCCTCATTGATATTTGGACATATGTTGTCCAATATTTTGAATACAAAATTATTACTTAATCAATTAAGCACTTTCATTTCTGGTAGAATTCAAATTTTTTCTTGAAGGTTTTGGTTGTAACCCATGTTTATTATTCTCCATACTGACCATCCCCCACCTCCCCTCTAATGTGGCTTATAATAAACTTGAAAAAATTCTCATCGATTTTGTTTGGGCCAACTCTAATGTTTCTGAAGTATTTCACTAGATTGCACGGTATATTTTTTGTAAACCTAAAGAGACAGGAGTACTGGGACTCCTTGATATCCAAAATGAAGGTCATGCCATTGGAATCAAATGGACTATTTGAATCCTAAGAAAATATCAAACATGGATATTTCTTATAAGACATTTAATCATCAAAGTTTTTCCACTTGGAATAAAATATTGGAAAGCGATTGTATTTTAGATCCCTACTAGTCACTAATTTTTATTTAAAATTGGAGGCACTTTTGCAACCAAAAGTATCTTATAAGCATGGCAAGTTCTCAAACCCCATATAATCTACATGGGGAATGAATTCTAAATTGGTTAATATATTAACTTGCATTCTATATGGTGGTCTCCCCTCTTGCAATTATAGGGTTCTTCTCTTTCACTTGCTCTTGGAACAAAAGGGTTTATTTTTTTAATAAAGAAATTTGCAATATTACAGATCTTTTTCTTGAGAAATAAGGAGTTAACTACCATAGGAATATACTAAGCAATAATTTAATATTTCGAATGATGATGCTCATTCTATAGCCATCATCATTTTGACTACTTTTGATGAACATATTCAAAAAATTATGGTATCAATTCCATATTTTTGGTGATGGGATTGGATTTTCCCTTTTACCACTCCATAATTTAGGTACATACCATAGATTGATTATCACTTTTTCATTGAAACTATATTTTTGGATAATATTCTTAACCGTAGATGGAACCAAAATTCATGGACTCAAGTTTGGAGGAAGATATTTTAAAAATCTTTACAAATTCTAAAAAAAATAAGAAATCTCATTTTCTGTAGTGTATTATATATCAAGGCCTTCCTATTGGGGATAAAATAGATGTAAAAGGAGTTCTTTACTTGTTGTTCCCTTTTTTCACCAACCAAAATCCATAAAACATATTTTTAAGTTGTTCTCCTTTTTACAATCAAGTGCGATGTAGATCCACTCACTTCTTATCCCTTATTACAACAACCCTTTCCCTAGAAAATTATCCTCCTAGGGAATCGACTTAATTACCTACATAATAAAACCAAATATATGAAAATTATCAAGTATGAATATTATATTTCAAGTTTTCTTGATGAAAAAGTATCTTATATTATATTAAATATAACATGATACAAGATTATTTCATAAAAAAACAAGCGGTATGAGCATGCCTCAAAGCCACAATGACACTAGGCCATGCCTAGAAAAATAATAAAACAAAGCCAAGCTGCCTATACATATGAGGAACATGGAAAACAAAGTCACCCAACACGAGAAAAGAATAAGAAATAGGAGGCACAAAGAGCCCCTTCTTCTCCATACATTGTGTGACAATAGTCCACGACACCTACTCGGGGAGCCAATTCGAGTGGAGGATCAAGGCAAGGGCTATCCTGGGTATGGTCAGAATCAGAAGACTCATATTCATGTGTGTGAGTTTTGCACAAATGCCAAAGCAAGGAGAATCTCAACATTCTTATGTTCTAAATATTTGGGTGAGAACATTATTTGACTTTCGACGCTGAAAATGGCTGCCAAACTTTAGGCCATGAAGATACTACTTTGTTATTATTCTTTTTTATTTTTATTGAGTGATAGTGAGAAATCCTCCTAAAGGTTCCGAGTGTGATGGAAAATTGACATCAAAAGGTCGTTTTCTCATAATAAATAATTTGAATGAACTCAAAGTCATCATGGATTAAGTCCAATTTTTCCGAAGACCTTTGCTGAAATAAACCTCAATGCATATATGAGAATAAATGAACAACCCTCGCTTAGATCACTCATCATCCATGTTGATGAATTGACCAAAATAATCACTAATAGTAGCACAAACTGCATGGTGCTAAAAGGGGAGAGGAAGATTGGGGAGGCGAACCTAAAATGAAATTTTGAAACTACCATAGTAGAAGGATCAATATCTAGAAACCATGGAGTAAGATAAAAACAATCCCCACCCCATAACAAAGGACCCTCATTAAGAATTCATTGATACTCTTTAAGAGAGAAGAAGAAAACAATAAAAAAACCTTTACATATAATTAAATCTCACAGTCACTTTTCCAAGTAGAAAAGATCCATCGTGTAAATTAAAAAATAAGGGAAAAATATTCAATGGAAGAGATATATTTAATTACCTCACGAATAAGAATTATTAATCACAAGAGTAACCTCTACCTTTTCCACAATGTATGGTGCTCAAAGTGGATGCATTCTTCCCTGGATAACCAGCAACGGCCACCAACAAGGATGTTTATGCAATATGTAGACTTGGGAATCACAACACCACTCAGATCCGATCTGCCCCTACCTCCCTATTTTTCCGAGCATCTCCCTCCACATAGCACCACCACCACCATTCACTCCCCACCGGTGTGTAGGCCTCCGTTGAGGACTCTAGCTACTACGGGGCTAGGGCACGAAGGAGTTGGTCGGTTAGGGCTCGAGAGAGGTAACATTTTCCTTCCAGTCATCAACATTTTTCCTCCTATCTTCCTTATATTTCAAATTTGGAAAGAGAGAAATTTTAAAATTCAAATGGATAGTATCTTGTTTGTTTCTAATCAAGATGATGTGATTTCAAATGTCTTTCTTTAGAATTATAACTAGACATTGAAATTACTCCTAGAGGTGAAGCATCTGTTGAATCCTATTGATTTTTAGGGAAATGCTCTTGGTGCTTTTATTTACGAACTATCAAACCATGTTCATCCTCACTCCCCTCGGGGTCACGGTTATGTTAAGTCATATTACCACTCTAGTAGTAGGTCAAATATCATTATCCCTCGAGCTCCACAACCCAAACTCAATGTAGTTAAGTTGGATTGAGGATTTCTTCTCCTATTGGTACTTCTAGGGGACAAAAATTTTGTGGGAATAATTGATGGAACACTCCACGTGGTAGTGGTGGTGGTGATGTAGTTGATTTGTACAAGGGTCCCCTTATAAATTCACGTGCTTTTCTCTGGTCATTTCTTCATAGAAATTATATAACAAAGAATAATATGGCTAATCCGAGTTCCTAATATGGAGCGACAAGGTGGTTCTTGTTTGGGTAGTAATCCACGATTGTCGGCCTCCACCTCTTCCTCCATCTAATACTTTACGTATTTATACTACTTAATATATCTCTTTTTTCATTTCTTCAACCATTTTTTGGTTGAAAATACAATAATTAATTTTCGACACATATAATATGACCTGACACTTCTTAGACATGTGACTTAGGATTTTGGGGTGTGCTTCCATACCACCTTTTTGTATGATTTTCTATGTACATAAATTTTTGTTTACTAATATGAATATGAATGAATTTTCAACAAAGGTAAATAAAATTAGATCACGTATAACATGCACACTTTTTATATTAAGTTTTTAATAATTTAAATTTTAACTTTCTTGTTAATGTGCATGTATGTTTATAAGAACATACCATATTTTTCCATATGGTTGTTTATTGCGTGGCTAATATTTAATTGCATTTCAAAAACATGCATGTAATCCTATGTATAGTCAATAACATACATATAACATATCAGAAAGTATACACGCATGATGTTTAATAGAAAATAATTTCCTCCTTTTTAATAGAACATACTTTCCTGTTTTCTTAACATGCATACTTTTGTGCATATTTTCATTCTTCCATTCTTGTATAATTTATCTTCAAAATATAAATGCAAGCGTTTAAAATTTAATTTCACTGAACAAAAGGAAATAATGTCTTCATTTTTAAATATCATGTTTATATTTTGTTGCTAAATGGTTTTAGGATGTGAGTCTAGCCTTTTTTAGATAGGTATCTTGATTATGAAAAGTAGAAGATTTAATTATTGTAATTATTATTTTGTAGTGTCGTTTTGTAAAGACACAATCATTACTGTGCACTCTACTATATCTTCTTCTACAATGCATTTAGACTCTCGAGTTTTAAGTAAAGGATTGGAATGATCTTCATGTATTTTTTTAAATTTAATATTTTTTTCTGCACTACAATGATCTTCAATTTCTCCATTCTAAGAAGATATTTTATCATTTCAATTGCATTTCACCACTTGAAAACATGAATTAGTAGAATTTGGATTGTATTAATGTGGAATTTGAAGTAAATATTTTGAGGCATTGGAATGACTCAAACCGATTCCCATATTCTAAGTAATCGCTGCACATAAAAAAACTATTGGAAAAATAGATTCCAAAAAAAGACAAAAACAAAGTAGCATGGAGAAAGAACAACAACGAGACACAAAACTATTTATATTATCTCCAAAATTGGTTTACAGAAGATTAAATCTCCAATTTCTTGCTACTGCAAGCTTCCTATAAAATATGTGTGTTGTTTTCACAGGATGATTTATGGTTGCAGGGTCTATTTTTAATTTCTATGGGTTCTGTTTAAAGTTGTTATAGGCTTTGGGCTTTTGCTATAGACCGTGGGCTATTGCTACAGACTATTACACTTCTGTATATTTTAGAATACTGAGACATTATTCTAACTAGACAATTTTCCCTCTCCTTTCTGGAACTATTGCTGCAAATTCTTTTTGTCTCAACGTATATGCTCGAGAGTTGATGAGACAAAAACTTTTTCAAAAAGTAATAAATTTCCCTCTAAAATAAAGGTTTCAAAATGCCCACCTAGAAAAAAACATTAAATGCTGACAGATGGTGGTTGAGAGGATGGAAAACAAAAATTTGAAAATATACGGGCTCAAGATTACCTAGTACATTAAATTTTGACAAATTCTAACACCCCCTTTAATCTTGAGCCAAACAAAAAAGTCATACAAAGACTAAAAATTAATTTCTGGAGCTAGGAGGTCCATCTATAGTGCCTAGATTACGGTGGTTTAGTAAAAATGTCTGATAGCTGCTTCCCTAACTAGCAAAAATTTATCTCAATTTCTCCTTTCTCAACTAATTCACAAATGAAGTGATATATGATTACAATATTCTTGCTTCTTCCATGGAAAACTGGATTATTTGACAATGCAATGGAAGACATATTATCAAAAAAATAACAAAACCTCTTTGTTGCTTTTCCTTCAAATATGATAGGATTCTTTTTAACCCTACCATTTGACAAGCGGATGAGTTTATTGCAATATACTCTACTTCTGCAATATACTCTGCTTCAGCAATAGATAAAGAAACAATAGATTATTTCTTGAAGCCCATGATATAGCTCATGAACCAATATTAAAAACATATCCAGATGTGTTTTTTCTATCATCTAGGCTACCTTCCCAATCACTATCCATGTAGCCAACTAATTGAAAATCATTATCAACAACATATAAAATTCCAAAATTCCTTGTTCCATTCACATACCTCAATATATGCTTGCCTTCTTGCCAATGTGTCTCTTTTGGTGTCTCCATGAATCTGGAAATAAAAATAACTACATACATAATGTCTGGTCTTGTTGCTAGTTAAATACATCAAACTTCCTACCATGATTTTGTACCTTGTAGGATCTACATTTTTACTACAATCATCTTTAGTCAATTTTAGACTTAATTCAGCTAGTGTAGATGTTGGTTTGTTGTCCAACATTCTATATCTTTGCAAAAGTATCTTTTGCATACTCTTCTTGAGAAACAAAAATGACCTGCTCTATTTTCTTGACTTCAATGCCATGAAAATACTTCAACAATCCCAAATCAATCATCTCAAACTTGTTCTTCATTGTTGATTTTAATTCAGCAATTTCCTTGCCTGCATTTCCAATAAAAAATAAGTCATAAACATACAAAACAACAATTAAAATCTCACCATTTTTATTTCGATGTAGAATGTGGGCTCATTATTGCTTTTAAGAAGACATTACTAATCAAATAGGAATCAATCCTATTGTACCAAGATCTTACCGCTTTCTTCGTCCATACAAAGCTTTCTTTAGCTTATAAACATTTCGTTCAAGCCACGGGATTTCATAACTAGGTCGTTGTCCCACATACACTTCTTCTTCCGATTACTCCATTCAAGAAGGCTAATTTATTGTCCATTTGATGGACCTTCCATTTGTGATGAGAAGATATGTAAATAATTGTTATCATAATCTCTAATCTTGCTACTAGAGGAAATATCTCATTGTAATCACAACAAGGATTTTGTTTGTATCCTTTGACAAATAATCTTTCTTTGTGTCCTTAAATCTTTCCTTTAGGAGTAGTCTTTGTTTTATAAACCAACTTGACTCTAATGACTTGCTTTCCTTACAGAATATGTACTAACTCCCATGTTTTATTCTTTTCAATAGCATGCATCTCTTCATCCATTGCTTCTTAAAATTAAATTGGATTAGTTTCTAAAAATAAAGAAAAATTACTCATTTCATCCTTATTTTCATCATACCTTGACTGATCATAATTATCTTGTACACTCCTCATGTGACCTTGATGGTGATTTGAGTCGGATGACGATGAAGATGCCTCATTCACTACTCCTTGTATGCTTTGTTGGTTATTGCAATTTGAAGATTCACTCCTTTATGAAATGGGTGCCCAGCTAGGTGCATTATTAACATTTCCATTTGTTGTATCAACAACAATAATTGTTTCATTTATCTTTATTTTTGAATGCTTCACTTCTTGTACATCTCCCCAAGATGCTTCTTCAATAAATTGAACATCCTGCTGATTATGAGCTCCTTTGTCATTGGATTATACAATCTATAAGCTTTTGATTTCTCACTATATCTAATAAAAATGCATTTCTCTCCTCTGTTATCCCATTTTTCTTCTTTTCTTTGGCACGTGTGCATATGCTACACACCCAAAAACTCTCAAGTGCTCAACACTTGGATTTCTTCCACTCCATGCCTCTTGAGGTATATTATTTCTCACACTCTTTGTAGGACATCTATTTAACAAATAGACTACTTTCTGAACTGCTTCAACCCAATATTCATCTAGAAATCCTCTTGCTTTGATCATGCTCTTTTCCATTTCTTTAATTCAGACGCTTTTTCCTCTCAACTAGACTATTTTTCTGCACGGTGTATAACTTGCTTTGAACTATTTCTTGAGCTAATTAGTTTTGCAGAAGTTTAAAAATTCATTTGATATGTATTCTCTCCATCTATCTGTTCTCAAGGTGTTTATGCATTTCCCACTATGCTTCTCAACTAAAGCCTTGAATTGTTTGAACACTACAAATGTATCTGATTTATATTTCTGAAAATAAACCCATGTCCTTCTACTGAAATCATCAATAAAAGTAACAAAATAGTCTCTTATAGACAAGGAGGGAGTCTTCATGGGACCACACAAATCTGAATGTATCAGCTCAAGAGGTGATCTTAGTGTCAAAGATTTACAAGCAAAAGAATTTCTATATTGCTTCTCCAATATGCAACCCTTTCATACTTTGTTTGGTTGTTGACTAGGAGGAAACCCTTTAATCATATTTTTTTGTAAATAAAATGCAATCCACCATAGCTCAAATGCCCATAGCTTAAATGCAAAAATGTATATTGATCTGTGGTTATTGTTTTAAACGTTGTTACTAGCTCACTTTTCATTATCAATTAAAACATTTAGGTTTTGTCATCTTCACTACTGCAATCTATTGACTACTTCTACTTCTGTCATATATTATGCACTCTTCATGCTTAAAATTTTATTTGTACCAATTTGGCACAAGTTTTCCAATGATGAGAATAATATAGTTCAATCCAAGAACATAAAATATATGATTGATATGAATTTTGTCTTCTTGCTTGGTTAAGATTGATATGTTTGCTTTGCTTGAATGACTGCAACCTTGTCATTTGTTCCCATTTTTACTTTAGTCAATAATGATTGAATCATATATGCTATGAAACATTTCTTTATTACCACACATTTTCCACTCTACATATGTGGTACACATATATTATGCACTCCTCATGCTCATCTACATTGCAAGTTAAAAATAAAGTTCCACTCTTTTCATTCTTTTCTTGTTCAACCTCTTTTGCATTAGAGAAACTTGCATTATGATTATGATTTCTTAAATCATATTCCTTCTTTCTACACTCACTTGCATAATGACCAAATTTCTTGTAGTAATAACATTACACATTTGTTTTGTCATACCTTTGTGAAGAACCACCTCTGGAAGTGTTGTTGCTCCTTCCTCTTCCTCTTGCTTGTGGCTCTTGCTAACTTTGTCTTCCACCATCTTGTTGGTTGTTAAATCTACCTCTTCCTCTATTGTATAATCTATTCCCCTAGCCTATAACGTTTGTGTTTGTCTTAAATGCTTGTTTATTGGATTAGGTTGTTTATCTTCTCATTTTTGTTCATTGGTTTACAAAAAGCCCATCAACTCATAAACTGTCATTTTCTTTAAGTCCTTGGACTCTTCTATGGAAACAAAAAATAGATCAAATTTGACTAAAAGTTTTCTCAATATATTCCTTATGATCCTCTTCTCTTCTAAAACATCACCAATTTTCCTCATCTGATTGACAATAGTCCATGTCCTTGTGAAAAAATCATTTATTGATTATGATTCTTTCGTGAGAAGGGTGTCAAAATCGCTCCTTAGCATCAACACTATTAAAAATTTCACCTTGTCAACACCTTGATTTTCATTTTGAAAGGTATCCCAAAATTTCTTAGAGTTTATAGCTACTACTATCCTTGGGAATACTAAATTTGTGACTGCATTTTGAACGTAGCTCAAAGCTTTATCATCTTTTCTTGTATTCTCCTTAAATTCATTCTTATGATCTTATGTAAATTCATTGAATGCAACTTGGTTTGCTACCTCAGTATAGCCTCCTTCAACTAACTCCCATAGCTCTTGATAGGAGAATATGGTCTTCATTTTAATGCACCAAATTTATGAGTTTTTCCATTAAATGTTGGGGATTGTTGCAATGAATAACTACTAGTAGAATCCATTAAAATAAATAAATAAAACAACCCAAAAATTAAAAGCTCAAACCTACAGCTATTGAGCTTTTTGTTTTCTCGATACCAAAGTGTTGGAAAAGAGATTCCAAAAAGATAAAAATAGCATAGCATAGAGGAAGACTAGTAGAGATAAACACAAAAAAACTATTTATATTATCTCAATAATGGTTTACAAAGGATTAAATCTCCATTTTCTTGTTCTTTACTGACTTCCCTACACACTCTATATGTTGTTGCTTTAGGAGGTTGTTTTGCTGCAAGATTTTTTTCAATTGCTACGTCTTCTTTGTGTAGTTACTATGGGCTCTAGGTTTTGCTACAGGACTATGGGTCATTGCTATAGACTGTTATAGTTTTGTATCCTGTAAAATCGAGCTACGGTTCTTAGTGTACTTTTGTTCTTTCTCCGTTTTTGAATTGCTCTGCAAATTCTTTTTTTGTTTCAACATATATGTAGGAGAGTTGATGGGACAAAAGAACTTTTTCAAAAATTAATAAAGTTCCCTCTAAAACAAGGATTTCAAAATGCCTTCCACAAAAAAAAATTCTCAACTATTGACAGGATGGTGGTTGAGAGGAGGGAAAATAAAAATTTGAAAATATACAAGCTCAAGATTACCTACTATATTAAATTTGTGACAAATTCTAACAAAAACCATATTTGATTTCATACATAACCCTTTGATTTCACTCCAAAACCGAGAAAATACATTAAAGGAGGCATTTTATTAAATCGACCTCCGGATATACTCTACAACATGTGTTCTTAATTTCTTATCACTCACATACCCATAGAAATGAATATCCAAATTGCATTACAATTTTTTTTAGAGTTGAAGGTGTCCAAAAAGGCAAGAGACTATTTAGAAAAATCTTTCATGTAGGGAAAAGTTAGAGGGTTTTAAATAAAGAGTAAAATTTTGAAATCCATTATTTCATATACATAATCCAACCCTTACATAGAACCAAGGCCATAACATTTAAAACTACACATTAATTCTTTCTTTCTATGTAGGGAAAAAAATTCGAGGCACTTAGTATCATTTGGGAAAAACAAAAACGAAAAGAGAAGGCTTATTAATAATAGATCCTTTCATAAAAGCATAAAAATAAGGTGTTTCCCAATTCCCGGTGCTTGTTTAATGCCATTCAAGAAACTTAGTTGTGTTAAATGATACACATTTTGTAGTGTGCGTCTCTTTTCCAAATCTATTGCATGCAACCCCACATGCACTTAAGAGCTTCCACATATGAATCATCCTCCATATCGATTGATTATTTTTCATTTTCTTGAATGCAATCCCATTTCTAGGGTAATATCATTCACTTAAGAATAAAAATCAATCTTCCATTTCTTTTTAAACTCTTTTTGGGTTTCAAATATTTCTCATTTCTCTTGCATGCACTCATGATTTATAATTGTAGTATTTTTTTTTAATTGCTTTTATATCAAATGTGATTGATTTCCTTGAACCTTTTCCATGTTTTCATCAATGCATCGAGTTTTCATTCTTCCCTTCCACTCAATGCCTTGATAATAGAACTTGTTTCGAGCCATAAATAAGAACTTTTTATGTGAGATTGAGAATCTTCCTCTGCATATCCTTCTTTCTCTTCTCGAGGCTGAATTAAGGTTTCAGAGCGCTCTAGGCAGTACTCGGAGTGTAGGCCCCCTTCTCTACGATGAGCCACCCATCTTCCTTTGCATGTTTTTTAAACAATTGTAGTATAACTTTTAACACATTCAATTAAAGCTATAGAGGCTTTTTTCTTGTCTTTGCCATAACAAAACTATCAATGACATCATCATAATTTATTGTTGTAGTGATGTCGCGTTCAATTGTCAAAATAGAAAGGCTATCTAATATAGTTTTACCCATTGATGACCTAAATTTTCTTTTTACTCTTGTTAGAGTGGAAAATGCTCTCTTAGAACTATAGTTTCTAACAGAATGCAAAGAAACATTTGTGTTGCAACAACTAGATTTCCGAATGTAGAATCTAGTCCACGTTTTCTTAAATATTTTGACATTGACGATATGCTTGTCAAGTTTTAACGTCTTGCTAATGCATGGAAATGGATGCATTCAATGTTAAGGGAGGTTTCAAGTTTGTGTTATATATTTTTCTTGAATAATTAGAGCATTTCAATATTGTCTCTGTTATCCAAAATTCACCCCTCAAGGTAATTTTGATAACATGCATCAAATTCTTCGTTCCGAGCAAGTAGATTGATTGAAGGCCCGAAATCATATTTTTTGGGGGCCCCCTCGGTTTCTCTCTAACTCTCCCATCCAATGAAAAAAACCCAACGAGTTAGAAAAAAAAGAAAAAATGCAAAAAATAAGGTTGCAAGATTGTTTTGAAGCATTTCGGGTCTAAAGGGCACGGGTCGTAGCGAGGTTCGTCATACCAGGTTTGGGGCGAAATACAAAGAAAATCGGCTAAGTCGGACATTTTTGTCCTAGGCGGTCCGCGGGACAGTTGGGACATCGGGACGCGAAGTACGCGAAAAGCTCGAAACAGCCGAAGGCAATAAAAATCATCAAGTCTTTTGTTTCACGCGGTTTGGGACAGCCAGACAAAATTACGCATGGGATGTGAATCGGCCGATTTTCCACAAGATGGTCTATCGCGGGCAGTTCGGAGATTTTTGTCCGGGACAGTCGGGACAAAAGTACGCGCGGGACGCAAAAAGGTGAAAAGGCTGTAAAGAGAGAGAAGGAAGCCTGAATCGGCCGATGCAGGAGAATGTGTCTAGGACAGTCGGGACAAAAGTACGCGTGGGACGCGAAAATCCGAAATGGCCGAAGGCAAAGAAGAAAAGTCAACGTTTGACCCGTGAACTTCAAACGGCCATAACTTTTGACTCCGAGCTCCGATTTTCACAAAACTAGACTTTCTGGAACGAGCACGATGTCCTCTACGCCACATATTTAATGAGGGTAGCTATATTTAAATAAAAGAAACATATTTGGTGCCGGTCAGTTAATGCTCATTCCCATCAAATAAAACGCCCGCAGGACCCAAAATAGTTGCCCGCACTTAGAAGGCCATAACTTTTGCAATTCTCAATGAAATCACACAAAATTGGTATTGTTAGAATCGTGGCTCGAGCCAGACCCATGGCAATCAAGAAATTTCAGATTTTATGAGAAATACGTGGAGAGTTTTTATAAAACTTGGCCAGGTTCATAACAGTGTTTTATTTGGCAGTTGGGAGTGCAATTAAGAGGCATGGTCACCATTCTTTCTCTGCTACAGCACTCAGGACAGTGATATGGGAGCCTTTTTCAAGTAATATACAATCATTTTACTCCATTTAATGCCTCTTACAAGTGGTTGAAGGACATATTTCGGGATTTGCATTTTCCCTTCTCTCTCTCTTCTCATTTTTTCTATAAATTGGAGTGTTGGGCTCATTGTAAGGAGAGGTAGTTTTTGTAGCAAAGCTCTACCAAAATTGCTTTGTGAAGCTGATGTGTTGCAGGCCCTTGTTGTGGACTCCTTGCATGGTGATCCGGGCCCTTTTCTTATGCTGATTATTTGTGCATATCATATGAAGCAATAAAATATAAGTTTGTGGATGCATCTTCCTGCTTTGTGTTTTCTTGCATTCCTCTTGCACCTTCAACCTTGATTACAAGAGTATTCACTACTAGAAAGAGGGCTACTTTTCCACAATGTTATCCACAAAATAATCAATTTGTGGAAAAAATGTAGATTAACAACATTAAATGGATGGCTTCTATAATATACAATGTAGATTTTCACAATTTCATAAAAGTTATATCTAATTTGTGGAATATTCATAATCCTATAAATTTATTGTAGAAAAATCACAATTTCTCTATATATTTGGAAAAAATCTCAAACTATAATTAAAGGATACTCTAAATAAAATCTAGATTGCAATTCCTAATTTCCACAACATTCTAAAATTCAATAAAAAAATATTTAAAAAATATACCACTAAAACTATGATTATGTTTTGTCTAAAAAATAAAAAATATAGACACAAATTAATTCTTATTTTTCATAATCTACAAAAATATTAATGTATTATGATTATAATATTTTGAACCAATTTTTATCAAAAATAAATAATCACATAATTTTTAAGATTTGATTTTATTATTAAAAATTTAAAACCATTAAAACTTAAGTTGAGTATTATCCCTAACTCACTCTAATTGTTGACAATCTACATTTAAAAATTTAATCAAACTCTTATTGTGGATAATCTACATTAATAAAATAAATAGTGATAATAATGAGGAATGCAAAAATAAAAAAATCATAAATAATCTAATATGAATCATCAATAGGATTTGGCCATAGATGAGGCATGACATTATTTTCTTGAAGATCTCTTCTCAATCGTAATCCATCTTCTTTTTTTCCATTGATAAGATACCATAATGATTTTGACACATTGCATCCAATGTGCATGACATCAAGAAGGTGTGCAATCGGTAAATATCTATAGTACGGAAGTTCATAGAAAATTGAAAACCTCTTCATTCCTCGAGGGAGTTCACCTTGATAAATCATGTAAAAAAATAGTGAGATGTAATAAAATTAAAAAATAGAATTATATTTATTGCAAATCATATTTTTATGTTCTTACCTTGAGCACTATTGTATGAAATATACCAATCATTTGGTGTCATACACTTTGGAATAGGTAATTTCATTGCCTTATTATTGAATTCACCTCGCCTCCATACTCGATATCGATGATTTATGGGCAAGAATTGTCTATATTCATGGAAGATAACCTTTTTGAGGTGATTGGAATGCTTAGCTATTGTTTCACTTCCACATGATGGGCAACCAAATTTACCTTTTGTTTGAATACCTACAATTATGATTTTGAGAATATTTATGGTTAGAGGTAAATTTTTGAGATCCATGTTACTCTTATGACAATTAAAATATTTAAAAATATCAACTTACCACAACAAACAGATAATCCTGGGGCATCATGAATCGTCCAACACATCATTCCTCGAAAAAAAAAAGTCCCTTCTACCAATAGGCCTCGAAATATCATGCATTTGAAATCCTTTCCATAACTCTTTAAGTTCTTCAATGACTGGTCGTAAGTATATATCCATATTTTTCACTTGATATTTTCCTGTAAGTGAATGAATTCCAAAAGTAATTGTAATGAAAATATTATAAGATTAATAAAATCATGTAATGATGAAAATAAACTAAAAGGAAATATATATTATATCTAAGGGTATAAGTTAATTCACCTGGAACTATTAAAGTCAACATTATTTGCTCCTTTTTATGGCCATCCAAGGTGGGAGATTATTCACAACTGCAACAATTGGCCAAATGGAGTACATTGAGGATTGGATTGAGTATGGATTAAAACCATCCATCGCTATTGAAATCCTTGCATTTCGTGGCTCACTTGCAAAATCTGGCCATCGCTCATCGATTTCTTTCCATGCTTTCCCATCTGCTACAATACGCATTGTTCCATCTATGCTCTTATTGTGTAAATGCCAATCCATGAGGTTTCCAATATCATTACATTGAAATACATGTTTAAGTTGTGGTATTAATGGGAAATGGCGAAGTACTTTACGAGGAACTTTAATAGATTTAACAACACCTTGATGCTCATATCGACTTTCACCACACACATGGCAATTTTCTTTATTTTCATTTTCTCCATAGAATAACATACAATCATTAGGACAAGCATGATAAACTTTATAATCCATTCCCAAATCATTTAAAGAATTTTTCACTTCCCTATAAGGAGCGTGGTAGTTGATTTCCCTCTGGAAGTAGTTTATCAGCTAGAAACCTGAACCATACAATTATGAACAACAAATAATGAATATTTTATCTTATTAAAAAATTATATTGTGAATTATATACTATGAAATAATTAAATGTACCTCAAAAGTGCTGTAAAGCTAGTATCTGACCATCCAAAAATAGCCTTCAAATTTAGAAGTAATAAGATTGTCGCTAGCACTGAGATTCGTGCACCTTCATATAACTTTGTACTTGCAAGGGTTTTCATGTTAGATTCTTGATGAGTGAAAATTTCATGCATCATATCTTCAATCCCAGGCTCCAAGATTCCCATTTCATCATCCATCATTTGATTTGGGTTCATTCTCTCCATATTTTCTCTTGGTTCATTACAAGGGGCATCATAACTAGTACCCTGCAAAAACAATTTATATAAATAATTAATTACTAATAATTAAATGCAAAGTAATCAGTATTAAAATTGATATGAATTAGTTATGGACATATACCATAGGCGTTTCTTGCATAGAACCATGTTTTCCTAAATGTTGAATCTCTATTCTACGCCTCTGTCGTCTACGCCCTCCACATTTTGGACAGGTACAATACACAAGCTCCTCGTACCATTCAGAAGTGTAAGGTTCAGGAGCTACACATCCTTCACTATCACTAGAGCTTGTAGTCATTTAGAATCCTACATTTTATTCAAAATTAATATTAATTACAACATTTTTATACTAGGAATTTGCAATATTGTGAAAATAGTTACAGAACCTAAAGTTCACATTAATAAACATCCAAAATAAGAGATAATAAATTAAATAGATAACAAGATTTCAATATTTTCATAAATGAAAATTAAAATTTATGGTTATTTTTTTGTTTGTATTCAACTTTATATCTATTAAAAAACAATAAGAAATAAAAGGCTAAATGAATAAGGTCTTTAGATTCATAGGATAAATTAGAAATTGAATGAGAATTTTAAAATTGTATGAACAATCAAAAGATGTATTGAAGAGTAATATGTTATTTAGGGTAATAAGACATGTATTTAGAGGAAAAATATTTATTTTAGGATTATGGATATATAGATGAGGAAAGTGGAATATTGAGAAAACAAACATACTCCACAACTAGTTAAAATTTTTATTATTAGGATGACCATTTCCAATATGAAATTTCTTCCATTTTGCATATATGGTCAGAAATAAATTGTACTACACATTTCAATATTAATTTGTGGAATGATTGAGATTTGTTTATATGTTTATATGGACCATGTTTACATCCTAGTGTGGGTTTAATATTTTTTATTATTGAGAATGTTAGAGTTATATAAAAAATTCCAAGATTCATAAAAATAAGGATATATGAATCAGGGTACTATAACATGTATTTAGAGCCAATTGAATGGATTTTTAGATATTATGTAGCCATATATAAGTAAATGGGAATGCCATGCAAGAGAACTTAGACCTCCCAAAACTAATATAAAAATATTCTAGAAGGAGGGTGATTTTAATTTTCGCATAACCTATTGACATAAGGATCATGGTATATTGGAATATATATGTTTCTCATGAACAAATCTTGCCAACTAAAGTAGCATATTTTCTCGAATTAATGAGAATTTCTTATTCATAGGAGTGTGCATATTCAAATTGGAGTGGTGGGGAATCTATTTAAAGAGAATTGAATATTATTATTTTGGGAATATGTAACCAAAAAGTAGGAGAAGGAATGAAGAGCAATAAATCATACTTATCGTTCAACAAATCAACCCATATTTTAAAATATGAGTTTCATTTCTATTTTAATGTTAGTGCAATTGGTATAACTTGATGATGTTATATTGAGGTTTATATGTTATAACATACCAAGAATATTAATAAATAAATATAGGATTGCATTTGAAATGTATAAAAAAATAATGTTCATATAATCAATTTCAAGATACACGAAAGTTAAGATAGTAAAACATATATTTACAAACAATTATTTGTTAATTTTTAGAAATATGTAACAATAAATTATAAAAAATTAATATTGAAAAAGAACTATAGTAAAATAAATAAAAATTTAATATAAAATATTTATATATTACATAGAATTATAACTAGAAAACATAACTATAAAATTAAAGAAATAATAGAATTATAAAAAAATGTAGCTATCAAAATAAAAATATTCTAAACATTATAAAATAAAATAAATATAATAAAAAATATAAATTATAATAAATATAATGTTAAAACTTATAATATTTAAGAAGTATATTTTTAAATTAAAAAAACCAATGTTTTTTTAATGTGAAGTATTCTAATCCGACTCCACATACACTCTACTTTTGTGGCACATATATCTTAATTTTAGACAACACATATAACTTCAACTAAAGAAATGACATTTTCAACTCCACGTAATCAAAACTGTAGTTTGTTTTAGGTTTTCCAAAAATCATGTTGACTTTTTCAAATGTTTTCATATTCCCATTAAAATGAAAATTAATCCCTCCAAATTTGTTTTTCTTATGGCGCATGTTTTGGTGTATACTGAGGTAAATTTCTAGTTTGAAACTAAAAATTGGGTTTGCATTTGTTTGTTTGGAAAGTTTATACAGCAGGAGATATTCAACAGAGAAATTCCTTTAACCTTTCTGGTATGTTGATTCAATGTTTTCTGTTTTATTTTTTCTGGGAATAGAAAATAATAAAGATTTCAGGGTTTTATATTTTCAGTAGATCTGAACGGTCTATTCATGAAATGACCAAATATTGTTGGTTTTATATTTTATAAGTAAGAAATACAATGAGAAATGGAAAAAGGCCATTGGCAATGGGTATTATTTTAATTTTTGTTAGTATTTTAAATTAGTTTTGTGAAATTATTCAAATAAAAAGTCTTGTCCCACAGGATTATAATTCAGGTTAAAAAATTATATTTATTTTCTTTTGATCTAATAATTTTTGTATTGTATTTTCATGCAGTAAAAATTATCATTCTTGTTTGGTATAATGATTTTGAAATAAAAAAATATCATCTATATGTATTAATGCAAGTAGAATTTAATTTTGTTTACGTAATTTTATATAAAGAATTATTTCTATTATTAGTATATTTCTACTATATAGATTTTAAGATATTATCATATAAGATATATGTATTTTCTATCATGCAGGGGATACACACAGTTATTATTTTAGAAACCATTTGACTATTTCTATTTTTCTCCAATATTCATTACGAATGGCAGTAAATCAGGTACTACTCAAAAGTTATGAATTTTCATTTATACGTACTATATTTTTATATATTGATATGTATGATTTAATGTCTAATTTATTACATTCTTTTATAGGGGCCGACATTCATTGTTGATTTAGACTATGAGGAGAGGTTAATGCGTCTTAAGAGAAATAATTTGGAGCTACAAGAGAAGGAATTAGAACTTAAAGAGCGTGAGATGAGGATTAATTCCATGCAAAATGAAATCTCTTTGCGTGCAATTTCAGAAAATATTCCTACAAATGATGAATTTAATGGTATCCCAATATCTCCCAAAACTAATCTCCCTAATAGTACTATGAAAAATTCCCTTCCTCTAGGTCCTCAACAAATCAATGGTAACTCAATTTCTGCTGTGAATAATGGCCCTAGTAGTACATTGATAAATTCATCTCCCATAAATCCTCAACAAAATGCTTGTAGTAGCTTTCCTTCTCATGGTGAACAATCAAATGGTCAAAAAGAAAATCTGTGTCAAATTTTGAGAGCATGCTTAAGGTGAGAGAAGTTACTTCCATAGGTCAAAGGGAAGCCACTCTAAAAGTAGACTATAAAGGTGAGGTACTTAAGATTAAGGGGGCTGGAACTGAATTCTATGCCATCCTAAATAGCCATATAGAGCAAATATTTGGGGATAGTTTGCATAAGACATGGCCAAAGCAACCCAAAGATAAGAAAGAGAAATTATTTTCCTTAATGGTTTCAACCTATGGGCATATTTTTGATAGGAAATGGTTGTATTCAGAGGCTAGAAAGCGTCTACATGGAAAAAGAAACTATACAAAAAGGCTTTTAAGAAAACAACCAAATCTTCCTAAAGATCCTTTAGTTTCACAACAATCATGGAGTAAATTGCGGAGGGAACGCAATGGATTAAAAAATGGTAAGTATAAACACTTGAAGGATGTAACAAAAGCTAGACTACACAGAAAAAGGCTAGTCATAAGCTGGGACAAGGCGGTATCAAATCCTTGCGAGCTTCTATGGTAATATTATTCTAAACTCAACTATATTTTCATATTATTATAGTATTCATAGAATTTTTATAATCAATATAATATATTTTATCATTTCCTAATTTGTTTTCTTTGTAATTTATAGGTAGTTGAATTTGGAAGGCTCCCTACAGATGACGAGATTCAATATGCTCTTATGTTTGGATATGAAAAGTTTAGAAATGACAAGTTAATATCAAGTGATACTGTTGCAAATGATATTCGCACCAATTCCACAGATTCGGTAATTTCTCTTTATTTTGAAAAAATAATTCTTACTAAATTTTCATTAGTAAAGCTCTATGATAGATGTATCATTATTTTCGGTATCTTTCTTATATTTTTATTGTTTTTTTATCAATATTTATTGATTAATATGTTTCTATTTTTCTCAATTTACATTCACATACTCGTCAAACATATTTATTCTACTCACCCAATTCTACTTGATCGAACAACATAATTCATCATCATTGTACAAATTACTTCACTCAAAATGAAAAACGAAAATCTACATACCTTATATTTGATCATTAATTTCAATCTCGACCATAATTAGTTATGAAGATAAATTACTAATAATATATTGGCCCAATGAAGTGCAGTTTTTAGCCTACCAACCTAAAAATTGAGTTGTCGGATATTGTGCTTCATGGTGATAAGGAAAATGAAGGAAAATTTATTTTCAAATTTTAGCTTTAAAATACATCAAAAAATCTCCAAACATGAGCCATACCTTAAAAGTAATCTTCTCTCAAATTAAAAATTGCTAAAGATTCAAAACAATGAATATGCCACTATATTTGACTAAGATTCACTTTCCTTTTAAAAATGTAGATTAGTAAAACAATAATTTTTAATTATAATGTGAAGTAACATAATATAAAACATTTTTTGACAAATTTAATTATTATTTTCCGTCAATAGAAATAATGACTACATGTTATTTCTATTCCGCAGTTTTCTACATGTTTCTATAAATGGATATCATTTACCTTTTTACTTTTTCATTTTGCTAAAACTTCTCTCCATTTAGCTATATATATATATATATATATATATATATATTATTATTTAATTTGGTATGATTAAACATACAATCCCTAAAAAATTAAAACCGTCCTTTTTATAATAGCATGCATAAACATGCATATGCAGATTATAATAAGCGCCTTGTCCTCTATTTAATCTTTTAATTTCCAGTTTAAAAGTGGTCAAAGGTTATAATAGAACAAACATTACTGTGGAATAATGTAATGATTATAAATTCAACGGCTGCGTAAATATGGAGAAATTGAAATTGATTATGGGTGATAGATAATTTCCTTGATATTACAGACGAGATTAGTAGGGAATTTCTGTCGAGAGTTCCATTTTTTTCGTTTCCAAACTGAAAGAAGTTTCAAAAGGATTTAAAGTAGTAGTTGAAAGTCCCGACTTCTATCAAGATAGGAAACGTTTGGGAGTGGTAGGGGAGGATTCCATTTCTCTAATCGAGTCCAGAAATTCTTCTCAGAACTTCTGGTTCTTTCTACATAGTGATATCAAAAATTTAGTTTTTTGAGCATTGATAACTTTATCTTATGCCTGTGAGCTGCATGATTTGTTCAGTGATTGGAAGAAAGAGGATATAAGATTTGAGCTGAAAGTGGTGTTAAGTTTGTTTCTCCTAAATACCGTCTTTTTTGCTGAAAAACTAAACTTGTGGAGAATTTAGAACTAAGCTTCTATTGCATCAATATATGTAGATGGTAGCTATTTTCCCAAGGATGTGTGCCTTTAATAGAATATATTCATCCCAAACCGTTGTTGAAAATTGCGATTCTTTCTCAATTCAATTAAACTATTTTCTTTCCCACTTAGATCCAGATTGAACATTTTAAACACCCTAGGCAATAGTGGGAACCAACGCCCATCTCAATCTTCCAAAATTCTATTCATCCCTATTCGTGACAGTTATACATACGCGATATTCAATATTGCAGTGTAGGTCTCTAAAATTAGCCTTGAAATTTACTTTAAGAGGATATAAAATACATCCATTAATGTAGACGTGCATATGCTTACATGGAGTCTTACTAAAATTTATCCAAATATAGAATTATTATTTAGAGTATAGTTATACTTTTCATTATTAATGTAGAAGACCTCGATCCACTGCGATTTCTTCCCGATTGCTGGGAATGTCTCGGTCGGTTGGGGATGCGCTGAAGCCGCATCTGATGGGGTTGTCCAAGAAGGGGAGGAAAAAAATACAGTTCCATGGAGGAGTTTTTGTGCAGGCGGAGTTCTTGGGCGACTCTTCACGGGCCTAATTCATACAGGCTATAAATAATTAAGAACAACTATATCTGTTGGCTGAAAACTATGGAAAAGGGCAATTTACTGGCCAACAATGGAAATAATTAACAATTATATTCTTTTTGGTGACTTAAATAATGAGGCCAGCGTGATGGGCTGAGTAATTTAAAAAATATAATAGAATTTTAATTCAGTTTATACCTTTATTTTAAATGTAAATCGATCTGAAATACTGAGCGGGGAGCTCTTATTGGATGTGGGGGACAGGTGGGCAGTATTGTTATACATAACCAGGTGGGTGGCTTTAAAAAACCAGAAAATCCATGTGGGTGGTGACAGTTTGACCGTATATGAATTGGGTAGTAATTCATATTTGTGGATATCAACAGGCCGACCTATAAAAATAATAGCATTGACAGTAACTAATAATTATTTTCGGTGATAACATTGACAGTAATTAATAATATTATTTTCTTGCTTGTGGATATCAACATGCTGACCTATAAAAATCTAACAAATTGAGTCCGTGAGTGAATTAAATGAGAGATCAAGAATCTGCAGTTGAGATAAGTAACCCAACTCCTGGGGTATATTTCTGTCAAATTTATTGGCAGCCAAGACCAGTTATCTGAGACTCTGCATACTACCCAGCTCCACCGGTAACGCTCCAGAAAGATTGTTATAACTAATATCCAAGGATTCTAGTCTGGGTAATTTTAAAATCCCAGCTGGAATACTCGTCTTGTAGGAATTATCATGGAGAATTAGAAATTCAAGACTCTCAACTTGTCCAAATATTGGTTGTATGCTTCCACCAAAATTGTTACCACTCAGATCTAGAAATGATAGACTCTTGCACTAGGTCAAGTTCACCAGTATGTCTCTCGACAAATTATCATAGAATCAGAGTGTTGAGCTTCTGTAGCAAACCGAATTGAGGCGGAATTCCGCCAAACAGTTGATTTTGTGAGAGGTCCAGAAGAACTAACTCTCTGCGGTTGTATATTTTTTCAGGAATTGATCCACTCAGTTTATTATCTAACAAATCCAGTTGATCGTATATGGTCTTTTTGTAGATTTTACACTATTTTTAACAACTGAAAATAAAAATAAATGGTATTATAGACACTTATTTTATGTTAAGTTTTTGTAAAATAGTTTTTCGTTTATTTTAGTTGTATAATTTGTTTCATTCTTAAAGAAATATATAAGACAATATGTATATACTAATTTGTGTTTTCATTATTAATGCAGGAATTTGAAGAAAGTGAAGGATCTGACTTACCTGATGGAATGGAGATTGAAGAACAAGAAAATATTGTAGAATGCAACGCTTCAACCAGTGATCATGCCCAGTCAAGAGAATACAACACTCCAATCAATGCTTCTTCCCAGCAAGAACCTGAATAAAAACTTCTACAATTAACCCTCCTTCCTAGCAAGAACCAGAATAAAAACTTCTACAAGCAATCTCGTCCAAAATACTTTAAATAGAATATTTATTTATAAAATATATGAAATATCTAAATTTCATATATTTATGAAATAAACATGCAAACTTCGACAATATTTTTAGTTCTTACTATCAAGAGATTTATCTCTTTGAAACAATTTTTCCTTAATAAATATTATTTTTAAATATTAGAATTGGAATTTTTTTTTTGCATGTTTTAAAAGAGTGAAGCGACTCATTTAGATATGATTTATTTATTAATAAATTAATGTTAAATACATTGCATGGATTGCTGTCAATATTAATATTGAAAAGTTATATCTTTACAAATAGAATTTATATTTAAAAATTTTATATCTTAGACGCCATTATTTTTTTTTGTATTTAGGATACATGCATTTGAATATTAACCTATATGTGGGCCCGTCCATAACTTTGGAAATTCTGCTCTTTAAATTGTTTTTGTTATTGATAATTATTTTGCGTGGAGGTATGTGAAATTGTTCAAACCTAATGTTTTTAAAAATATTTTTAAATAATTTGTTTTTGAAACGAAAATATTTTGTTTTGGTAGTAATTTTCTTATTACGACAATTAATCTTTTGAAAAAAATTACACATAAATTGTGTAAATGTTTTGTAGTAATTTTTTTATTGGTATGTGTTTAATTTACTTGAAGTTATTTAATTTAATTTTTTTATTTTATATATAAAATATTTGATTAATTAAATATTCAATTTATATTATTGATATTATAAATTTGAATAAAATAATTTATAAAATAATATATTATTTTATTAATTTTATAATAATATTTAAAATAAATATTTTATTTAAATGAATATCAATAGGAAAAATGTGAAATAAAATATATAATATCTAAAATTTATAATAATAAAAAATTAAAATTGTAAAATAATATTATAATTTTTATAATTCTAATTTTGTAAAAATAAAATTGTGAAAATAGTTACAATTTAATAATTAAGAATTTATCTACAACTAAGCTCTAATTATTGTGACACATGCCATGATTTTATAATTGTGGATCGACAACAATATGTAATTTGTAAATATTTACACAAAATTTAATTGTAGGTATGTAACAATATTAAAATTATGACAAATTCTACAATTATATTATTGTGAATTTTTTACACTTATTTTCATTGTAGATATTTTCACAAATTTTGTCACGTTTTATGTTTCCACAAAATTATTGTAGGTGGAGTCCACAAATTTGGATTCACAATTTAAACTAAAATATCCACAATGAAAATGTGAAAAAATTGTGGATACTATACCCTTTATCTTGTAGTGATTGTGTCTATTATTATGTTCTTCTTGGGATCTATTATCATTGTGTATGTTTGAGATATTGTTGTGAATGCATTTTGCTAGATTATGGAGAACTGTCATCACCCCTTCTAGCGTGCACTTTGCTTCTGTATCTCACGCATTTGAAGACTACTCTCACACCCTCCTTTTCTGGTGTATCACCGCTTTAGTGTAGGCTTTCATTTTATGCATTATCTCTCCCTGGTCCCTTGGAAATTTAAATTAGAATAGTTATTTTCCCTTTGCATTAGAGTAGAATGTGGCAGGTAGTTTAGGAGCAAGAACCAGCTTTCTCTGGAGGTCTATCTCAAGTAGCAAGTCCCACAACTTGGAGATAGTACCCATGTTATCCAATCACACCGTGAGTTCAAGTATATGCGCTTATGTAAACATAGGAGTCTTTGTGATTCGGTGATACTTGATCTCAATATCGAGATCTTTTAAATTGCCGTAATATCCAAAACTATTTTTAATTTTTTTCCTCAATTTTTGTTTAACTTTTTTATGAAATTGAGCACATGACTTAATTTTTAGTTTTATATTCCATTTGAAATAATTATTTTATTAAACTTACTATTAAAAATTATTTTTTTGGTCAAAAAAATAAGAACATTACAAACTAAGTGCTTTTTTTATTGGGTGTACGATGTTAATTCACATGCG
Source organism: Taxus wallichiana var. yunnanensis (assembly GCA_018340775.1). Taxonomy (NCBI): domain Eukaryota; kingdom Viridiplantae; phylum Streptophyta; class Pinopsida; order Cupressales; family Taxaceae; genus Taxus; species Taxus wallichiana. The sequence goes on from CM031233.1 coordinate 109,907,149, forward strand.
AATGAAATCCTTGTTATAATAATTCATTTGAAAATTAGTAGAGAAACATTATTAACTGTTAATATATATTATTTAAATACAATTGTAATATCTAATTTTCTAAATATAAAATCAAATCAAGAAACCGAGAGCTTCGAATTTTGTTTGGTTACCCTAATTTTGTTTGGTTACTAATACCACAACCACTACCATATTTAGACTTTTAGTAGTATTATCTAAACGGTAAACCTAAAAGTTAAAACCAGTAACTAAATAATATTTTTTTGCATTTCTCTCCTGTCACAACTCACACTCACGGTATCACCTATCACCTGTGACCGACGGTCCACTCTGTGCCTGTGGCAGCATGGCTGTCAGCATTAAGCGGCTCAGCCTGTCCTGCAAGCAGCAGAGTCACAAAGTAATTTGCAAACCAATCTTTTGTTTTTCCAAATTCCTTTAATGAAATTGAATTTACTTCAACTTACGGTTAACAATGTTTTATATATTTTTAAAAAAATTTACAATAATATACGAAGGCCAACTGCATGCCTGGAAACAGTGAAAAGTCTACTTGAGAAAAAAATTATGCCGCCCCTCTCCGTGAAGCGCCCTGCAATTTCTTAGGGTATGAAACGCCTCTGGATGTTCTCTCCTTAACTATCTCGTAAAACATGCATTGGCATGTGATGTTTTCTACAATATTATGTCAGATTAGTAGACTTTTAAGCAATATAGTGGTAAAGTACAAATTTTTACTTATTACTTTTTCTCTTCCAAAATTTCAAACTATTTCCATAACCACCTACAACTATCTCAATTTTAATTTTTAGATGTCTTAATGTGCATTATTGTTCGCATAATTTCAGAGCAGTTGAAGACCAATACTTTTAAAATTAATCAGAAATGAATACAGAGAATATATATATATGCACAACCATGTTGTTTAGAACGTTTTGGAATACTTCTGAGATGAGTGACCAAATTTTAATGGAAATTATAATAACATATTTAACTACCATATGGACATATCCATTTATTTTAATATAATATACATTATCATTGAGGTATGATATCAACCAGTGAAATTTAAAAAACCCTTTGAAAATAAAAAAGCTATTTTAGTTCAAGAAAAGATAAATGTAGTTCAATAATGAATTTTATAATCATATATGAGAGAATTTTGTAAAAGGATATACCTTTTCTTAATTATTTTTAAAGGTAGAAGTCAAGGCATGTGATTTTCATTCATGATTAGTTATTTATTGTATTCTATAATTATGTATTCTTAATTTTTTATATTTGGTTAAATACATGGTTTTGAAAGGACTATATCCCTTTGACATCAAATCGAGAGAGTAAAACATTACTAACATTAATAAGAGAGACCAAAATGAAACAACATTGATGAATAAAAATTAGTCAACAGTTAGCACACAACATTAAATAAATGATCAACAAATTTGCAACAAAGAAAACTAACTCTCAAAAATTTTTATCACAGCCTCCCATTAGCTGCACAAAAAATTTAAATAATCATCAATCTTAACCTTATCTATGTTCTCCTTTGATCTTTTTCTTGCCATAATCTTATTTTCTCTCTTGTGCATAGGTTCCTTAATTTTTCTGTCTTTAGGAGACATCAAGGAATCTCGCATGAAGAATATTTTCATATTACAATTATTGACTATCGATTTGTTTTTCCATCAACTTGTACATCAACCCCCTCCCTTTATTCCGCTATCCTTCCAACTCACCAAGATTTTTATGTGATAGACTACCTCCTTCTAAACTTCTTCTTTGAAAGGATCTCTACATTTTTCTTTGATAACTACTTGGATGGTAAGTTTGATATTTTCATTTTGCATTTGCAGAAAATTGGTAATATTTGTTTGTATCTTAACATTAGCTTCTAGAATCACAAATCTACTCTCTAGCTGCTTATCCTTCTTATCCTTAAAACTATGATCATCCACCCCTTCTAGTCCTTCCCATTTCCTTCTTTTAGATTAAATATCCCCACTAAAATCTCCTTAGAACAAAATACCCATGCCGAAATAAAACTAAGATGGCCACTACTTGAGTGTACTCTCCCAAATTATTCATATTCATGGACTTTACAAAAATTTGAGTAGGACTAGTCCCACAAAATTGGTTTCCCCCTTTCTGTAGGAGTTTTATTGTAACCCTTAGGAGATTATTCCTTATATCCCTACTCTGGAATTGTCCCTATCGGTGCCTGTGACCTCAGGAACCATACCGTCGGTGAGTTTTTTGGACTTAGTTATTAATAAAAACAACATCATCAGACCTTTTCCATGGGCCTATCTAATTTACTAAATTGGTAACAGGAATAGAAGAGATTGAAAAGATTTTTGTTTATTCTCCTATGGTGGAAGTGATTAAAACCAGTAAAGTGATAGGAAAGGACATTTCTAAACCTACCATCCAGAGTTAGATATCACCTAATTTGTAGAGTTGCCTCATCTAGGGACTAAGAGTGAATCAAAAGGATTACCAACCTGAAGCTTCTTCACCTTTTTCTTTTTCCTCAAGGAATAAAATAATATCAACTCATTCCTTCTCTTCTATTTGAAGAATTTTATAAGGTTCTTTTTATATGTATATCAATTATTATTCAAAATTATGTATTTTTGAGTACACGAGTATTTCTTTCTATTATGTTCTCACATGTTCATAGTCATTATTTCTCCTATCATTTTCAGATTTCAATGTTTTCTATCTTCTTTTTATTTCCTCTCTCCTCTCATGTTGGTATCACATCCTATGAGTATTTTTAGATTATTAGTTTTTGTTCTAACAAATACATTACAAGGTTTTTGTCATAACAAGATTTACACAACTTCATCCTCTTATTTTGTTTAGGAAATCTTAACATTAATTTCAATTCCCCTTGATTGTTGGCCCCTTTTTTTATTGTCATTTTTTCCACTATTATATATACACATGCACATCAATTAGTCAATATTTTAAATTAAAAGCACTATAAACATATTCTATCATTAATGCGATTATGACCATATTAAAAGTAATCAATAAATATTTTAAATTAAAAACACTATAAATATATTCTATCATTAATGCCGTTTTGACCATATTAAAAGTTATGAATAAATTAATTACAAATTTTAATCATAAACAAAAAATCATTATGTTGAAGATAACTACAAACACATAAAGAAAAGTTTGGAAACTTTTATTACCCTCAACTATTTGTTGAGAAAATATTAATATACTATAAAAAATGGAGGCATTATTTTATAAATACCCATTGATTTAACAATAAAAGAACATAACAAATATGAAAAACAAAAATTCATTGAAACAAATAAAGACAAATTCAACTAAATCTTTTCATATATAAATGACCATACAACATCTAAAATCCTATAATGAATGGAATGAGTATTTATCATCTAATATGTTTCTTTATAGCCTAGTTCTAATCTCTCTAACTCTCATAATATTCTTTTCTTCACTCCTAATAAAAAAATCAAAAAACACTTTATGTTCTTAGGTACCATTAAAAAAATTATGTATTCTATATCATGGAAAAGAGTGACAGTTGACCATAATATGGTGCTGATTGAGAAGTCTATTGATGCTCCAGAATTAGCAGGAACTTGACAAGATCATAACTTGAGCTCGGGTGTCCATTTGAGTCTTTTTTGAAACCACGTGTTTCGATGAGATGAGCGAGCGACCTATTGTAGCGATTGGGGCAAGTTTTTGATATGTTTTTGGCCCTAAATCCGCCATCTTGAGGCCGAAAATTAGGATTTAAGTTATAGTTTGGTTTTTTCCTATTTTTGGGCATTAGTTAATTTTAGTCTATTAGTTGCATTATGAGATAAAAAGTTGGAAATTCCTCTAATTTAGGGATGTAGAAGATGCGTGGAAATTTTTGTGCCCATACGAATAAGCATGCGAACTTACTAAGAATAGCAAGTTCTAGTAAACTACTAAAAATAGTAATTTCCACCACCTAGAGTAGATTTAGTCAGAGTTAGTTAGAGTTTGCTTGGAAACTCGAGTTGGGAGTTGTTTTCCTATTTAGGAAACATTGTAATTCATTATTTAGTAATAAAGAAGGAGATCTATTTTCTTTTGGAGTTCATATTATTTGCAGTATATCAGGTTTGTTCATAATTTGGCTACATTATCTAGTATCAGAGTGGGTTCGAAGTATTTTTAAAAAAATGGTAGGAAGAGGAAGAGGAAGAGGAGATGGTATTGCCCAAATGAATAGAAATATGCAAGATCTGCAGAGACAAGTTGTTGCGCTTTTGCAATGATAACCGGAGAGGAAGTCAAGGTGGAGATGACAAAGATGAAGAAGAAGTTTGTGAAGAAGAGGAAACACAAGCAGCCTTTGTTAGCTTTTTAAGAAAGGATGCTTTGAGCATTAGAAGGAAATAATGATGGGATAAGAGTTGATGTTTGAGAGTATGGTGGTATTCTAAAACACGAGGAGGTGATAGGATTGGATGACTAACATGAGAAATGTTTTTGAGTGGAAGGCTATGTCGGAAGAAAATAAGGTAAAATTTTGCACACGAAATTCAAAGGTAATCCTATGTTATGGTGGGATCACCTAAAGAAAGAGTGGTAAAGAAAAGGGAAAGAAAGAATTAGGACATGGAATAAGATGGAGAAGAAGCTGAAAGATAAATTTCTCCTGTGGATTATGCACAAACCCTTCATAGCGAGGTTTGAATCTCGGACATAACTTACAAATAGTAGAATAATACATAGATGAGTTCTACAAGTTATCCATTCATGTAGAGCATGAAGAAATTGAGGAAAAAATGGTTGCGAAGCCATGTTAATGGATTAAAATTTTCTATTCAAGATGAGATAAGTATGCATTGGATTAAAAGCATGGAGGATGCCTATCTATTAGCCTTAAAGGCTGAGGGAAAACAAAATCATCAAAGTTTTAGGAGATCACCTGGAATGAATAGGGGGTCTCATCTTCCTTTCGAGGGATGAGTGGTTTCAGCCAAGGTAGGGAAGAATCATCTCGTGGATTGTGTTGGTACCCAAATTTGTTCTCCTTTTTAGTCTGAGCAGCATCAGAGATATGGCATAAAGTTTGAATTTAGATAGATCATGATGTGTGTCATTTTGTAGTCGGGAGGTGATCTAAGCGGCACTTAGATTTGTGGAGAGATGGATAGCATTTTGAAAGGATTTGATCGACCCTCACTATTTTAGGTTGTGCCTTTGACCAAGGTAAGAGAAACTATATTGTTACCCCCAAATGGTGAAGGAGATGAAGATATCCCTCAATTTATGCAAATAGTATGAAAAGGCCTTGGGAAAATATGATCAACACTCCAAATATGACTTTCACAAGTTGTCACTCCCAGATTATGGAGATATTTTCAATGCAAGGCAAGGGTTACTAAAGACATTGTATGATCCTGATTTGCTTTGTGCATTTTTGTAAATGGATTGTATTCTTTTGTTGACACACAATGCAATGCAGGGGTAGTATGGGTAGGATTAGTTTGTTTGAATGAATTTTTTGGTGGGGTGTTGACAAGAAAAACTAGGATATATCAGATCTTTAACAACCTCTACAATTCTTGAACAACTTATCAAATAAAATGCTTCAAATAATCGGGATATTATTTTCACCGAAGAAGAGGCATAAATGGAAGCCTAGGTTGAACTCTTCACACAATATTTGAGAATTCACCACAAAATCTTGAAGTAAAGAACTCAATTAAACACAAAATTCCTTGATCAAACCACGCCTAAGCTACCCCCAAAGGCTTACAAGCAATCTCTGTAGTCAAGGAAGGTAAAGTGGTTTAAAATTTGTTTATCTCTTTATCAGATGAAGACTCTTCTGAACATGAGATTGCAAATGCCACTAAACTATCAACAAGAAATGGAGATTCTGTGTGATTTCTAAAGACTTTCAATGCAAGATTGCAACAAGAACAATGAAATTTTTTTGCAAGCATTTGAAAAAATGATAATAGACATCGTATTGCCGAGAAAAACGCAGATTAACTCAAAAACTTGTTAGATTCATCAGCGGGGAGAGTTTCATGAAAATATCGGTCTTTGTGTGATGGCTATACACTTGTAACCAGCTCACATACATGAAGATGCAACACGAAGAAATTATTCGGTTCTTTGGTGGGTTTTTAAGAAAAATGAGCTTTCTCTTAGAATTTTCTAGTGATTTTAAATTTTCCCCCTTTACAATTTCCCAAAATGCATTATATACCTCATGCCACATTGGATCCTTCTTTCCCAAGAAAATAATATGCCACGGGATCAAGTTTGTTACAAAAAAATCCTTCATGATTCAATGAAAATGAAATCAAATAGAAGAACACTCACAGGTTGCCAGGTGTGCCCAAAAAGATTAAATCATTACAACTATCTGGATCATTATCCATCTTGGAGGCATATTTTTCATCATTGAGGCATGCAAACACCTTTACTCATCATTTTCACATTTTTACCTATTCAAATTACCTCTGCAACTTTTGATTTTTTGATTTCATGTTTTTTCTCGGGCTGGGGAAAAAATTACTTGAAAAACATCTCAAATCAAAGAATTAAGCCATGAAAGTGGTGCCAATGATCCTGGAAGGCCAAGGCGACACAAAATCACTATAAATTTGATGAATTTTGATGCAAAAATCATGATTCCAAGCTTCCTGGAACTCCCATGGCAGTCGAAACAAATGGATGCATAGAAAACATCGATCTTATCCATTTTTTAATCCTGGCCCTCCACATGGAAGATGAGGGCTCAAAAATAAGCATGAGTCACCTTTTTAATTTTTTGGATAAGGCCAGACATGTGGCAAAAAATGATTGGAAGCGAAATTGGGATCATTTTTTACTTTTCCATATTTTTGAAAAAATGGAAAATTTTAACTTTTTCTCCACCTCTCCGCCTTTGAATTTTGGAGCCGACACGTGGCACATGGTGGGTCCCATTGGGATCGCGCTTCAATTCTATGCATTTTGACCCTTTATGAGTTTTTGGAAATTTTTCACTTTTTGCCCCATGGACCCGCACCTCCGATATCTCCCTCGCCACATGTCACTTCCTCTATCACTAAAATATGCGGGCCAATTCTCATTTTAACTCCCCTTTTTGCTAAGGGAAAAAATTCAATTTTCCTTCCACCGGGCTACCTACCCGACTTTTCCTTCGCCACATGTCTCCTTGTGATTCGTAATAGGCCTAGTCCTCCAAATTTTGATTTTGAGCCCTTTTTGCAAAAGGGAAAAAATTCCCTCCTGCCTCCGCCGACCCGTTGACCCGCCTTTTCGCTCTACCCGCCACGTGACGCTCAATGATTTTGCTAGAAGGACCATGCTCCAAAATTTTACCCTAGGTCCTTTAGACCAAAAGGAAACGAATTCCCTTTTTCTTCCACAGCCCGCACTTCGCTCCGACTCTGTAGGACACATGTCCACTCCCGATTAGCGGTGGGGTTTTGGGCAAAAGTTTACTTTAATATTTTTTGCTTCCAAAGGCAAAAAACCTCTATCATCTGTGTCTCCTCTAACCTTGATTTCTGCCACGTTTCTTCGTTTGATTAGAGTGGGGGAAAAACTGATTTTGAAACTTTAGAAAAATATAGCTAAAAAGCTCTAAGTCCCCCCTCGGGCTGCTCCTCCATTTGAAACTTTTAGGACACGTGTCCTCTTTACGGTTGCTACGGGGATTTGGGAAAATTTTGACTTAGGAAATTTTACAAAATAAAAAAATCTTTCAAAGGATACTCGACCACTTGCCATCCCCCTACCAATCAGAACATGCCACGTAGGCAAATTTGGAAAAAACGAGTCCCTAGGCCCGAAAATGCCCCATTTTTGAAAAGGAAAAAAATGAAAAGTTACAACACTTCCCGACCTTTCCTCAGCCAATTAGAAGCTGCCACGTACCCTTTGATATCTCAGCAATAACTTGGTGGCTAAAATATATTTGTTTTTGATCATTGTCAAAAAGTAAAAAATTCCAAGGATGCCCTAGAATTCAATTTTTTCACCAAGGATGGCATATTTTTTGATTTTGAATCAAATGAAGCATGATTTTTGAACATTTTCGACCTTGGGATTGGATTTTCAATTGCACACAAGTATGATTTAATCAATTTCAAATTTTCCATGATCTAACAAAGGGAAAAACAACATAACCCATAAAATTGGAAAAACTAGGGCATAGAAAAGGGAAAACTTGGATTATTCTTCCAAATTAGGGAAAAACAACAAGTTTGTGAGCATTTTAAAGCATTCAACTAGAGGGGAAGAATTTCAGACCATAAAATCAAATGGTAAAATGTTTTTGAGCGGATCAGATTTGGAAAATTAGGGCAACATGGTGCAAGCTCAAAAATGGCACCAACATCGGCTCTTGCTTGGGGATGGGCACTCCCAGTGAGTGCCACAAGGAAAAAACGTAGACCAAGTGCCAAAATAATCCATTAGGCAAAGGATTCATGAGCCAAAATCACAAAAAACTAGCTAAGAACCCGACAAAAATGGATGCCACACAACAAGGCAAACCACACACCAACAGAACAACAAAAACAAATCAAAAAACAAAGACTATACAACTATACAATTGATTCATGCCTTAGATTTATGAATTAATCCAAGAAATGCTTCAAATTTCTACCATTAACGAGGAAGCTCCAATAATTTCCCATCTAAGTCCGAGAAAGAAGGTATGTTCACTAATTCGATATCAATGGCATAAGGGCCAATCCATAATGCATCAAATTTTCCATGTTTTCCCTTGTCTACATGCCTACTATCCCACAACAAAACCAGATCTCCAACATTACGAGGCTCTAGTAGTGACCTTCTTATCAAACAATCTCTTCAATTTTTTCCGAATCGACATGCCTTTGATGAGATGCTCTTCTCTCCTCATCAAGCTCAATAATCCAATTGATCCTTGATTCATATGGGCCAAGCTCTTGATCTTCCAACTATTGGGCAAACTGAAATGAAGATAATTATAGGTGTAAGGGCAGCAAATCCACGAGTTCCATATACCAATTCAAATGGGCTTTTACTAGTATCTCTTTTAGGAGTTATCTTATCAGCCCAAACTACAAATTTCAATCATTCACCCCATTTCTTCTTGTTTTGTTCCAAGGTCCTTCTAATGATCTTCATAAAATTCTTATTGTTGGACTCATCTTGTCCATTCCTTGGGGTTATAGTTTGAAGAATAAGTCAAATTGATTCCATATTCATTACACATTGCCATTAAAGGTTTAGCTCTAAAGCACATGGCATTATCAGCATTTCTGATTTTTGTGGGACTCCAAATCTACATATGATTTGATTCAACAAGAAGTCCATAACTATTTGGTGTGTTTCTTTCTTGGTGGGGATTGCCTCCACCCACTTTTTAAAATAATCGGTGGCTACAAGTATCCACTTATGGCGAGCACTAGAAGGATCTGAAATCTCACCAATGAAGTCCATCCCCCATTCTTGTGACAGGAGCTTCAATTGATACAGGATGCAAAGGAAGGAAGCCTAAAGCTTTCAGTATTCTACGAAATGTTAGCAACTATCACATTTTCTAACCGAGATGGGTTGCATCTTTGAAGAGAGTAGGTCACCAATAACCGGCTCTCAAAATCTTATGTGTTGTTACTCTTCTAGCAAAGTGTCCTCCACAAACTCCCCCATGGAAATCAGTAACTATCTTGGGATCTTCATCTTTAGTTATGCATTTCAAGAGGACACCTTAGGGTTTTTCCAAGCCAGCCCAAGGTGCGTGATGATGTATTTTTGAGAAGCCGGCTTGAGGGATCTTTTCGATTTTTATTTAAATGATTAGGACAGAAAATATGTATCGAGATAAAAGATTATATCCTTGTACCACTCAAAACTTACCGATTTCCTAAGAACATATGCCCTTTCTTCTTTACTTCACTCACTTCCACGATCTGTAGGTTGCTCTCAACCATGAGCTTAGCAAGACCCAAACCTCTTACGAACTTTGTGGTTTGGATGTCCATATCATACTCCTGCAGTTTGTTCACCCATCTACATCTTTTACTTGAGATCTCCATATCTAATAATATGTCTTTTACGATGGTGTGGTGAACATAAGCAACAACTTTTGAACTTAAAATATAAGGCCTGAAAACCTTTGTTGCTTTGACCAAGGAAAATACTTGTTTTTCCATGATTGTATACTTTAACTCGAAACTTGTAAAGCCTTCCTAAAGAATGAAATAGGCCTCTCAGCCCCATCTTCATCCTTTTGGAGAAAACTAGATGCAATAGTATTTTCAGAAGCAAAGGAGAAGATTTGGAAAGGCTTCTTGTAATTTGGAGCTGCCAAGATAGGTACATGTTTGAGTGCTTCCTTGATTCCTTCAAAAGCTTAAACAACAGCCTTTTCCCATTTGATAACCTAATCTTTCTTTAGCATTCTTGTGATTGGAAGAGTCAACTCAGAAAAGTTGGAAACAAACCTTCTAATAAAATTAATTTGACCAAAGAAAGATTAGATGCCTTTCTCGGTTCTTAGGATAGGTACTTTATTGATTGCTTCCACTCTCTCGGGTCTATCATAACACCATCTTTTGACACAATGTGACCAAGCTACTTGGCATTTTACAAACCAAAATGACACTTCTTTGGATTAAGAGAAATGCCATACTCCCTACATCTAATCAGCATCTTCTCCAAGTGTTGTAAATGATCACTTCTCCGCCTTGAAAACACGGTCACATCATCTTGGTAAGCTGCAATGAACTCATTAATGTAACCAACAAAGTCAACATCCATTGCTCTTTGAAAAGTGGCACCAGCATTCATCAAACCAAAGGGAATCGAATAAAACATATGTTCCCAAGGAGTAGTGAATGTTTTCTTAAGTCTTTCGATTCTTTGACAACCACTTGATTTTATCCAGAGAAACCATCCAATGTAGAAAGCAAGTGAAAGCCTGTCACAAGCGAGAAACATATTTTCCATATTTAGCAAGGGATAGTTGTCCTTCATGGATGATTTTTTAGATTTATAAATTCTACACAAAGTCTGATATCTCCATTCTTCTTTTGACTAGGACAAGGTTTGCAACCCATGATGAATATCTAGTGGGATAAATAATACCTCCATCTCTCAATTTCTTTAACTCGTGCATTTTCATGGAGAGAAGTGGATTAATTGGCCTTTGCCTCTATACGAATGGCTTAGTCTTGTCCTCAATATGGATCTCATGTTGAAACAAGTCTTCTCTCTATATGCTTTTAGCTCGAGAATAGGACCAAACAAGATAGTCTTGATATTTTTTTCAAGAGTTGGGCATAGGACTGTTTTTCCTCTTTACTTAAATTACTACCCAACCAAATTTTCCTTGGTTTACCATTAGTGCCCAAGTTATGCTCTTCCACATCCCTTGAGGTAGACATGTTTCTATTTATGATGTAATCAACATTGTTAAAATTTGACTCAAGTGCAACAAGACCTCTAGGAATGGTGTTTGTTTTCAATTGGATGATATCTTTTCCAAACAAAGTCTCTCTTCCTTCAGTCATACACACCATTGGCTCCCAATCAATATTCTTATTTGAAAACTCACCTTGGTTTTGCAAGAACCTTAGCACTTGATCATCATCATTAAAAACTTTCCAATGTTTTACATTATCGGGGGACAACTAGCCTAGTTAGTACTTAATGTTGTATTCACAATAAGGTGAAATGGTGCAATTTATAAATCTAGAACCCAGCACTTCCAACTTTTCAGCAACAACATTGAGACCTCTGTCATGATACACAATGTTAAAGTAATCAAACATTTCAATTAAATCCCAAAGCGCATGCTTGTCTTTGTTTTATACGCTGATTTTTGTAGCATACAATTTTCTTATTTGTTTGACAACCAGCTCTAAGTCTCCTTTTGCAAAAATATATTTCACTCCATACTTCCATGAAATTATTAACCCCAACAACAATGCCTCATGCTCATCAACTTTGTTAGTGCTTTTCAAATTAAGTTTGAAGGAAAAAGCAAACTCTTCCAAACTAGGAGAAAGCAGAACTACACTATCACCATTCCTAAATTTGGAGCAAGCTCCATCAAATAGAAATTTCCATGGAGAACCTACCATATGAAGGAACTTTGATTTTTCCATCTTATTTTCTTTTCCGTCAGCAAAACCAATGAAATTCTCAGCATCTACATCAGCAAATAACACTTCATAGGAAGCATTGTTGGGATCTTGATTAAGTGCAACATCTTCTTCTCTCCATAAAGTTTAACAAGGATGCCCTCAATTGGAATGGTGGAAAAATACATGTCCATATGAAAGCTTCCACCAACACTTGCAGCCCATTTTCTTGAGAAAAGCATACCCCATTTGGCAAGGGGAAGTCAACAATTACAATATCAAGTTTCAAATTCTTACCCGGATAAGCTGCAAGTTACACTACCAAAACTTTCACACAACCAACAACTGGAACTTCTCTTGAGTCCATGGTAATACACTTTCCATAGGCTATTGTCACTTTGATATCCAACTCATTCATGAATTCTAAAGGCATGACATTACATGATGCACCGAAATCAAACATACAATTGTGAAGTATCTTGTCTTTTATGCGCAAAGTTGTGAAGAATGGATCAACATTCAATTGGGAATCAACCAAAGATGTCCCCAAATATACCTCGGTGTCTCTCCAAGATCTTCTACCGATGGTGGTGTTTCAAGGTCAACAATAATCTGAGGTGGAGTTTCAACAACATTTACATTTCTGCTGGAGTGACCTTCTCTTCTTTTAATCGCAAGTACTCAAATGCTTTCTTCTTATGCTCGGGAATTCTAAGAATCTCAATGATTGGAATACTCACTTTAATTTGGCTCAATACTTGGGCTCTGTCATAGGGGAAAATGTTTGGCAAAAAAACATTGGAAGGGAGATAAGAGGATTCATTAGATGATAGTGTATTCTTTTGCAACTTGGGCATAAGGATGACTATATTAGAAACTTCATCAACAATATAAATTCGGCAGAGTTAGAGGTTCATGAACCAATCTACTTTCACGTGCTTGGGGTTGTCTATTTCCCCCTCCCATAGGTCCTTTACCTCTATCATATTATCTTTGATCACCCCTAGGATGATTTCCAAATCTATCATGGTTTTGTGCTCTTTGCTGACCTTGTGAACTTTAGCTAATTCCTTTCTCATCCCGGGCTAATTTGTATGAAATTTCTTTGACAGCCCCTACCAAAGTTTTGACAACATCCTCCAAATCAGCACCCTTCTTGAGATGAGTTTTTTTAGGGTTTATCAATTTTACACCATCTCTCTTGAGAGGTTTCCCAACAACCTTGATATTGTTTTCAATTTGAAGTGCCATGGTAAAATCTTGTCTTAGATTGGTTGGGTTCTTGTCTCTTAGGTAATAGGCTGCCTTCTTATCAAATGCATCAGCATATTTGATTAGACAAGATTCATCACAAGGCCTCAAATTAACAGAAGCCTTCTCAAAGTTTTGTTAAAACTTGTGTTGAAGTCATGGACTTATTCATTAGGGTTATTCTTGATATTCTCAAACTTAGATAAAATAAATCTAGGATCAGTCTTGTCACCATATTGCAACCTAAATGCATTTTTCATTTCAGTCCATGAATCAATAGAATTATTAGGTAGAGCCTTATACCAATCCCTAACATCCTCTTCTAGTGTATGAATAAAAAATTTGACATACACATCCTCAAACTCTATCTCAAAATCTTCCATCATATTATCAAAAAGTTTGAGATGCTAATCACCAGTAATAGCATTGTTACCCTAGAACTTTAGCAACCTATTTCGACATCTTGTGGGAGAGTATTTGGGTAACCATCCATTCCTCTAAAATTTATATGACCAAATGTGTTAACAAAAATGGGGGTCTAGGTTGAGCCATATTATTTTGTGGCGGTGATCTTGGAGGTGAAACAAAATGATGAGGAGTGAGAGGTCTTTGGGGAATGGGAATGTAAACTTCAAAAAGATCTCTCTTAAGGGCTCTCCTTGGTGATATCTAGTAAAATTAGAAAATATAGGAGTAGATATAGGAGCACACCTTTCAAATGCACAAGAAGGTCCCTCACCGATGTGGAATTCAAATCAGCAATAGGATTGTCAGAATCAGATCCACTTAAAGAAGAATTGCAATCCTCAATAACAGGGAGCTCACTTTCAAACTCAACAATAGGGATCTCGTTTCTTGCAGTCAAGTCTCCAACAACCTTCCACACTTTTCTTCCCTTCAACTCTAAATTTCTTGAATCGCAAAAATTTCATAGCGAGAATCCTTGATGAAGAGTGATCTTCTTCCTACCAGTTTTGCAGATTTGAGAAACAAATTATAAATGACAGAAAGGTAAGACAACTGATATTTCCAAGATTAAATCAGCATGGAGTCACCACTAAGGGATTTCACCTTAGTTGTGCAAGAATGCACAAAAGTAATTTGTCAAATGTTTTTAGGACTGAAAACTTTGCAAAGCTTTAATAAATCAGATCTTCTTCTTCATAGATTAATCAGTCACAATGCACCCAAAGTGTATGAACTGCTAGGAAATGGAAAAAGGAAGACAAAACTTGAAACCCTTGTTTAAAACTTGTAGAATTGAAGCATATAATGATATTTTAACAATGTAGCAACTTAAATACTTGAATACAAAAATGCTCAAATTCTTCAAACAATTCAAAAACACTAAGAAATTCCAAGAAGTCCCCAACAAAGAATTGCAGAAAGATATTGGTACCTATTGTCCATTTTTGCCCCCTCGGAAAAAATTGATCAACATGACCTTACATGCAAAGGGAATGAAATATAGAAATCAAGGAAAATCGAAATCCGTCATTTCACGTTTTCAAAGTGCATTGCATGGTCGAAAACCTGACATTTATTGTGTCACCAACTGCCTCTGGCGCAGGTTGAAAGGCATCGACATATAAAAAGTCACGCCCTGGCGTAGGTTGAAAAACATCGACATGTAAAAGTTTGCACCTTGGCGCAGGTTGGAAGGCACAGGTTGAAAGGCGTTGACATGTAAAAAGTCGCACCCTAGCGTAGGTTGAAAAACATCAATATATAAAACATTACACCCTAGCGTAGGTTGGAAGGCGCATGTTGAAAGGCATCTACATGTAAAATGTTGCGCCCTGGCGCAAGTTGGAAGGTGCAGGTTGAAAGGCGTTGACATGTAAAAAGTCACGCCCAGTGCGGGTTGAAAAATGTCGACATGTAAAAGGTTGCGCCGTAGCGCAAGTTGGAAGGTTTCGGCACCACATTTTCAGTGCCTATGTGCACTTAAAAGTATGTTGACATGAGGATGGATGCCGAGGTGCACCTTCGGGGTGCAACATTTTGAGTGTTGACACCCGAACCCGGCTGAGAAATTAAACCACGACCCGAGATATTCAAATGGCCATTACTTTTCACGGGAGCTCAAATTCATGCAAGGTTGGAATTTTTGGAAAGCTTACAAGGTCCTCTACTCAACTAAGACTATATATCTTTAATTGGGTAAGAAAAATTTCTTCAAAAATGCAAAATATAGTCCGCCATTTTTTGGGTGTGCCAATACTCTCACCTACCGCCATAATGAGGTGAATTAAATACAGTCTGGAAGTACTTGGGGTAGTTTTCAAATTCCTCTCTTATCCCTATCTTCTTCTTCATATAAATTGTAAGGAGGGGCTTCTTTCAAAAGGTTGGACATTCTTGTTTTGCCCCTCCCTTCTCCTCTTGTCTACTAGGTGGATTTTGTGGAGTTCAAACCTCCCATTTAAAACTGTAATGCAACCTTGCCTCTTGGCATTTTGTAGTGTATTGTATCAATTTTGGAGAAAATAATGCATGTCGTGGATGATTCTCAACCCTCTCTGTGTTCATTTGCATCCTCCTAATCTTTCACTACAAATTTGGTCATCTGTGCATGATATTGTATTGCATTTTAATAGTTTGTGTTCATTGGCAAGACAAGTGTTCTTCATTCCTTTGGTGCATCACCTTGGTTAGATTAGGTTTATTTTATTGAATTTTCTCAACTCTGTCGCATGGCAAGTTAGATTAGGTTTTGAGTGAATCCTCTGCAATTGTTTGTGTGCACCTAAACAAAGGAATAGGAACCGGCCTTCATCCAGAGAGCTTTTTTGATTTCGTGAGGTCCCACACTTGGGAAAAGCTCCATGTTATGCAATTACACCGAGAGTCTCAACTCATCGAGTTGTAAACATTGGGGATGCTTTGTGATTACGCATCAATAGTACCCAAATTTTTCTCCTCTTGATCTGAGAAAGCATCATAGATATGGCATAAAGCTTGAAGTCGGATAGATCATGATGTGTGTCGTTTTGTAATGGGAGGTGATATAAGCGGCACTAAGATTTGTGGAGATATGGATAGTAATTTAAAAGGATTTGATCTAACCCTCACGATTTTAGGTTGTGCCTTTCAGCCAAGGTAAGAGAACCTACATTGTAATCCCCAAATGGTGAAGGAGATGAAGATATCCCTTAATTTATGTAAATAGTATGAAAAGGCATTGGGAAAATATGGTCAACCCTCAAAATTTGACTTTCACAAGTTGTCACTCCCAGATTATGGAGATATTTTCAATGCAAGGCAAAGATTATGAAGACATTGTATGATCCGATTTACTTTGTGCATTTTTGTAAATGGATTGTATTCTTTTGTTGACACACAATGGAATGCACGGGGGTAGTATGGGTAGGATTAGTTTGTTGGAATGAAATTTTTGGTGGAGTGTCGACAAGACAAACTAGGATATATCAAACCTTTGACAACCTCTACAATACTTGAACAACTTATTAGATAAAATGATTCAAATAATAAGGATATTCTTTTAACCGTGAAGAGGCATAAATGGAAGCCTAGGTTGCACTCTTCACACAATATTTGAGAATTCACAACAAAATCTTGAAGTAAAGAACTCAATTAAACACAAAAATCCTTGATCAAACCATGCCTAAGGTACCCCAAAGGCTTACAAGCAATCTCTACAATCAAGGAAGGTAAAGTGATTTTAAATTTTTTTATCTCTTTATCAGATGAAGACTCTTCTGAACATGAGATTGCAAATTCCACTAAACTATCAACAAGAAATGGATATTCTGTGTGATTTCTAGAGACTTTCAATGTAAGATTGCAACAAGAACAATGAAAACTATTTGTAGGCATTCAAAAAAATGATAAAAACATCATATTGCCCGAGAAAAACACAGATTAACTCAAAAGATTGTTAAATTCATCAGCAAGGAGAGTTTCATGAAAAATATCGAATTTGTGTGATGGCTATACACTTGTAACCAACACACATACATGAAGATCTAACACATAAGAAATTATTTTGGTTCTTTGGTGGGTTTTTCGAAAAATGAGCTTTCTCTCGAATTTGCTTATGATTTTCAATTTTCTCCTTTTCAATTTCTCCAAAATGCATTATATACCTCATGCCACATTGGAGCCTTCTTTCCCAAGAAAATAATATTCCATGGGATCAAGTTTGTTACAAAACAATCCTTCATGATTCAATGGAAATGACATCAAATGTAAAAACACTCACGAGGTTGTCGGTGTGCCCAAAAAGATTAAATTATTATAAATATCTAGATCATTATCCATTCGGAGGCATGTTTTTCATCATTGAGGCATGCAAACAACATTACTCATCATTTTCACCTTTTTACCTTTTCAAATTGCCTATAAAACTTTTGATTTTGTCATTTCACATTTTTGCTCAATGGGAAAAAAATTACTTGAAAAACATCCCAAATCATAGAATTAAGCCATGAAAGTGATACCAATGATCCTGGAAGGACAAGACGACACAAAATCACTATAAATTTGATGAATTTTGATGCAAAAATCATGATTCCAAACTTCCTGGAACTGCCATGGCGGTCAAACAAATGGATGCATAGCAAACGCGTTGATCTTATCTATCTTTTAATCCTAGCCCTCCACGTGGAAGATGAGGGCTTGAAAATAATCATGAGTCACCTTTTTAATTTTTTGGATAAGGCCGAACATGTGGCAAAAAATGATTGGAAACGAAATTGGGATCATTTTTTACTTTTCCACATTTTTAAAAAAATGGAAAAATTTGACTTTTTCTCTCGCCTCTCCACCTTTGAATTTTAGAGTGACATGTGGCACATGGTGGGTCCCATTTGGATTGCACTTCAGTGTGCATTTTGACCCTTTTTGAGTTTTTAGAAATTTTTACTTATTTCCCGCGGGCCCGCACCTCTGATTTCTCCCTCGCCATGTGTCGCTTCCTCTATCGCTAAAATCTATGGGCCCAATTCTCATTTTAACTCCCCTTTTTTGCTAAGGGAAAAAAATTCAATTTTCCTTCCAGGGCCGCCCTGCTTTGGCTTCGCCATGTGTCTCCTTGTGATTTTCATGGGCAGTGCTCCAAATTTTGATTCTAACCCTTTTTACAAAAGGGAAAAAATTCCCTCCTACCTTTGCCGGCCCACCAACCCGCCTTGTCTGCTCTACCCGCCACCTATCACTCAATGATTCGCTAGCAGGGCCATGCTCCAAAATTTTACCTTATGTCCTTTTGACCAAAAGGGAAAATTTTCTGTTTCTTCCACGGCCCGTACTTCCCTCTTACTCGTAGGACACGTGTCCACTCCCGATTGGCTGGGGGGTTTCGGGCCAAAACTTTAATATTTTTTGCTTCCAAAGAAAAAACACCTCAAAACCTATGCCATCCGCGTCTCCTCTCGACATTTATTTCTGCCATGTTTCCTCCTTTGATTGGAGTGGGGGTAAAAATAATTTTGAAACTTTAGAAAAATAGAGCTAAAAAATCTAAGTCCCCTCGGCCCACTCCTCCATTTTGAAACTTTTAGGACACGTGTCCTCTTCTGGTTGGCTGCGAGGGGATTCGAGAAAAATTTTGAATTAGGAAATTTTGTAAAATAAAGCCAAAATTTTCAAAGGAGATCCGACCACCCACCATCCCCCTGCCAATTAGAACATGCCACGTAGGCAAATTTGGAAAAAATGGGTCCCTAGGCCCGAAAATGCCCCATTGCTTGAAAAGGAAAAAATGAAAAGTCACAACACTTCCCCACCTTTCCTTAGCCAATTAGAAGCTGCCACGTACCCTCTGATATCTCAACAATAAGTTGATGGCTAAAATACACCCGTCGACCTTCAAAACATAAAAATTCCACGAATGCCCTTAAATTCAATTTTTTCACCAAGGATGGCAGATTTTTCAATTTTGAATCAACTGAAGCATGATTTCTAAACATTTTCAACCTTGGGATTGGATTTTCAATTACACATAAGTAATATTTAATGAATTTCAATTTTTCCATGATCGCGCAAAGGAAAAACAAAATAACCCACAAAATTGGAAAAACTAGGGCATAGAAAGGAAAACTTGGATTATTCTTCCAAATTAGGGAAAACAACAAGTTTGTCGAATTTTAAAGCTTTCAATTGGAGCGGAAGAATTTCATACCATCAAATCAAAGGATAAAACATTTTTGAGTAGATACATATTTGGAATATTAGGGCAACATGGTGCAAGCTCAAAAATGGCACCAACAGATTGGAAAAGCAAGAGGATACGAGACAAGATTTCTAGAATCAACAAAGAGACAAAGGATTTTCTAGGGGCAGAGGATATGCTGGTGATAGAGGATGGGAGGCTCCACGAAGACCATTTGATTATTACAGATGTGGTGAAGAAGGGCATCGGGATTTTGAATTCCCACATACTTATACACATGAAAAAAGGCAAGGAGATGCTCCAAGAGTAAATCTTGTTGAAGATGAACAAGTAGAAGATGAATAGGACCTAGAAATTCCACCAGATGTTCAAGAAAATATGATGATCAAGAGGATGATAATTGCTCCAAGAAATGAGGTCAAGGGGGATGCATGACTGCGTACAAATATTTTTAGAACAAGATGCAATTCAAGAGGAAAGGTATGTAATGTTATTATTGATGGTGGTAGTTATGAGAACATGGTTTCGAATGAGATGGTTGATAAATTAGGTGCATTGTGAGAAGAATCCTAAACCTTATCGTATTGCATGATTTAAGAAGGGTAATGAAGTTATTCTTGTTGATAAGAGATGTTTAATAAGCTTTTCTATTGGGAGCAGGTTATAAGGATGAGATTTTGTGTGATTTTATTCCTATGGATGCATGTCATATGTTGCTAGGAAGACCATGGCAATTTGATAGAAAAATTATTCATGATGGGGGAAATAATACTTATACTTTCTGGAAGGATGGCACAAAAATAGTTTTGCTACCTCTTAAAGAAGAGGGAAGGCTGAAAATATGCTTCTGCAAAGGAATTTGTGAAGGAGGAAAAGGCAACTGGTTTTTGCTATGCACTAGTTGAAAATAAGGATGAACATGTAAGTGCACAAATGCTAATAGAAATAGCGAGAATTAATTGAAGAATTTTTGGATGTTATTCTTGATGAGCTACTCGATGAATTACCACCAAAAAGAGATATTCAACACCATATTGATTTGATTCCAGGGTCTTCACTCCCAAATCAAATGACTTATAGGATGAGCCCAACATTGCATGCGAGTTGAATAGGAAACTAACAGAGCTCGTGCGAAAGGGGGTCATAAGGGAGAGCATGAGTCTGTGTGCAACACCAATTTATTAACACCAAAGAAGGATGGAACATGGAGAATGTGTATAGATAGCAGAGTAATCAATAAAATTACAATCAAGTAAAGGTTCCCAATACCTCACCTTGATGATATGATGGATGTGCTTGCTGGATCTAAGTATTTCACCAAGATTGATCTTCGAAGTGGTTATCATCATATTTGGATCAGAGAAGGAGATGAGTGGAAAATAGCATTCAAGACAAGAAATGGATTATATGAGTGGTTGGTGATGCCATTTAGGTTATCCAATGCACCTACTACTTTTATGAGATTGATGAACACCGTCTTTATGGGTGTATAATGGTAAGTTTATTGTGGTTTATTTTGATGATATCTTGATATTTAGTAAAACTAAAGAATAACATTTGAGGCATATAAGGTTGGTATTTGAAGTGTTAAGGAAAGAGAAACTCTATGCAAATATGAAGAAGTGCACATTTATGCAATTATTAAATGGCCTACTCCACGGAGTATAACAAAGGTAAGAAACTTTCATGGTCTAAAGCAACATTTTATAGAAAATTTATTAAAAATTTCAGCAGTATTAGCACCTATAATAGATTACACAAAAGGAAGGGAGTTTTTGTGGACAAAGGAAGCTGAGGATAGTTTTCAATTCTTGAAGAAGAAGGTAACAAAGGCACCCATTTTGGCACTACCAGATTTTGATAAAGTGTTTGAGGTTGATTGTGATGCCTCACATGTGGGTATTGGAGCTGTTCTAAGTCAAGGAGGAAAGCCAATAGCTTTCTTTAGTGAGAAATTGAATGAGGTAAGAAATAACTACTCTACTTATGATGTGGAATTTTATGCAATTGTACAAGCATTAAGGCATTGGAGGCATTACTTAGTGCCTAAGGAGTTTGTGTTATTTACAGACCACATAGCCCTGAAGTATGTGAATACCCAAAAGAAGTTGAATAGTAGGCATGCAAAGTGGGTATCATTTTTATAGGGTTATACTTTTCTCTAAAACATAAATATGGAATACAAAATCAAGTTGCGAGATGCATTGAGTAGTCGTGTGACTTTGTTTACCACTATGGAAAATGGGGTGGTGGGTTTTAAGCAATAAAGGGTTTGTATTCTTTTGATTCGATTTCAAGGATATTGTTGAAAGACTAATTAGTCCATTGTCGGATAATGCGGGAGATGCTGGATGAGTATATTTTATAGGATGGCTACCTATTCAAGGGATGCTAACTATGTATTCCCGGTTGGGTCTATGAGAGAGAATATAGTGAAAGAGTTGCATAGCGGAGCATTCATTGAGCATTTTGGTAAAGATAAGATGATATCCTTGGTAGAAGACAAATACTATTGGGCAAAGATGAAAAGAGATGTGGTAAGATATGTGGAGAGATGTCAAATTTTCTAAGTCTTGAAAGGCCATGCAAAAATACAAGGTTGTATATACGGTTGCTTGTTCCTAAAGGGTCATGGACGAGATTCGAGTATGGATTTTTTTGGGATTACCAAAAACACAACGACGTAATGACTTAATTTTTGTGCTTGTTGATAGGTTTTCTAAGATGGTTCATTTTATTACCTGCAAGAAAACAAGTGATGCAACAGGCGTAGTAGATTTGTTTTTTAGAGAAGTTGTTTGTTTGCATGGTGTTCCAAAAAGAATTACTTGAGATAGGGACACAAGGTTCTTAAGTCACTTCTAACAAATTTTATGGAAGAAATTTGGAACTCAACTCTGATTCAATAGTGCCTATCATCCTGACCTGGGAAAACAAAGGTGGTAAATCATAGTTGGGGAAAAGCTGAAACAATGGGACTTAGCATTACCACAAGTGAGTTTGCATATAATAGTTCCGAGAAAAGATCCGCGGAAAAGTCTCCATTTTCAATTGTGTATGGGAGTAATCCAAATGGGGTGTTAGATTTGGTACAGCTACCAGTTGTTGGAAGAGTCAGTGATGATGCAAAAACATTTTCCGAACATATACAACAATTGTAGGAAGAAGTGCGGAAGAAGCTACAAAATAGTAACGATAAGTATAAGGAAATAATGAGATGTGCACGGATGACAGAGAAAGGTATTTATAGTTGGTGAGTTGGTTATGGTATATCTATAGAAGGAAAGATTTCCAAAAGGAACCTATAACAAACTGAAGTACAAGAAGATTGGTCCCTGTAAAATCATGAAAAAAATGAAGGATAATGCTTATGAGGTAGAATTTCGGGGAATTTTGATATTTCTCAAGTGTTTAATGTTTCATATTTTTATTCTTTTCATGGGGGATGATGTAGAGGAGGAATTTATTGATGAAGTAGTAGATTGGAGGTAGCAGGTTCTAGTGAAGAAGAAAGAAGAAGTGGATCGATTCTAGATAAGAAAACAATGGACATGAGACATGGGAAATACAAAAAATATTTGGTACATTGGAAAGGATTGGAACAAGAGGACAATACTTGGGTCACGAGTGGGAGATTAAGAAGTTGGATGCAAATAAATAGAAGTAGTTTGAAGAAGACAATTTGTAGGAGCTGCATTTTTTCAAGCGGGGAGAATGATGCGCGAGAATTAGCAGGAACTTGACAAGGTCATAACTTGAGCTGCGTGTGTCTGTTTGAGTCCATTTTGTTCAAAACCACATGTTTCGATGAGACGAACGCAACCGAAATCTACCCTACTTGTTGGGGAAAGTTTTGATACATTTTCGGGCTCTAAATCCACCATCTTGATGTCAAAAATTAGGATTTAAGTTATAGTTCTATTTTTCCTATTTTTGGGAATTAGTTAATTTTAGTCTATTAGTTGCATTATGAGTTAGAAAGTTGGAAAATCCTCTAATTTACGGATGTAGAAGATGTGTGGCAATATTTTTGCCCGTACGAATAAGCATGCAAACTTACTAAGAATAGCAATTTCTAGTAAGCTGCTAAAGATAGTAATTTCCACCACCTAGAGTAGATTTAGTCGAGTTAGTTAGAGTTTTCTTGGAAACTCGAGTTGGGAGTTGTTTTCCTATTTATGAAACACATTGTAATTCATTATTCGAAGTAACAAAGAAGGAGATCTAGTTTCTTTTGGAGTTCATATTATTTGCGGTGTATCGGGTTTGTTCATAATTTGGCTACATTATCTATGTATTCATTCTTTAATGTTATATATATACTATTTCATGCATGCATCTACTTGCATCTTCTACATCTAGATAATTTATTGCTATCAAGTGCAACACACATAAGAGCCACCTAGGAACAATTCCCCACACCGACACACCTAGAACTACATTGGTTACGATATGTAGTGAAACACTCAGTCATAATTTCACTCATTTGATAGTTGAGGATAGTTTGAACCTTCATTATTTTTTTTTCCTTTATGGGATTTGATACACTCTTGAGGGTTTGGAGGAAAATATTTCATTGCATGTTATCAACAACATTGGTGATCATCATGCAATCTCCTAGTGACAAGAAGTGAAGGAAAACGAACATATCGTGACCTTGTAAGGGAGGTTTCATGAAAGTTTGAGCAGTCATAGGTGCCCAGATTAGGTCTATGGAACTTATCGGTGTCCCTAACCAATTCTAGGTGCCCCGGTCAAAGAAAATATTCAACTCACACATTTTTTTGAGATTACGTGTCACACTTATCTCTCTCTTTCCATAAGGTCATCACTTTGGAACACTACAAACTTTGTTGTGAATCACTATAAGTCTTATTATCCCTTCTTTACAACTAGGGTTTGCTATTATCGAGCGTAATTTTATTGGTTCAATTATGCATTTAATTGCTTATTTATTTAATGCTACATTACTTTAGAAATAAACATCTATAAATTCTATATTTTCTTTATCATTTTGGTGAACATGACTCTATCAAACCCTCTTGGCTAGCCATTCCTTTCCCCATTCGATTCCTCCCATCATGAACATTTCCATCCATGTTTATTTGCAGAATCATCCTAATTGTATAAATAAGCTCAAAGCATATTTAGCTACCACTTATCTTCATCCTCATACATCACCTAAATATGTATATCATATGTTTACTTCTTCTTTGTCTCTTGAAAAAGATAAAATTACTTTCACATTAGGTGATATTCCTTCTAAAACAATGTTAGAACATAACCCAACCCCATATATTTATGTTTTTATCAATAATATTAGGTCAAGCGTGGCTTAATTGACAATGGATTTTACCTCAACATATATAATATTGGTTCTCTCAATCAAATAGGTATTTTTGAAACTTTGGCTCCTTCATCAATATCTATTCATATAGTCGAAAATATCCCCAAGTGTGTTTTAGGTACCGTTGTATATATCTCCCTCCCCGGGTAAATATAGACAAATAGAAGAATATGGAAATCAAGGTAAAAAGATGTCGACATGAAAAAATTCATGCCCTAGCACAAGTTGGAGGTGCACATCAGAAGATGTCGACATGAAAAAATTCATGCCCTGGCACAGGTTGGAGGTGCACATCAAAAGATGTCGACATGAAAAAAATTTGCGCCTTGGCGCGGAGTTAGGAGGCACACATCAAAAGATGTCGACATGAAAAAATTTGCGCCTTGGCGCAGGTTGGAGGCACACATCAAAAGATGTCGACATGAAAAAATTCGCACCTTGGCGCAGGTTGGAGGCGCACATCAAAATATGTTGACATGAAAAATTCACGCCCTAGCATAGGTTGGAGGGACACATCAAAAGATGTCGACATGAAAAAATTTACGCCATGGCACAAGTTGGAGGCGCACATCAAAAGATGTTGACTTGAAAAATTTCATGCCTTGGCACAGGTTAGAGGAGCAGAGCAGAAGATGTCAACATGAAATTTTCAGCACCTATGGTGCACGTAAGAGTATGTTGACATGAGGATGGATTCACCGAGGTGCATCTTCAAGAGGCACAACATTTGTAGCGTTGACACCCAAACAGGAAGCAAACCCTTACCCAGATATTTAAATGGCCATAACTTTTCACAGGGAGCTCAGATTCACGCAAGGTTGGAATTTTTGGAAAGCTTACAAGGTCCTCTATCCAACTACGATATTGGGTGAGAACAATTTCTTCAAAAATTCAAAATATAGTTCACCATTTTTGGGTTTGCTAGGGTTCTCACCTACCGCCATAATGAGATGAATTAAATACAACCTAGAGGTGGTTGGGGTAGATTTGGAATTCCTCTCTCTTCCCTCTCTCATTCTTCCTATAAATTTTAAGGAGGGGCTTCTTTCTAAAGGTTGGACATTCTTGTTTTGCCCCTCCCTTCTTCTCTTTGGCAGGTGAATTTGTGGAGTTCAAACCTCCCATCTAAAACTGTAATGCAACTTTGCCTCTTGGCATTTGTAGTGTATTGTATCAATATTTGGAGAAAATAATGCATGTCTGTGGATGATTCTCAACCCTCTCTGTGTTCATTTGCATCCTCCTGATCTTTCACTACAAATTTGGTTATCTGTGCATGATCTTGCATTGCATTTTAATGGTTTGTGTTTATTGGCAAGACAGGTGTTCTTCATTCCTCGGTGCATCACCTTTGTTAGCTTAAGTTTATTTTATGCATCTTCTTACCCTATCTCCTTGGTAAGTTAGATTAGGTTTTTGAGTAAACCCTTTGCATTTTATGTGTGCATACGGACAGAGGAATAGGAACCAGCCTTCATCTTAAGATCTTTCCCATTTCGCAAGGTCCCACACTTGGGAAAAGCTCCATGTTATGCAATCACAGTGAGAGTCTCAACCCATCGAGTTGCAGACATTCAAGGGTGTTGTGATTTTCCATCAAGAGGTATAATTTCTCTCCGTCATCCTCTGTTGGTCTATAAGAAATCCATATTCCATGCCACGTAATGCCCAACAATATCAATTGTAATATTCTTCTTGGGTGGACTTGGATGCATGCCAGGGTTGATTTTAAGACCCTCCCTCCGAAAAATTAGTTTAGAATTGGTGGTGAATCTCCAAAATCAACTTTCTCATCGATAATTTTTTTTAGAAAAACCATTTTGTCTGCAAACCCGACTAGGTTGGATGGACGCCATCTAACCACTGGTTATATGGCGAGATGATGGATGACTGTCCAACTAGGGATGGATGGTCATGTATTTTCTATCATCCAACCTATCCGTCTAACCTTCTCGACCTTTTAACCTAGGTTGGACGAATGGGATGGATGATAGACAATGGATGACTGTCTGATCCTTTTTAGACATTCGTGCATCATTTTTCATATAACCTGGGTTGGATGACATCTAACCTAGATTATACGGCAAATGATGGATGGCCATCAAACACTGGGTTGGATGGACATCTATTGTCTTCCATATAACTTAGGTTGGATGACGTCCAACCAAGGTTGTACTACAAACGATGGATGACCATCCAACCTGGGTTGACTACTATCCATTGTCTTCTATCCAACCTAACCATCCAACCTAGGTTGGGACGGTCATCCATTTTACGCCATCCAACCCATGTTAGATGATCGGGTTGGATGATAGACAATGGATGATTGTCCAACCCAGGTTAGATGGCCACCCATCATTTGTTGTCCAACCTAGGTTAGATTGAAGATAATGGTTATCTGTCAAACCTAAGTTGAGCGAACAACTACTCTTTGTTGGATTTTTTAGTAAACAAATATCCCATTGCAATCCCCTAGGCTATGTATTATACATCGACGAATATATGCATAAGTTAATTTTTACATATAAATAGTGGGTGAAATTACCCATACAACTAACTTATTGGCGAAATTACGATGAACTAGGAGGAAGCCGTCTCTTACAAATTTTCCATTTCCAATTTGAAAAATTGATAATATTTGTGAATTTATGAAAATTTGCCACTAAATTTTCCGTGATGCATGTTATGCATGTGGTTTCCTCTACTCTTCATACGTTGCTTAAATTCCATTATTACAGAGTTATGTATGATGTTCCATTTGATCCACCCCCTCTTGTAGATTTCCGTTCTATTGAGAAAGCCAATGATATTCCTTGTTATTTTGATTCTACTCAAGATTATATGCTAAATATTGTCTAGGATATGAATATTTTATCCCTTAGGGTACTTTTGATAGAGGGTTAGGCCTGCAAGGACAAAGAGTAATAACACCTTGGGATCTTACCAAAAACTATAATTTTTGGATAGGGATATCATCCTCCACCTCTCCCTTCTTTAGAAGGTTATACTACTTTGCATACTTCTTCATTTTGTCTTATTCGCGTAGAACTCATTAGTGGTTTTGATTTTTCTTGTTGAAAAATTTTTCCCCGAAGGAAAAAAATTAGCCAACCCGGGCCCACATCGGACCAAAATGAGCAAAAAATTGGTAAAATTATGTTGATGAAGAAAACACATGTGAAAATTTACATGTGGGAATCAATGGTGATCCCAGGACAAAGAAATTTATTACAAACCGTGATGGAAAACTGGTCCACTTCAAAGGAGACACCTAGGGATTAGGAA
This sequence comes from Taxus wallichiana var. yunnanensis, assembly GCA_018340775.1. NCBI lineage: Eukaryota > Viridiplantae > Streptophyta > Pinopsida > Cupressales > Taxaceae > Taxus > Taxus wallichiana. The sequence continues at coordinate 109,935,293 of CM031233.1, forward strand.
AAGGTTCTTACAAATACTGTGCAATAAGAAGGGAGTCAAAAAGGTAAAAATTTGAATCCTCCACCATTATATGTATCGTTGATCATTAGAGACAAGCTTGTACACAAATCCATGATTGATTCAGAGGAAAATACTTCCATGATGCCAAAGCAAATAGTTGATGAATTGGGTATCAAGTATAAGTCAATTTTGAGAGGATTGGTACAACTAGATGGGACAATGGTTGGAATAGTTAGAGTTATTAAGGGGTTGAACCTAACCTTACATGCATGCCCCAATGTAACTTTCTTACGGGATGTTTTTGTAATTGATTTTCCTACCCTCTTCACTTTGTGCTTGTCAAGATATTTCACGGCCAAGATCGGTGGGTATCTATCGTGATTTTTCACACATGATTTTCGGAAAAAGTATGGAGCTAAGGAAACAATTAGGTTAGAGCCTATTGTGAATTCCCACATTGAGCCGCATGTGTCAAGCCCCATAAATGTATATTATTCAAATTTTGATCGGAAGACTTCTAGGCACTCTAGAAGAAAGTACTAAAACTAGTAGTATTCCAAACCTTACACTAGATGAGTTGGAAAGAACATGAAATGAATTTGATCCATAAAAGGAGATGGAGGAATTTGAATTAGGGGTATATTGCGTACATGAAGAAAATTGACCCATTCAAAGCCTTAGCAAGTCGGAAGGCAAGGATGACAACAATGTATGGTAAGAAAAATATTACGGTTCAAGAAGCGAAAAGAAGGGGGGGAGGTGTGATATTATTGTCTCAAAAAATGTCAAGTACTATTCATCTTTCAAATTTTAGTTCACTTGTTCAAATAACATGGCTGAATATAAAGCTCTAATACATGGAATTCATTGGGCGGGATGATAGATATAAAGAACTTACATGTATTTAGAGATTGCGAGCTGGTCATAAATCTAGTTAGAGGACATGATGCTGCAAAGAATGGTCTTATGAAGAGATACAAAATTAGGTTATGGGACCTAATTAAGGTCTTTGAAGCATTCAACATCGATTCCATACCTAGGAGAAAAATGAAGCTACGAACATGCTTGCAACGGTTGGATCACCTTCTAATGTTGTGGATAGTATCAAAAGAGATAAAATGCAGCCACATATCCATGTGATTGTAAGGCCAATAGTTATAGATAACAACAAGAGATAGAAGGTGTTTGAAAATGATCAACAGATCGTCAATTTATTACAGGAAGTGGTGGAGTTCTCAGTTAGGAATCATGATAAATTAGAGTAGAAGTATGGGGATCAAGTAGTGTAGCTATAAATAAACAAGCTTCCCAAAGGATTGGTTACATTACAGTATATATTCAATAAGAATGATCAATTCAAAAGGAAAATGCCAACATACATGTTAGAGGGAAAGATTCATAACCAATTGAAGTAGGAGAAGAAAAAATACTTCAAATTGGAAAGGTGGCCACCTTGAACAAGCAAGATACAAGTTCATAAAACTTTTATTGGTGTTTCTAGATGTTTTCACCTAGAGATATGAAGATTTGCGTGGATTCAATCAAAAATTGGCTTAGCATATAATAGAAATGGATCTAGATGTTAAACCCATCAGGAAAAAGTAAAGACTAGTTAACCCACACATTGATCCTCTTATGAAGAAAGAGATAAACAAGTTGATAGAGGTGAGTATTCTATTTTCAATCAAGCATTCGATCCGGGTTGCAAACTTGGTAACCGTTATGAATAAGAATTGGGAAATACGATTGTGCGTAAAATTTTGAAACCTAAACAATGCACCTCTCAAACACCACAACCCACTCCCTTCAATGAAGCAAATCTTACAGTGGTAGCTGGTTTAGAAAGAATCTCTCTACTAGATGGATACTCGGGATATAATAAGATAATGGTGAAAGAAGATGATTAGTTCAAAATGACTTTCACCACTAAGTGGGGCACCTATGCTTACATGAAGATGTGATTTGACTATCAAATTTTGTAGCCACTTTTCAAAGGGTGATGGATATGGCCTTTAAAGGACTAATCAATAAGAGAGTGCTCGTGTATCTCAATGATATCACTATGTTCTCTAAAAATCAATCGAGATCACCTCTTTCATCCGAGACAAGTATTTTAAAGGTGAGGAAGATTTGGGGTATCCCTAAAAATGAAGAAGTGTGTGTTCCTAGATCACAAGGGAATTATTGTAGGTCATATTGTGTTGAAGGAAGGATTGACTATTGACTCGAGAAAGAGTTGAAGTGCAATTCAAGCCTTGCCATTTCCAAGTCATAAGAAGGCTTCTTAGAGCTTCTTAGGAAGGATCAATTTTATTTGCAGGTTTGTACCAAATTTCACCGCCCTTGTGAAACAACTAACACTAATCCTAAAAAGAGTCTAGAATTCACGTGGAGATCAGAATATAAAGCAAGTTTCATGGCTATCAAAGAATCTATATCTCAAGCTAGAACTCTCATCATTCCATAATTTTCTAAGGACTTCATGCTCTATGCTTTCGGTGGTTAAGAAATAATTTTCACAATTCTAGTGTAGTAGAACAAAGAGGAATCCAAGCATCAAATTTCCTTCCTCGGCTAAGGTCCGGAGTATTATGAAGTTAGGTACTCCTTCATTGAAAAGCACGTTCTTGTAGTAATTAGGAGAATACAAAAGTTCAAGCACCTAGTCTCAAACATCAAGATCCAATTATTGGTGTCACATATAAGAATCAAGGATTTCCTATTAAACAAGGATTTGAATGAGAAACGTGTAGGGTGGATCACTAGTGTCATGGAATATGACATTGAGGTTAACGTCACTAAACTAGTTCATCGGAATGGAATATGTGAGAATTTAGCCTTAAGTGAACATGTCAAGGAAAGAAATTAGAGGGAAGTTTTTATGGTGTTACGGGATGATCACGAGTGAGAAAATGATAATGTGCCTATCCCTTGTTTGACATGTGACATCATACATTTCCTAAAAATAGCACTATGCCCTCAAGAAATGAGCAAAGCTAATAGAAGATAATCATGACTATAATACATTCCATATGTGTTTGTTGATGGTGTCTTGTACCAAAATTTTCCACCCTAGTGAAACAAATAACACTAATTCTAAAAAGACTCTGGAATTCACGTGAAAATCAGAATATAAAGTAAGTTTCAAGGCTATCAAAGAAGCTATATCTCAAGCTATAACTCTCGTCAGTCCATACTTTTCTAAGGACTTCATGTTATATGCTTTCGGTGGTTAAGAAATAATTTCCACAATCCTAGTGTAGTAGAATAAGGAGGAATCCAAACATCCAATTTCCTTCTTGAGCTAAGGTCGGAGTATTATGGAGTTATGTAATCCTTCATTAAAAAGCACGTTCTCATAGTAATCGGGAGAATACAAAAGTTCAAGAACCTAGTCTCAAACATCGGGATCCAATTATTGGTGTCACATATAGGAATCAAGGATTTCCTATTAAACTAGGATTTGAACAAGAAATGTGTAGGGTGGATCACTTGTGTCATCGAATACCACATTGAGATTAAGGTCACTAAACTAGTCCATCGGAATGGACTATGTGAGAATTTATCCTTAAGTGAACATGTCATGGAAAGAAATCGAGGGAAGTTGTTATGGTGTTACGGGATGATCGGGAGCAAGAAAATGATAATGTGCCTATCCCTTGTTTGACACGTGACATCATACATTTCCTAAAAATAGGACTATGCCATCAAGAAATGAGCAAAGCTAATAGAAGATACTCAAGACTAGAAGACATTCCATATGTGCTTGTTGATGGTGTCTTGTTTAAGAAGGACATCAATGGATTTTTATTGAGGTTCTTGGATCAGGCCAAGTTTAGAGGATTCTACGGGAGTTTCATTATGGAGAGGAAGGAAGTCATTTTCTCCATGGGGGTGACAATGCTCAAAATAATGAAGGCAAAGTTATTATTAGTCCACGGTATTCGGTGATTGCTATTATTGGATCAAGAAGTGAAAAAATTGTGCATTCTTCATGGGAAAAGAAAATTTTGCAACGCTTCATTGCACCCAATTTTAGTACACCAACCATTCATGCAATGGGGATTGAAATTCACTAGGGTCATCAATCAAAATTCAAGCCACAACCACAAGTAGATTCTCATGTCAATAGACTATTTCACTAAGTGGACAAAGAACGGTGGCTCTCAAGGAACAAAACGAGTTTAGTATACTAGACTTCTATGAAGGAATAGTACCAATGTTCGGTGTACTAGCGCGATCATTTTAGAAAATGCGTTGGGATTCCTAGGTTATAAGATCACGAGAATGGGATGTTAGGAACATTATCTAGTTGAGTATCTAACTATTACCCACGGGGTAATGGGAATAAAGAGTCCATGAAAAAGAAATGTTTGAAGATCGGCAAGAGGACTATGGATGAAAATCAAAGGACATGGTATACCAAGCTCAAATGAACATTGTGGGTGGCAGGACAACACCAAAGAGGTCAACATACAACTCTCCATATAAGTTATTATACGACAAGGAAGAATTTTTACCCATATCATTAGAGATGCTTGCATTGGAGCTCATGAATTAGTTGGAGATGTCAAAGTTTCAACCAATGGAAGCTAGTCAATATAATTTTCTACTCTCAAAAATCTTATTTTTAGGATTTTATTATGAAAATTGAAAGTGCAAACAATGGTTCAAGTTTAGCGGTTACAAGAAATCTTCGGGTTTCAATTTCATTAGGTTTAGGATCAGTTGCAAGAATATAGTAAATTTGTTCCCAATGGACATGCAAAGACTAGTGGTGCAAGAACATCTAGCGGGAAGACATTCTTGCGAGTCAAAAAATTGTTGAGAATTTTTATCCCCGAGGCAAAATTAGTCATTCTAGGCCAACATCACCAAAACGAGTAAAAATGGGAAAAAGTAAATCATGTCTAAAATTCCTCCACACTCATTCAATATTAGGCATGGGTCATGATAAAATTCAAAAAAAAGTGAAGAGATCGGGTTACGTGGTAAAAATTTCAATATTCGTTTGAGGTGAGTCGGGTGATGTGGTGAGTATCGGACATTTTGGGGTGAATAAAGATTTTAGGGTTAACTTGAGTTGCATTTCGCTGATTTTGGGGTGTAAAAACCTATTATCTCGAATCACAACACCGTATGCTTTGCGAGAAGTGTGTGCTTGAGCTCACGGTGTGAGTGGATAACATGGGTACTATCTCCAAGTGTGGGACTTGCTACTTGAGATAGGCCTCCAAAGAAAGTCGGTTCTTTCTCGCTAAACTACCCGCCACAATATACTTTAATTCGGGTAAACTATCTTGTCCTAATATAACTTTCCAAGGAACTAGGAGAGAGAGTGCATGAAAAATAATCCTACACTAAAGTTTTGATACACCATAAAAGGGGGAATGAGGATAGCTTTCAAATGTGTGAAAATAGAAGCAAAGTGCATACTAGAGGGGGTCATAATAGTTCTCCACATTCTAACAAGTGCATTCAAAACAACATTTCATACATACAAAAGGATAATGAATCCCGTATGATTATAATATAAACACAATATATTTACATGAGGTTAAGAGGCAAGAAGAATGAAAATAAACACATCAAGGAAGATGCATCCACAAACTTGTATTTATTGCTTCATTAATTTGCACATTTTAATCTATTACAAAATAAGGGTCTTGATCACCATGCAAGGATTCCACTACAAGGGTCTGTACCAATTTTGTGTGTTTTCCTTGGATACCAATTTTAAAGGGAATGGATTTTAATTTATCAGAGTTGGAGATATTTCCTTTATTTTCACATACCTACGCTCATTAAAATTTTGTGAAAAATGAATCGCAGGGTCAAAAGTTATTTTCAGACAGGAGTTGACATTTCCTTTGTATTGCGACTATTGTGGGTTTTCGAGAACGCATATCCCATGCGTACTGCGATTTGGGCCTCCTTTCTCCACATTTCCCAATTCGGGCTTTCATGTCCCAACTGTCCCACCATTAATCGGGCCATTGACCTCCACTCCACTCACATTGCTTTGTGATTGGCTATTTCACCTTTCCGCATCCCACACGTAGCAATGTCCCAACTATCTCGCAGACTGTGTGGTATAAAAACTTCCGCCTCCTCCACATGTCTCTTTCCTTTGCATTAAGGGGATTTTAGCAATGCACGAGTCCCACTGTCTCGATGTTTTGTGGACCGCGCAAGGGAACATTTTGTCCAATTTTTCCTCTTTACAAAGGTTGCAGCTATATTGGGTTTTTGGGTCCCGAATGTCTTGATGTCCTGTAGACCGCTTGAGACATAAACTTCCGCAAAACCCGCAATACACTAAAACATGCCATTTTTTTTATTTTTTCAAAATTTTGAACTCCTTGAATTTTTTGTTGGATAGGGAAGTTGGAGAAGAGCCAAAGGGACCCCTACTGACCTGATTTGTGGCCTCAAAAGTTATTGCTTGCTCCAGGACTAAGGAAATCATGCAGGTTATCCAAATTTACCTCGAAAGATGAATTCGGGATAAGCAAAACCGTTTAACGGCAAAGGCGAGATCTCCGAAATTTCAAGTGTCATCATGTCAATGCATCGGTTGCCGAGGTAGAAATCATGTCAAGTGGGTAGGTATGTGATGAGTGGCATGTGTAAAGGGTGAGTGGGCATCGAATGTGGAGATCTCGGTGAAGATGGAGAGCCAACTAGATGGTTAAAATAATAGCTTGGTGGAGCTTGAAAACCCTAAACCATGCCCTATTTCCAAACCACCATAACTTGGCCATTTTTAGTCAAATTCAAAAAACTTATAGTTGATGGAAAGGGTATCTAATGAAGAATCCAATGGCAATGTCAAAATATAGAGACCAGGTGGGTAGATGAATTTCTAAGCCAAGAAGCAGCCAAGGATTAAATAATGATATCTTGCTCCCTACATTACCAATTTCGGAAAATTACAATCTTTCGAGAGGTGGTTTCGGATCTAGAGTATGGGATCATCAAATTTTAGATTTCAGGGTTTTTGCATGTCCATAAATGGAGAGAAATGCAGTAGTAGGTGAAGTTCATTAATGGAGGTTAGTGAAAAGTAGGGTCATCATGAAGCTATAGGAGCTAGACTAGACCAGAGGTGCAATCACAATAGATTTCTTCAAACACAAGGCACACCATTAATGAAAGTAGAGATTTTGGAGATCTAAATGCACTCATTACGAGGATTAAACAATGATTTTTGAAGGATTTTGGGGCAAATTCAGATTCTATTTTCTCTCTCCTCCTTTACAAATTTCTTCTATAAATTGTAATGAGGGCCACAGTTCAAAAGGTTGGATTTTTACCTTTTCCCCTCCCTTCTCTTCTTGTCTGTAAGGAAATTTGTGGAGCTCAAACAACACAATAAAATTATAATACATTTTTTTCCTCTTGGCTCTTGTAATGCACTATGTCTACTTTTGGAGCAATAAAACAAATCTATGGATGTTCAACAACCCTCTTTTGTGTTATTGTGTCCCTTCGACCTCTTATTGCAATGTGGTTATCTGTGCATTTCCTAATTGCTATTACATATTTTAATAGGGTTATTTTTAATGCTAAATGGAATTTTGATATTTTTATGATCTATGGTGTTTAATCATCCTCTTCAACCTTATTTCATTTTCATTTCCTTACAAGGAATATTATCTAACATTCCTTATTGGTGCATTACCTCCAATACATTAGTTTTACTTTAAATACAATTCGTCTTATCCCTATCTCCTTGGAAAATTTCTTGTATGATTTAGATTAGTTTTCTACAAATTGGTGAGTAGTGATAGATTTAGGAATAGGTAGTCGACCTTTCTCCGAAGAGATTTCTCAATTGCAAGTTCCCACACTTTGGGAAAAGATCCATGTTCTACAATCACACTAAGCTGTCTCAAACCCTTCAAATTACAAAAATAATGGCTGTTATGATTCCACACCAACATTTATTGCATGGGCTAATTTAGAAACTTTTTCTAATGATGAATCTCTTCTAGAATACATGGGTGTTTATGATCAATTCCCTTATTTTCACCATAAGAGGCATTCTCCATCATCTCTTAATACTCTTTGCTTACTTTAGAAAGTTTGATACGCATGTTGATTGTACCGATCTTGATAGTATTCTTATTGAACCATACATTGAGGATCGATCAGATATTCTCAATGAGGATACCATTCAATATAATCTTTGTACATCTGATAACCCATGAATATTTTTTTAGTTTCCTCTCTCACACCTAATCAGCAAAAATATATCAGAATGTACTTCATGAATTATTTGCCATTTTTACATGGGACTATAATGATATTTAAGGTATTGATCCCTCTGTTTCCATGCATTATAGTTCTTAATACTAGTGTAAAAGCTTTCGAGAAGAAAATCCACAAAATGCACCCGAAAGTGGCACTCCTAGTTAAAAAAATTTGAAAAGCTACTAGCGTTGGATTTATTTGCATTGTTGATTATCTGAATGGGATCAAACATTATACCCGTTATGAAGTCGGATGGTTGGGTCCATTTCTGCACATACTTTTACGATTTAAATAAAGCTCATCCCAACGATAGTTTCCTATTATCCCACATCGACGTGATTGTAGATTTTATAGCTGGATATGATATTCTATCCTTTATGGGGGGATGTTATATTAAACTATCATGGTGGGATGTTTTATTACATTATCACCATGGGGGGACATTTTATTACACTATCATGCCCTTTGGACGTAAAAACACCAGCGCCACTTATCAATGAACAATGAGGGTTTTATTCATGATCACATTCACAAGATTATCGAAGATTATGTTGATGATATATTGGATAAATCATGATGTCATTCCACCCATTCCCAAGATGTACACATGCTATTTAAATGCTTATGAGGATACTAAGTATGCTTGAATCCCAAAAAATGCAAATTTGGAGTCAAGACTAGTAAATTTCTTGGATACATTGTTTACCAATGTGGCACTAAAATAGATCCTAACAAGATTAAGGTAATTGTTGACATACCTACAATCATTACGAGGAAAAATTCAATCGATTTGATGATTCACCGCATAACTTGTTGATAAAATCCAACCATTCATGCACTTGATGACAAAATATACTAAATTCATATTAGATGATCATTGAAACAAACATTTGATGTTATAAAAATAATTTATTTTAAATCCACTTGTTTATATGATCTTATGGCTAAGTGTCCTTTCTAGTTATACATTTTATAAACATTCCATGCCTTAGGATCCCTCCTTGCACAACAAGATGATTCTCAACGCAAACAGATAGACAATCTATTACATCGGTCATACATGACTATCTTATGAATGTAAATATACTTATATCGAAAATCTATGTCTTTGTAGAAAACAAATTGCTCCATTACCTTATAAACAATGAGGTACATATCTTTACCAAAGTAGACACATTATGATACCACTTTCCACATACACATCTCTCATGATGTCTAGTGCATTGGGTCATGTTACTCATTGCATTTGACTTCAAATTCATTATACAAAAAGAAATAAGAGTCCAAGTTGACGCGAATAAACTAGTTGAAGAACCTATGCCTTATAAATCTCCTGTATCTGATTCCTTTCACGATGAATTCACTACTTACACCATCAAATCTGATACTTTGACCATGTATTCAGCAGATATAGTTGTCACTCTAGCACTGGAGTTGGCATAGTATTCATCACTCTAGATAGTGATCACCTCCCTTTTGCATACCGCTTAGGATTTTCCTACACTAATAACATCTCTGAGTATCTAAATACATGGTGATTCATAACTCGTTATTAATCAAGTCAATCAAACATATCACACAAAGGAGGAGCACCTAATTCCATATAATATGCTTGTCAAGGATCTCTTAGCTATCTTTGAGTCCTTCTCTCACTGATATCCCTCGTAAAGACAATCACCATGTAGATGCTATGGCTTGTTGGGAATCACTTATCCCTCAAGAAATTAGTGATGAGAATACCATGTTCATTATTTAGAGCTTGTGATAACCTTCCACTTTTACCCTACCACTAGTTGTTTGTGCCATTACACGCAATCATGACAACCCTGAATGGTTCACTCCAATTTACAATTTTCTATATCTAAAAACCATTCTCGATGGCCTGCAACCTAATGAATCTCTTCACTTGAGACGTGAGGCCTAAGCTTATTGCATCATCGGGGTGGATTTATTTAAATGCACGTCATTGGCAATTGTCTTCTACATTTTTCGGGACTTGTTAATATCCCCACCACTATTTCTTAGATATATGATAGCCTATGAGATGGCCACTTTTCTAGAAAATATATGACATAGAAGCTATTATGATAGCACTATTATTGGCCTACCATGGAACAAGATATCCTACAATATGCTACACACAGCAATAAATGTCAAAAACATGACAATCTACACCATGTTCCTACATATGATCTTGACCCATTACACCGACATGGTCATTTTCTCTATGCGGCTTTGATATTATTGACATGATCAATCCCAAATCAGCCGATGGCCACAAGTTTATAATTAGTGCCACATAATACTTTACTAAATGGGTTGTACCAACCCCACTACACACCACAACTAGTTGTAATATTTCTTGTGTCATCGGTAGTCATATTATTACATTCTTTGGAATTCCCTCCGCTATTATCATTGATAATGGATCTTATTTCAAAAATAAGGATGTTGAAAATTCTTTCGCAAAGTCAAAAATTATATAATCCTTCTCTAATCCATATTAACCACAGGGAAACGACTAAGATGAGGAAACTAATAGGTATATTTTTAAAATCTTGCGCAAAATGGTTGCTAGTAGAGGTGACTAAAGACATAATCAGCTCTTATATTCTCTATAGGCGTAACATGCTATTATATGTACACCCACTAATTCCACTCCTTTTTACTGGTCTATGGTACTATGGCAGTCATCCCACTCGAACTTGAGATACCATCATTACATGTTTCATTTAAAGGTATAGTTCAAGACAATGAGTACCGTGAAAAACACTTATAGGAGCTAGAAATTCTTAATTCTCGCTATATACAAGCTCCTGAACATATTCGTGGATATCAATCTTGCATCACCCAAGAATAAAATCACAAGAATCACCCTCTTGAGTTTTATGTGTGTAATATGGTATTAAAAAAATTCATAAAAACTTGAACGATGATGCTCCTCTATTACAAAAATCCAAGCCTAATTGGTTTCGTACTTATATCATTAATGATAATCTTGGTAGCGACATCAACCTGTCTTTCCACTCTCTTAAGAAATCCATTAAATAGTCCTCTCAATGTTATGCATCTTAAATAATAATATGCATAAACAACACTCATTACTAGATGACACACTCTCATGATATAATTCACACTTGACTAATATGGGCATCCTATACACATGGACCTCTCACACGACACATTATAATATAATTTATAGACTACACACGCCACATTTCACACATTCATCTCTTCTTACGCAACATCTACTTTATGCATTCATGACCTATATTTCTTACATATACTTCTACACGTTGCGGTCATTACCATATGATGCACTCTATTTCCATGGTTCATACTTGAATGATGAGGTTCTACATCTCAAACAGACCTCAAAAACTCTCACTCACTCTCTCACGCACTTAGCTCATACACTTTTTGTTTTTATGATCACATCTTTTAAGTACACACATTTCAAACAATTTATTGATGACACACTCTTGTTCTACAGTTCATTCTTGACTTTTGAGGGGAAATGTATAAAAAAAATTCATCTAATACATACACATCAGATTAGGGGCATGCTGCTCCTATCATTTACATTGTATTTCATTCCATCTCATTCACAGCATGTTAGTGCTCAATTTGGTCTCGCCTCGTTTGTCCTTAAGTTATCCAGTTTGTGGGCTTTTTCATCTTCTCTATCTCCCCATATTGATGCATAAATTTTTTTCCTCCATTTGGTTGCCATGATCAGTCCCTTCCTTGGTCGAGGATCACTTAAAAGTCCATAATTTGTTTTTCGTTCCTCTGTCCATGTGAAAGAGTCTGTAACTTGGGCATAAACTTGGTTTTTTCCCTTCCTTCCGTTTTCCATAGTCACGTTTTGTTTTCCTATCTTGTTTGTCCCAAGTATCTATGAAAATGTGATTAGATGTGACTTATAAGATAACATTTGGGCCTTATATCATTTCCAAACTCTCTATCCGTGAAGAAAGATTCATTTCCGGGTTCAAATGGTGTTTTTCCTACATTTTATAGTTTGACGTGTGTGTTTTTCCTTCTCAAATTTACCTCTCAGCATCTATGGAAACGTGGGCCTTTCTGGTTAGATGAGGCTCAATGGGGAAATTTGAAAACTCTAAGGCCCGATTCAATTCAAAACTTGTCTACGTGGAGGGCTGGTGCTCATCTGAAAAATTTCCTTTTGGTTTGACATTAGAGTTGCACCAGGGAGACACGTGGAGATTTCTGCTAGCTTGACTTAGAATTTTTTTATGTGGCGATGATTTTGGTAGACCATGGACACATGGAAGGTCAAGTGCTCGTTTGAGGATCCATCCACCTTAACAATTACAACAGGAGACATGTGGATGATTCCGTTGGCTCTGATCTATACTTAAACTTTTCAAAGCAATTTTGAAAGGCCCGGGACACGTGGAGGGATCGCGCTGTTTGGGGACCGGACCATAAATTTTATTTATGAGAAGTGCCAGGAGGACACTTGGAGGCTTTTGCTCACCTTTTCCTTTGCCTGAACTTTTCAATGGCCAAGGAAAACTCTCACAGACCCTAGACACATGGCGTCTTCCGCTGATCCTTCAACTTTTTAACAACTCTGCCGGACTGAGACACGTGGTGAACCTGCACTTGTTTGGGGTCTATACTTTTAGGGACCATCTCAAAGTGTGCCATTGAGACACGTGGAGGCTTCCGCTAGCTCCTTTTTTGTTGAGACTTTTTTAGAGACCAAAAGGCATTTTCCTTGGGCGAGCACGTGGAAGGCCCGCGCTTAGTTGGAAACTTTCTGTGAACTTCTCTATTGCAATTGTGCAAGGAAACACATAGATAGTTATAAAATAAAGTGGATAAGGGGAAAAATCAATGGTTGTTGTGCATTGCGTCTAATTTTCTACAATTTTTTTCTCCAAGACTCCTAGAGATGTGAATACACATTGTTTTTCATCATTTTTTGATGAAATTCCTTGTCATCTCTGTCTGTAAATTACCATTGAATGGATTAGAAACTTAATTTATGAGGCTAAGGATTGTTAATATCGATATTTTAAAGTTGGAATTACTCGGGCACTTGCAAAAATGGGAATTACCAGAGAAGCTAGATGCGGGAAAGAGTTGCAAAAGAAAAGAAAGGAAAAAGGTTAAATCATGAATGTTGCGGGCATAAAAGATGTTTCCTCAAGAGCGAAAAGGATTACCTATCATATCCAGCTATGCAGAGCCTCCGAAAAATGATTAAAATGGGGATTTATCACATGACAGAATCAGAATGATTAGAAGGATTGCAAAAAGTTAAAGCATGGTATCCTAGTCATTAGTCGAGAGCCCAAGAACCATGATCATTTCACAATTGGTCCACTGGCAGACTTTTGTTGCAAATTTGTTAAACATCACTTTACGAGGCAAATTGGTAACAAACAAATGTACCTCGAATATTCTTCTCTTTGGGGGGAAAATTGAGTGAGTAAAATGTATAAATGTAATGAAAATACTCTTGCAAAGTGTCATGGGTTGAAATCTTAAGAGAACATTTGATAAAAGTCATCTTTTTGAGAGACCAATCCGAGATAACATGTTAATTTCTCCTGTGTTAGATTTTCTATCATGTTAGGTTGGTTGTATATGTATAGCCATTGATTAGAATTGAGATTGCTCTAGAAGCTTTCCCTTGCTGATGAATTTATGCAATTTTGAAATTAATTTTTGTCAATCTTGGAGCAATTAGTGTGTGCTTTGTTTTAGAAAGTCTGCAAATGGTTTCTTTCATTCCTATTACAATCTTACATTGAAATCTTTGTGAAATCACACAAGATCTCATCCTTATGATAGTTTAGTCGTATTGACAATTTCATTTCTAGAAGAGCCTTCATCCTGCGATGATATAAACAATTTAAAATCACTCCACTATAATTTGTTGATAATTATTGTTTTTAAGTCTTTGGGTGTACCTAAGGCATGATTGATCGAGATATTTTGGTGTTTAATTGAGGATTTTAACTCAAGCATTCATGTTAGATTATCAAAGATTGTGTGAAAATGTGTTGATATGGGTCTCCATTGAAGCACACCTTTTGGTTGAAGGAACGTCTTAACTATTCTCAAGCTTTCTTTTGTTGAGTTGTCCATTGTTGTGATTTTCTCAAAGATCGTATAATCAACTTTATCCCGCTTAATCTCCCACCAAAATCATTCAAAAACCATGGATCCATTACGAACCACCCCTGTTTTCCTTGTCTATCAACAAAGGAACAAAATCTATTTACTAAGATATTTAGAACAATCAAAATTTCATAATGTCTTGATAACCTTAGCCTTGTTTTGAAAGTATCTCCATCTTTTAGAAGTGACAACCTTTGGTGGCGTCATTTCTCAGGATTATTTGAGGTCTGAGATTTATTTTTGCGGCAACAACACTTGTGGTGTTGTTATCGAGATAATTTGTTGATTTGTTGTCGTTAATATCCATTTGGACTATCAACAACACCGTGGCATTGTGGCTTGTTGCGAGGAGTATTTGAACAAAGGTGTACACGTCTGGACACTGGTAATGTCTCTTACATGATCTAAGTGCTTTGATACAAAGTTGAAACATCATTCTCTATTCAGATCTATAAGAATTGTTCAAATTTGTAAGTTCTGAGTGCAATATTTCTAGCTTATATAGTTATTACACTAAATTTTGTATCATCATTGATAAATTTGGGTAGAAGAAGAGCAGATCTTGTAAGATTTGCATGAATGTATTGACAAACATTTGATAGGTCTTTCATAGTGCATTTGGACAAACTAAGATAAAAATCCTTAGTAGCGACTCCATGTTGTTAAAATTCTTAATAAATACCAAAGTGTCTTAACATATATCAAGTAAAATTTGTCATTAATATCTACAAATATGGATGGAAGAAGATCTGTCTTCACTAGGGACCCTAGTAAAAGGTTGTTTCAAGTGTTGGAAAAGTCTAATTCAGAAAGAAGAATAATTTGGAAGGTTGTTGGAGATCAAACATCAAGGAAAGAGATCTCCATTAGTGAAACTAATTAGCTTGTGATTAAAGATTGTGATAATTCCTCAAGTTCTTCTAAACTAGGTAGTCTCTTTTTTGAATTGAATTATCCATCTAGAGAGGTTCTTTCTTTTGTATTTTAAACATTTCTTCTCAATATACCCCTGGTATTTTCCAAATCCAATAGAGTTTTCCAAGAAAGCAGAGCCATTAGAAGGAAATCATTCTCAACATTGCATCACTTTGTACCACACACACCTCTCACTCCTCATCAGTTTGCATCTCCTCCATGGTCACCTCCTAAAAATAATATGGCTCAACCTCCACTCAGACCTCCATTTGTTGTTAATACTTTTGGTCCCATGAATTTTAGAGGTATAGTTGGCTATCCAAATTCTGTGCCACAAGATGTAAGAAATAGATTTCCTAAGTTTCAAGGAAATAATGCAATCACTGGTGATCAAAACTTTAAGCTCTTTATCAGTATGATGGAGGAATTCGAAATAGAATTTGAGGATGTATACATATTATTGTTTATCCATATTCTAGAAGAAGATGCAAGGGACTGGTATAAATATTTGGCAGATAATTCCATTGATTCTTAGACTGAGATGAACAATGCTTTTAGAATACGAGTATGGTGATAAAACAAACCCTACATTTCTTTTATCGAATTTAAAAATATAAAAAATAATCCTAATGAATAAGTGCATGATTTCAATACAAGATTTAACAAAACATTAAGAAGGCGCTTGTTAATTTGAGGCCATGTGATGTATCATGTCCGATAAAGTATTAAGATGAATTTGATAAGAAAGATGCTTACTATTTGAGGGATAAGAACCCAAAAACTTTAAGGTATACCTTTACCATGACTCTGCAAATTGAGAACAACATTAGATCAGTTGGAAAACCTCCTAAGAGGGAGAGTGTTAAACTGATTAACCCATAGAATCCTCAATCAAGTAAGGATATGGATCTTGAGGAAGTTGTAAATACTTTGGCACGGGTTGTCATCGAGTAAATCTCTTATAAGCTAGTCAAGGAAGCAAAAGGAATTGTACAAGGTTCTTAAGGTCAACATAGGCAACAAGGACAAGAAAATTTGTAAATCATGCTAGAAATGATTAGAGATCTTATGACAGAGGTAAAGGACCCATGGGAGCTAGAGACAACTCCAAGATAGGGAAAATAGAGTAGTGCACGATCCTCTAAATGCCGAGTTGTTGTTGAAGAGAAATGGAATTTATTGGTGTGACAAATGTTTCTTACCCCACCTACCATGTGAAGTAGATCAAAAAGTTGAACAAGTAGATGATGATGATAACACTCATGATGATGCATGCATGGTGGGCTGCTCTACAAGCTCACAACAAGGAGCAACTTCAAATGAAGTAATAAGTGCGAAACGATTCTGCAAGTTTTGGGATTACATTCACCGGGTACCTCTACATTCTCCCCCTCATGCTTTAGAAATAGATATGGTACAAGATTTTGAACTTCCTAATAATGATTTTGAGTACCTAAGAGCTCTAATGATTAAGAAGTATGATGGAGGAATCCCATAAGAAAAGAATAGAAAACTATTAATGAATGTTGTTGTTTCCCAAGAAAAAGAGTATAACACAAGAAGTAAAGTTGTCAAAGGGGCAGAGCCTCAAGAAAAACCAAAGACCCCAATTCTCACCAATGTCCCAAAAGAAAATGAAAAGAAATATGCATCTGGAAAAGGCCTTGTTGTCTCAAGTAGAACTGGTGTTCCCACCCATGCCCAAAATATGAAAAATATTGTGTCATCCGATGATTTTTTCAATCATTCTCTAAATGTTGCTTTGCCCAAATACATTCCTTATGACATTGCCCAAGTCTTAAGTCAGATCAAGATTTTTGTCCCAATTGTTGAACTGCTTAGGATTCCTGAGCACAAGAAGAGGGCTTTTGAGTATTTGGGATTAGAAGAAGATAGGAGTACCCAAGGCAGAAATATAAATAATGTAAACACTCCTCCAACCATTGCAGACCTAGAAAAACCACTAGCATTGGAGGAGATAGGTGAACCACCTGAAGTTTATTTGGGAACATCTTTGGTTGAGTCTCAATTAAATGTTGATCCATTTTTTACAACGTTGATTATTAAGGAGAGATCGGTGGTGCATAATTGTATGTTTGGTTACGGGGCATCATGCAATGTTATTCCTCTAGAGGTCATGAATGAATTGAGTATTAAAGTGACAACAACTTATGTCAAGTAAACTACAATGGATTCTAGAGAGGTGAAAGTTTTAGGATGTGTAAAAGGTTTGGCGGTACAACTTGCAGGCTTATCTGGGTGGAATTGTTTAGATGGATATTTATTTTGCCACCATTCCAATTGAAGGAAGCCTTGTAAATCTATATGGAGAGAAGAAAATGTTGTACCTCATTGAAGATCCCAATAATGCTTCTTATAAAGTGTTGTATGCTGATGTAGATGCTGATAACTTTGTTGGGTTTGTTGATGGCAAGGAGCACAAGATTGATCAATGTAAATGTCTTGAACAAGTAGATTTACCTTGGACCTTGTTATTTGATGGAGCTTTTTCCAAGTTTGGAAATGGTGTTGGCATTGTTCTGATTTCTCCAGGCCAAGAAGAATTTGTTTTTTCTTCCAAACTCAACTTTGAATGCACTAACAAGATTGTTGAATATGAAGCATTGTTATTAGGTTTGAGAATTGCATGGAAATATGGTATAAAGGACATCATTGTCAAAGGATATTTAGAACTGATTGTCAACAAGATTAGAAAACTTTATGCTACTAATAATTAGACAATGAAACAATAAAAGCACGTAGTTTGGGATTTTATTGAAATGTTTGACTCTTTTAATACTGTGCACCATGATAGAAAGTTTAATAATGTTGTAGATAAGTTTGTAGTGTTAGGATCCAGATTTGGGAATTATACAATATCTCCATTTTGTGACTATGATGTTGAAAGACTAACACGTCCATCGTCCCGACAATGTTAAAAATTGTAAAGTGTTTGATGATGATGCCTAGGTGAAAAAGTTTTTGTAGAACCAAGGCAAGTTTGCTAACCAAAATATATATTGGAAACTAATGGTGTGTGTTGCTAAAGGAAAGGAAACTTTATTTGGAAAAGACATCATCTAGATGAAGACAAAAATGATTCGAAAGGTTTAGTGGCACTTGAATTGAACTTTGATAATGCTGATTGCATTATTAAAAGAAGTATGTCGAGTTCAAGAGATGTGGAAGAGCACGACACTGGTACAAAGGAAAACCATGTAAAATATGGTTAGAAAGTAATATCAGCAAGGAAGAGAAGCAATCTTTTTTCAATTGTGAAGAAATATCAAGACCTGCCTAGCTTGGTCTTACTCTGAGTTGAAGGCATATAGGGAAGATTTGTTCCAACATGAGATTCCTCTTGAATCTAATGCCAAGTATTTCAGGAAAAAAAGAGGCCAATCAATCTACTCGTTTCTTTTAAGATGTAAGAAAATCAAGAAGTCGAGGGATGGAGGGATCATTTAGCCCATAAGGTACTCATCTCGGGTTACAAACCTAGTGCTGTAAGAAAAATAATGATGATATAAGGTTGTGTGTAGACTTTAGGAACTTGAATAAAGCATCATTGAAAGATAATTACCATCTACCAAACATGGAGAATATGCTACAATTGGTAACCGGTTCTGAGTTGTTATCCACTCTAGATGGTTTCTATGGATATAATCAATTTTTTTGTGAAGGAGTCAAAGAATAAATATTTCCTTTACCACTCCTTAGGGAACTTATGTCTATGTCAGGATGCCTTTTGGCTTAATGAATTCTGGAGAAAATTTCCAAAGAGCAATGGATGTAGTGTTTTCTTGTTATATCAATGATTTCATTTTTGTTTATCAAGATGATGTAAATGTGTTTTCCAAAAAATAAATGATCACTTATAAATCTTGGAGAGAATGTTGTTAAGGTGTAGAGAGTATGGCATATCATTGAATCCCAAGAAGTGCCATTTTGGAGTGCAAAAGGCAAAGTTGTTTGGTCATATTGTATCAAAAGAAGGGGTCATGATTGATCCCAAGAGAGTGGAAGCCATCAACAAGGTTCCAATTCCAAGAAATAAGAAGGGAGTTCAATCCTTCTTTGGACAAATAAACTTTATCAGAAGATTTGTGTCTATTTTTTGAGCTGACCATCCCCATTACTAGCATGCTGAAAAAGGACCAAGTTATCAAATGGGAAGAAGCTTCCATTCAATATTTCAATGGGATCAAAGAAGCACTAAAGCATGCCCCTATTTTGGTAGCTCAAATTACAAGAAGCCTTTTCAAGTTTTTCCTTTTTCTTTAGAAAACATCATTGCATATGTTTGTTGCAGAAGGATGATGAAGGGGTTGAGAGACCAATTTCCTTTTCAATAAGGCATTGCAAGGAGATGAGTTGAAGTACACCATCATGGAGAAGCAATCATTTTCCTTGGTGAAAGAAACAAAGGTTTTCAGACCTTACATCTTGAGCTCTAAAGTTGTTTCTTATGTTCCCCACACCATGGTGAAAGATATCTTATCATAGATGGAGGTCTCAAGCAAAAGATGCAGATGGGTGAACAAGTTGCAGGAATATGACATGGATATCCAAACCATAAAATTGATAAGAGGTTTGGGCCTAGCTAAGCTTATGGCTGAGAGCAACTTGTAAACTATTGAGGTGAATGAAGTAGAAGGAGAAAGGGTGGATGTCCTTGAAAATTTGGTAAGCTCTAAATGGTAAAAAGATATAATATTTTATCTCAGACATCTATGTTTCCCTGAACATTTGAGTAAAAATCAGAAAAGAGCTCTTAAGTTAGCCTCTCAAAAATATGTCATTACTGATTTTGGGTTATCTTGGAAGAACCCGGAGGGAGTGCTCTTAAGATGCATTGTTAAGGATGAAGCCCCAAAGGTAATTGCTGATCTCCATGGAGGAGTTTGTGGGGGACATTTTGTTGGAAGAGTTACAAAGACATAAAATATTGAGGGTTGGTTATTGGTGGCCAAATCTCTTCAAAGATACAACTCTATTGGTTAGGAAATGTGAAAGTTGTCAGCGTTTTTTTGGAAGAATGAAAGCTTCAAGCTCCCTTCCTTTGCAGCCTGTGTCATTAAAGCCCCTTTAAGAAATGGGGAATGGATTTCATTGGCGAAATTTTTGATCCTTCTAGTGCTGGTCATAAATGGATTCTTGTAGCCACTGATTATTTCACTAAGTGGGTGGAAGTAATCCCCACCAAGAAAGAAACACACCAAGTTATCATGGACTTCATGTTGAATCAAATCATATGCAGATTTGGAGTGCTAGCTAAAATTGTTGCTAATAATACCATGAGTTTGAGCCAAACCTTTTGTGGCAATGTGCAAATATTATGGAATCAATTTGGCATATGCTTCTAACTACAATCCCCAAGGAAATGAACAAGATGAGTCCAGAAATAAAAAATTGTTGAAGATCATTAGAAGAACCTTGGAGTTGAACAAAAAGAAGCGGGGTAAGAAACTAAATTTTGTTGTTTGGGTGATTAATCACTATCAAAAGAGCTACTTGGTAAAATCCCATTTGAGTTGGTATATGGAACTCAAGATTTCATGCCCCTTCATTTGCAATTGTATTCATTTCGGTTTGTTCAAAAATTGAAGATCAAGAATTTAGTCCATATGATGCTCGAATCAATCAGATTATTAAGTTAGATGAAGAAAGAAGGTCATCCTATCGGTGGCATGTGAAGTTCAAAGAAAAGTTGTAGAATTTATTTGACAAGAAGGTGACTCAACAACTTTAAGCATTGGGGATCTTGTGCTATTATGGGATAGAGACATGAAGATAAGGGAAAGCATGGTAAATTTGATGCATTATGGATGGGCCCTTATTCAATTGATATTTGAATTGGTGAAAATACCTTCTTCCTAAAAGAATTAGATGGGGAACTGCTTGAATTTCCTGTTAATGGCAGGCATTTGAAACATTTCCTTGATTGATTTCTCAGAATCAAGGTATACTCCATTGTATAGTGTATAGTGTATAGTGTATAGTTCTTTTTGTTTTTGTTCTAATTTTGTGTTTTTGTTTGTTCTGGTCCTTGGTGACCTAGTTTTGCTGGTTTCTCGGTTCATTTTTGGAGGGTGGTTATGGTTTCTTTGCTCTGCAAGCTTATTCTTTGACTTCGTTGCCCAATGGTTTGTTTTGGAACTCGGTTTTTCTTGTGGCACTCACAGGAGTGCCCATCCCAAGTCGAGCCGATGTTGGTGCTCAATTTGGTGTCGCCCCATTTGTCCTTAAATTTATCTAGTTTGCGGGCTCTGTTGTCTTCTCTATCTCCCCCGTATTGATGCATAAAAAAATTTGTCCTTCATTTGGTTGCCATGATCGGTCCCTTCCTTGGTCGAGGATCACTTAAAAGTCCATATTTTTTTTCACTCCTCTATCTGTGTGAAAGAGTCTATAACTTGGCCGTAATCTCAGGTGTTTTTCCCTTCCTTTCATTTTCCATAGTCACGTTTTCTTGTCCCTATCCTTTTTGTCCCAATTATCTATAAAAACATGATTAGATGTGACTTGGAGGATCACATTTGGGCCTTATATCATTTCCAAACTCTCTGTCCATGAAGAAATATTCATTTCCGGGATCAAATGGTTTTTATCCTGCATTTTACGGTTTGACGAGTGTGTTTTTCCCTATCAAATTTACATCTCAAGATCTATGGAAACATGGCCCTTTCTAGTTGGATGTGGCTCGACTTGGGGTAGTTTGAAAAATCTAAGGCCCAATTCAACTTAAAACTTGTCCATGTGGAGGGCCGGTGCTCATCTAAAAATTTGCCTTTTGGTTTGGCCTTGGAGTTATGCTGGGGAGACACGTGGAGATTTCCGCTACCATGACTTAAAAATATTTCTTATGTGGCCCATAAAGTTTTGGTGGACCATGGACACGTGGAGGGCTGGTGCTCATTTAAGGATCCACCTCAGGGTCCCACCTTAACAATTGCAACAGGGAGACATGTGGAGGCTTCCGCCGCTCCGCTCTATACTTAAACTTTTCAAAGAAATTTTCAAAGGCTTGGGACACGTGGAGGGACTGCACCTATTTGGGGACCGGCCCCTAAATTTTATTTTGAAGAAGCACCAGGAGGACACTTGGAGGCTTCCACTCACCTTTGCCTTTTCTTGGACTTTTCAATGGCCAAGGAAAACTATCTCGGACCCTAGACACATGGTGCCTTCCGCTGATCCTTCAAATTTTTTAACAAATCTTCAGACTGAGACACGTGGTGAGCCCGTGCTTGTTTGGGGTCTTTTTTTTGGGGACTATCTCAAAGTGCGCCATTGAGACATGTGGAGGCTTCCACTGGCTCCTTTTTTGCTGAGGATTTTTTTAGAGACCAAAAGGCATTTTTCTTGGGCCCAGGGCATGTGGAAGGCCCGTGCTTGTTTGGAAACTTGCCGCTATACTTCTCCTTTGCATTTGTGCCATGGAAACACGTGGACAGTTTTAAAATAAAGTGGAGAAGGGGCAGAATCAACGGTTATTGTGCATTGTATCTGTTTTTCTGTAATTTTAGCTCCAAGACTCCTAGAGATGCGAATACACACTATTTTTCATCATTTTTTGATGAAAATACTTGTCATCTCTATCTGTAAAGTTCCATTGAATGGATTCGGAGTTTAATTTTTGAGTCTAAGAATTGTTAAGGTCGATATTTTGAAATTAGAATTTCTCGGGAACTTGCAAAATGTGAATTACCAGAGAAAATTTGGATCTGAAAGCTTGATTGTAAAGGAAAGAAATGGAAAAGGGTGAAATGATGAAAGTTGCATGCTCAAAAGATGAAAAAGGTGTTTCCTCGAGAGTGAAAAGGATTACCTGTCATATCCAGGTGTGCAGAGCCTCGAAAAATGATTAAAAAGGGGATTTCTCGCATGATAGAATTAGAATGATTATAAGGATTGCCAAAAAGTTGTGGCATGGCATCCTAGTCACTAGTCAAGGGCCCAAGAAACGTAATCAATTCACAATTGGTCCACCTAGTAGCTTTTGTTGCAAATTTGTTAAACGTCACTTTCTGAGGAAAATTGGTAACAAACAAAGGTACATTGAATATTCTTCTCTTTTGGGGGGGAAATTGAGTGAGTAAAATGTATAAATGCAATGAGAATACTCTTGCAAAGGGTCGGGGTTGAATTTTTAAGATAAAATTTGAGAAAAGTCATCTTCTCGAGAGACCAATCCAAGATAACCTGTTAATTTCTCCTGTGATAGATTTTCTATCATGTCAGGTTGGTTATAGATGTATAGCCATTGACTAGCACTTAGATTGCTCTAGAAGCTTTCCCTTGCTGATGAATTTATGTAATTTTGAAATTAATTTGTGTCAATCTTGGATCAATTAGTGTCTGCTTTGTTTTAGAATGTCTGTAAATGGTTTCTTTCATTCCTATTGCAATCTTACATTGAAATCTTTGTGAAATCACACACGATGTCGTTCTTATGATAGTTTAGTGGTATTGGAAATTTCATTTCAAGAAGATCCTTAATCCTGTGATGAGATAAATGATTTAAAATCAATCCACTTTGTCATTTGTTGATGATTATTGTCTGTAAGTCTTTGGGTGTACCTTAGGTGTGATTGATCAAAGATTTTTGTGTTTAATTGAGTCTTTTAACTCAAGCATCCGTGTTAGATTCTCAAATATTGTGTGAAAATGTGCTGATTTGGGCCTCCATTCAAGCACTCCTTCTAGTACAAGGAACTTCTTAACTATTTTGAAGCTTTCTATTGTTGAGTTGTCCATTGTCGTGAAGTTTCTCAAAGATATGGTATAATCAACTTTATCTTGCTTCATCTCCCACCAAAATCATTCAAAAACCATGAATCCATCCCGAACCACACTTGTTTGCCCAAAGTATATCAACAAAAGAACATAATATTTTTACTAAAATATGCAAAACAATCAAGATTCCATTATGTCTTTAGTAACCATCGCCTTGTTTTGAAAGTATCTCCATCTTTTAGAACTGACAACTCTTGAGAGTTAAATTATGGAGTATTGATCATACTTTCCCAAGGTTTTCTTCATAATTTTTTTGCAAAAGAAGGATATCTCCATCTTCTTCATCAAACAGAGGTTATCTCACCATGGTTAAAGAGGCACAACCTAAAGTAGTGAGGATAGGTCAAATCCTCTTGAAGGTGCTATCCATCTCTCCACAAATCTGAGTGACAAAGGGCCAGTTAGATCTCATCCCCAACTATAAAACGACACACATTATGATCTATTTGTCTCTAACCTCCATGTCGAATATGTGATCTTTGCTCGGCTTCAAAAGGAGAACAAATTTGGATACCAACACAACATGCTACATATTTTGGTCACACTTATTCTTTCTTACACTTACTTGTTACATGTACATTTTATAACACATTCTAGATAGATATCTTGTATTTAATTATATTGTTCCATATACACACGTTCAATTCCTTTCTAGTGGTGATTCAAAATTCTATAGATCGATAAACAAAACATGGATACTTGGCTCAATACCTATTACCAGTCCCGAAATGGATCCTGGGGCATATGATTTCATACACTACAAATGCTATTATTTCATTTTTCATAGCACATTACTTTATAGAAATATATACGCTTTGACATAATTATTATTTTTCTAACATACTAATGGGTGCTTCATGTGTAACATTTTTATCGTAGGTATATTAGCTTTTATGGTTTTTTCTGTTACATTTCTTGCATTGCATGGCATTATTTGCCAACATTTGTGGGCTTTTCCTTTTCCTATGTGCACGATTCTTTTCTTTCATCCTAGTCATTCTTGATTGTCTCTGCAACATCGTGAGTGATGTCCCATGTTTGAATCTTGATTTTTGCAGTCTACATTGTCTTCTTTCTGTCTTAGCTTACACATTGTCTACTTGTATGTTACCTTCCATTTTACATGCATCTTTTTACCGCTTATACTAACACTTATCTCCTAGCCACTTCATTTTAGTGTTCCTTGGTTTCTACCAAGCACACTCCCTCACCCTCCAAGGCATTATTTTAAACATTGCGTTTGGTCCTCCTTTGGGCCACATAATCCTTCGTGACATTACATGCATCCCAAACGGGGAGGGTCATCATTTGGGTGAATTAGTCACCCCATAAAATAGTCTTTAGTCATCAAAAAACACAGATTCAAGACTAATACAACACAATCATTAGCATCATACATGGTTCATAATATGACTTGGGTCCTTACTTCAACATAGACACTAATGCTTAGACCCGAAAAATATTGCATGGGTACCCGTGACCCTTCCTAGATGCCTATGACTGGGGGCATTTACACTGAATTCTTCAAAGTGCAATACAATCTAAAACACTTCATACAATATCTTTTACATGGCATACAATCCTCGTATCAACTATATATATAGTTTTATTTAGTCTTCGTGCTTTAAAAAAACCTGTGGGTACGATGTGGGTACGTACCCATAAGCCATAGCTACGTCTCGGGACATACCAATGTCTTGTAGGTACCGCCACAACCGATATAGAGGAAATTTTGGAACTTTAGAATTCCCTAAATCTCCAAAAGCGTGACATTGTGGTATAACATTTAGAGATATGTCCGAGGATATCAATAATGTAGAAAACGAAGATTTTATGCTCGAGTTACCACATGTAGAAGTTTGGTCAAACATGGTCAACTTGCCAATCACGACATGACATGCGGCAAAAGTGAAAAATGGAAAAAAAATGTAAAATTTGGTTTTTTGAAGCTGGTTTTGAAACTCATGTTAAGACTGGTGGGCCTCGCTATTTTTTTCCTGGAGGCACTCAACTAGGGTCGAGACACCTTTTATAAGGAGGGATTCATTTGCCGCCTTTTATTTACATTGACATTCTCACAAATTTCATTATATATTCCTTATATTGTAAGGGTACACTGAATGTGGGATATTGCAGTGTTGGTGAATATATTGTGCAGGGTCAATTAGCTCATCTGAGTTATTATCCAACTCGTTCGAATTACCCACATTCCATTGCATTGTTGAGGCCTTATAAGGCCCCAATAATGAACCAGCCAACACAACATTGGCGGTCAAACAACTCAACGATTATTCTAATAAACTTCACGCCGGCCACATACGCGTCTTACCGAATTTCGAGAATCACACATATACCGGGTGGCCTACGTTGGCTCTTAACAAATTCCACACTTTTCACATGCGCGAAAACTATGTATTTCCACAGCCAACTACATGTGGCCACACAGATCCAATGATGTGGGAGAAAAAACAAACCAAATGTGTAGCCGCAGCCAGTGGCAAACAAAGCGGGAAGACTTAATTTAAACCTCCCCACCACCAACATCCATATCAAAGTGGGATTTACCCACTTTCCAAAAAAATTATAGAGGATTAGGTTAGTGGAGTTGGATCCCCTAACCTCTGAGATCCCAACATACCAACTCACCATTTAACCACAATTGCTCATCGAGCTATATAATCATCTCATTTATACTTGAACAAAGCTTTTGGGAATATTATGCACAAGTAAGATTAAGGTGGAAATCAAAGTTTTGAGCCATTACAAGGTTGAACAAGACTTTGGGAGAAAACTCAAAATTTGTTCAAGATTCAAAGAATGATATTAGTGATATAAGATTTTGTCCGTTTCGGATTTCGTAGACCGAATTTGGGAAGCTTTTTGCGGAATTGTTTTCGGTGAACTAAAGGACACTCAACTATGAAGCCAAGAATAAACACGGAGAGCAAGAATCTAATTATTTCAAAGCTCTAAAATTCTTAGGGAACTTCTAAGAGGTTTATAAGTCTTCATTTATTTGAGTTGTATAATTTAATTGTATTTGATTATCGACATTAATGGATCGGTTCTAAAACAAACCCTAAATAATCCCTCGTGTTATTTTATTTTGAGTTTCATTTTAGTATCTCGATTATTTGTAGAGATTTAATTCATAATTTAAATGTGGAAGTAATAATTAATCCACGATTGATAATTTCAAGAAAATTAGTGAAATTGGGTAAAATTGAGTTGTAAGGTTTTATTCAAATAGTGAAATAAGAGAACCTAAAAATCAATTTTGGATCATTCATAATTTAGATTCTTATCAATTTTGAATCGATAAATATCCTAAAAATTGATGAATTTTTAAATATCCCGTAAATAGTTAAAAAGGTAAAATTACTACTCATGTTTACAGATTATGTTTTGGTTTTAGAGAAAGCTGATTTAACAATGTGATTGCTTGTATTTGTGCATTTGTTTCAATGTGAATGAGGCATTTAATAACCATATCCAAGAAGATAACTCTCTCATGAGGTCGATGTATTACTTCTTAGAAGAGGGAGAATGATCAAATAAAACAAAATTACAAACCAAGTAATGTAGCCAAATTCAAACACACTCAATATACTACAAATATTTTTAACTCCAAAAGAAAATAGGCCTCCTTCTTCATTCTTGAATCATGAATTACAATGTTTTCTAAATAGGAAAACAACTCCCAACTTGAGTTTATAAGAAAACTCTAACTAAATTTTACTAAAACTAGTCTAGGTGGCGGAAATTACTATTTTTAGCGGTTTACAGAACCTCGCTATGCTTAGTAAGTTCACATGCTTATTCGTACGGGCACAAAAATTTACATGCATCTTGTACATGCCTAAGTTAGAGGAATTTCCAACTCACAATGCCTCTAAGAGACTAACATTATCTAATGCCCTAAAATAGGAAAAAACTGAATTACAAATTAAATCCTAATTTTTAACCCTCATATAGTGGGATTTGGACCCAAACATGTGCTGAAATGTGCTCCAACTAGTAGATTTGATTGACAAAGTGCATTTTCACGTCGAAACAAGTGGTCTAAAAATAGACCCAATCGGACACTCGGAGCACAAGTTATGACCTTTTCAAGTTCCTGCTAATTTTAGCGCATCACCAAGGACGAGCTCTTGGTAAGATTACATAATGGTGACCATAAAAATGAAATAACTTTAACTTCGATGCAGACAAAGTGTGATGAGTGCACTATAAGTTTTTCATCACATGATTCCTCTTCTAATTAAGATTTAGATTTAGGTAATGATGTTTTTGGTGGTTTTGAAAAGTATACTAAAGGCATTGGATCTAAATTATTAACTAAAATGGGATTTAACAGGAATGGTCTTGGTAAGAACAACCAAGGAATATCTAACCCAATATAGATTGAGGATGTTCCTCGTTATGCAGGTTTGGGTTTTCCTAGTGTGGGAACACCCTTTTTGTTAAGGTATTGGTGTTCCTAGTGCGCAGAACGAATATTTGAGAATCCTCCAAGAAAGATGAAGGAAGACGAGCTTTTTAGAACAAAGTGTATGTCCCACTAGTATAATGAGAATGGATTTCGTAAGAAAACTCGATGAAGAGGTAATGAGATTTCACCTCCTCTTTCTTATCATAATTATAAAAATAAGAGGAATTTTATAACTTTTGAGGATCCTCTCTTTATGTTTAAGAAATATGGATTTAACATACAAAAAATAATGAATGATTTTCATTTCACTTTTTGTGGAATGAATAACCATTTTGTTATCAATTGATGGAAGAGACATACACCGTTAAATAAGTTGATGTTGTTTGCTAAGAACAAGGAAAATGTGAAAACCAATCTTGTAGTTTTCAATCAAGAAATGGTTAACATATTTCCTTTTCCTAAAAGAAGAAAAGGAGTGATTCTTCCACTCATTGTCACATGAGTGGACATCAAGGTTGAAAATTGCTGAAAAAACCAACCAATAAGCAATCAAAGAAATGGTAAGAACAAGTTAGCTTACAAAGTAAAAGTTATTAATCAACTAACTAAAAATGAATCAACCTGGGAGCTATCCACAAATTATCCACAAATTAGTCCATTTTACTTTGATATGGATAATGAAAAATCATGTGATTTAGATAGATTTATATTTGCATAGTTTTTATTGATGAATAACATGCAATTTTTTCAAAGAATTTGTGGGATTGCGATGTATGATGAAAAAAAAAAAAAAACCATATTTTCATTTTTGCTTTGAAATGTTAATTGGTGTCATCTTTGGGGAAGATCTAAGGGATGAGTTAATCATACTCGATTATACTTCTCACTTGTTTGGATGAAAAAATCCATTTTTATATGGCGTAGAGAGTATGCCGATTCACGGGGCATGTGTATAATGTCTATTTTGGAAATTTACATTTCAAGTATCTAATTTTGATTTTAATTGTGCAAATCAAGACACCATTTTAGTATTGTAATTAATATACAAAATTATTGTGTTTATATAGGGTATTTGCATATACGTGAAGACCCTTATTTTGGGCATTTAAAATGAATCAACCTTATCCACAAATTATCCACAAATGAGTCCATTTTACTTTGATATGGATAATGAAAACTCATGTGATTTGGATAGATTTATATTTGCATATTTTTTTGATGAATAACATGCAATTTTTTCAAAGAATTTGTGGGATTGCGATGTATGATGAAAAAAAAAAAAAAACCATATTTTCATTTTTGCTTTGAAATGTTAATTGGTGTCATCTTTGGGGAAGATCTAAGGGATGAGTTAATCATACTCAGATTATACTTCTCACTTGTTTGGATGAAAAAATCCATTTTTTATATTGGCAGTAGAGTATGCCGATTCACGGGGCATGTGTATAATGTCTATTTTGGAAATTTACATTTCAGTATCTAATTTTGATTTTAATTGTGCAAATCAAGACACCATTTTAGTATTGTAATTAATATACAAAATTATTGTGTTTATATAGGGTATTTGCATATACGTGAAGACCCTTATTTTGGGCATTTATTTATAGCTACCCTATGTAGTTACAATTGGTATGTACATTTATTGCACTAACAAACTGGTGTGCAAATGTTTCGGTGATCTTCTCGTAGTATATAGCAGTTCCACCATTGTATGTATGTATATAGTTTGATTCTATCCTTTTCATACTTAAGAATATTGGGATAGATATGTTATGGAAGATTCACCTAATTCATTTTCGAATACAATTATTTCATGCATTTTTTTAAAACATTCTTGGATCGTGATCATTATAGTGTTAGCAAATTCACGGGGACAATGCACACTAGCTATTTTTTGCATGTAGATATGCATAAACCATGACATTACCATAGAGCATTCATAGATAAGAATGACCACAATCATGACCATGAGATGTAAAAAACCCATGATAGTATGGTAGAACATTCAGAGATATTTATGATGATACCAAGAATGTGAAAACCGAAGATCATATGCTCAAGTTACCTCAAGGTCAAAATTTGCTCAAAATTGGGTCAAACATGGTCAATTGGCCAATCTGGACATGGCACGTGGAAAACGTGAAAATGGGCAAAAACATTAAATTTGGTTTTGGAGGCCGTATTCGACACTCATGTTTCTATTGTTGGGGCCCACTATTTTTGGCTGGAAACCTCGGCCTGTGGTATGCACAACTTTTGTAATGAGGGATGCCTTTCCATCCTTTCCTTCACATTAACATTGTCACAATTTTAATTATATATGCCTTATATTGCCATTATATAGTGAATGTGGGACATTCATGTTTGGTGAATATATATTGTAGGGTTGAGTAGTTCGAATGAGATATTATCCAACTCGATCGACTTACCCACATTCCACTGCATTGTTGGGGCCTTATCCACAATTAACTGACCAACAAACCATTAGTAGTAAAAAAACCCATTGAATGTTCTAAAAAATTCAACGCCAACAACATACGTGGCTTACAAAATTTTATGAATCACACATATACCAGGTGGCCTATGTGGGCTCTCAACAACTTCCATGTTGGCCACATACATGGCAACCATGAATTTCCACAACCACCTACATGTGGCCACATAGATCCAACAACGTGGGAGAAAAAAATACCAAATGCATTGCTGCAGCCACAGTCTAACAAAGTTGGCAGACTAAATTTAAACCTTCCAACCACCAACATCCCTATCAATGTGGGATTTATCAACTTTGGGAAAACAAATCGTGGAGGATTCGGTTAGTGGGATTCGACCCCCTAACGTCTAGGATCCAAGATTAACAACTCACCATTGCACCACAATAGATCGTTAAGATATATAATCAACTCGATGATATTTAAACAAAGATTTTTTCTAGACTATGCAAAATGTAGATTAAGGCGGTTGTTGATAATCAAAGTTTTTGAGCCATTGAAGGCCAAATCAGACTTTGGAGCAAAGCTGGAAAGTAGTGCAAAATTCAAAGACTATTCTAGTGGTATAATATTTTGTCCATTTTGAAGTTTGTAGATGAATTTAAGAATCCTTTTGTGCAGCTTTTTTGATGAATGAAGGACACTCAATTGTGAAGCCAAGAAAAAACATTGAGAACAAGAATCTGATTCTTAGGTAACTTCTAGAAGGTTTATAAAATTGAATTATTTTATTTGTAAAATTTCATTATATTTGAAAATCTGAAATTAATGGATTTCTTTTAAAACAAACCCAAGGATGTACGAATTCCAAACCTCATAAACAATCCCTGTGTTATTTTGTCTGCATTTTCCTTTTAGTATCAAGTTATTTTCAATGATTAAATTCACAATTTTTATGTGGAAGCAATAATTAATAATTAATTGATAATTTTTGGAAAATCAATTAAATTGGGTAAAATAGAATTTGAAAGGCTTTGATCAAACAATGAAATAAGAAAACTTAAAAACATGTTTTGGATTTGTCTTAATTTAGATTAAAATCAGATTCTAATCAAGTTTGGATAAACAAATATCTTGAAAATTGGTAAATTTTTTAAAATCATGTAAATAGTCAAAAATAAAATAACTACTCATGTTTATGGATCAACGGTGTACATGCATGGTACCCACACTGGTACATATTAGGGTGTGCAGTGGGTACCTAGTGTTTCTAGGGAGTTTAGTCTAAGGACATTTCTCTACCCACAATATCTAAAATAAGATTACAACGATGAATAATGTTGTGCTTCTAAGTAACCTTAGTTGACTTAATTTTTATTACTTTTTTAGAGAATATTGTGTGTGTGTTTTTTTGAAATACAAGATCTCATAGGACACTCCCAAATGAATGAAATGCCATAGATTGTAAAAATTTGACTCCAACGTTCATTTGGATATGTTAATCTATGAAACTATATTACACAAAAGAATATTTATGCTTTTTATACAAACACAATTATCATTGATTTCTATTATTTTCCAACTAAATGGATTCGATACCTACTCGGCCTCATTCTACTCACCTAAGATCCGAGCCTTGTTATTGCTTGGGTTTTTTTGGAGTATATGTATGATAATACCTCAATCCTCTTTTGTGCCCAAAAGTGCATGGTTTTCCATAGTGGGTTGCACCATTAACCCTACATCTACTATATTCATTAATGTGTTTACCACTTGTAAGCCACCTCGGGAGCAATTTTATTTTTAATAAAAAATGTTATGAAGGATGCAACATGGTGAGGGTGATCATTAGAGGAAAAACTATTATTTTTTCTCTAATTAATGTCGCATATCACCCTCTTGTAGTGCAAGAAGAAATAAATTCTAATAATACTTTTTATGGATTCTATTGAGAGATGATAAAACTAGAAGACGTTTTATTATTTGGATGCTTTTGATGCCAATGTTTAAAAATGGATTGATTTTTCTAATATAAAAGGATTCGAAAGTGGTATTCTCACAATTTTATAAATATGAAGTGTAAGTTAAAGATTCCAATCCATGAAAAGAATGAAATTTTTGTAAAACATGAATGAAATGGGTAGGAAGCTTAGGATAAAGAATGTGAGTTGTATTTTTACTTGCAACACCATTTGGCATGCATAGCTTTACCTTTCCGTTTTTGGTAATGTGAGCATTTTGGTTCAAAATTATGAAATCAAAGATGAAAATCAAACCTAATTTTGAGATGCCCTGGAAAGACTAAGCGTAGGAAGGAATAAGTGTAAAAATTAAAAGGAACAGGATATTATCTCGCACCTTAGAGAAATGAAATTGTTGAAAAATTATGAATTCAAAGATGAAACTCAACATGTATTTTTGGAGTAAGTCTTTTAATTTATACAATCAATAAAAGATATCATGTCATCAATTATAGTGGAATTGATCTTGTTCCTAATTTTTCTTTTCCAATATTAGGATGTCTTTTCAAACATAGATTTCACATCAAAATTATGAAATTCAGAGAAACCAATATTTAGCAAGTTAGGAAAGTTCAAGCTTGAGCGTTGTATGACATTGATAACATGGTTAATAATTTTTTTAGTTATAATGTTTTTACGGTGTTTACACTTATGTAACTATTATCTATATAGTCTAAAGAAAATTACAATGACTATCAAGTAGATGTCCATCATAGGATTCCCCGATTTTGAGTGAGACTTGGGTTATCTAATTTCACCCCTTAGGAAAAATATGACAAACGTGACTCCACATAGAAAAATGAGGGATCAATTTAGCCATGGGAGCTCACACTTCAGGATTGGCCGAACAAGTTGAAGAGGGCCAAGCACATTGCAGAGGAGTTCGGGAAATGAAGAAGCTCTAAAGTAAAAAATTCAAACTACGAAGGTGAGGGCGTTCAGAGGTAAGACCAAGCGAAAAATGGTGAAATTTGGAGACAAGGAGTGAAAAGCTTTGAAATTCAAAAGGCAATGCATAAAAGGTAGGTCAATTTCAAATTTTTGGAGTCTTGAGAACTCACAGTGAATAATGCCACTTGGGGGGAGATATCCTCAAAACTCAAAGACCTAAATCCCCGAAATGTAAAGTCCTAAAACTCCAATACCCGAAGTCCTAAATCCCTAAAACACGAAGTCTCGAAAAACTGAAACCCAAAGTCCCGAAACTCGAAGTCCTAAATCTCTGAAACCTGAACTCCTGAAACAAAGAAACCCGAAGTCCCAAAATCGTAAAACCCAAAGTCCCGAATGCCCAATACTCAAAGTCCCAAAACCCCAAAACTTGAAGTCCTGATTAATCTAAAAACCTAAATTTCGAAACATGGAGATCAAAATTAAAACTTCGTGGTTTGAGTTTGAGGTTTTACGAGCTCACGGTGAATAATGTCACCCAATATAATTTCAGAGTCCAAAACCCGAAGTCTGAATTTGGACTTCGAGGTTTTAGCATTTTGGAGTCCGAAACCCAAACTCGAAGTTTAGACTTCGAGGTTTTGGCGTTCGAGAGATTCCACGAACTTAGAGTGATGAATAGTAATGAGAATCTCCAAAGTGCAAAATCCCAAAGCTTCGAATCCTAAAAGTCCAAAATTTCAGATTTGGGAGGGTGTGACAAAATTTTAAAGTCCGAAAAGACAGAGCTAACCACTTACATTTATTATAGAATGGCACCCTCATCTTCGGATGGCCATAACTTTTGACAGGGAGCTCAGATTTGCATAAAATAAGACTTTTTGGAATGCGCTCAATATCCTCTACAAAACTATTGGTTTTCTTATTTTTAGTAATACTAAG
Organism: Taxus wallichiana var. yunnanensis; assembly: GCA_018340775.1. Classification (NCBI taxonomy): domain Eukaryota; kingdom Viridiplantae; phylum Streptophyta; class Pinopsida; order Cupressales; family Taxaceae; genus Taxus; species Taxus wallichiana. Next base: position 109,970,140 of record CM031233.1, read on the forward strand.
TATTTTAAAATGAGGAAGTACATCTGCCATTTTAGAGGAGGTTTCCAAATTTATGACCTACCAAAATAATGAGGTATGGGCTTCCTTTCTTCTCCAAAAAGACAAAGTACATGGAGGCATGGGTTTTACTGGTGGCACCCATCATTTTGCAGGGATTTTATTGCATTGGTGGGTGGTTGAAGCAAGATTTTGAATTCCTTCTCTCTCCATTACTCTCATTCTTCCTATATATCGTAATGAGGGGCTCATTTCAAAAGATTGGACACCCTTTATATGCCCCCTTCTTTTTCTTGTCTATAAGATATTTTTGTAGATTAAAAACACGCCCACTAGACATTACTACAAAATATGTTCCTTTGGCCATAAATTTGATGTATTGTATCAACTTGAGAGAAATAAAATTAGATCTGTGGATGTTTCAAACCATCTTATGTGTTCTATTGCATCTTCCTGATCTTTCATTGCATGCAAGGTTATTGTGTATTGTTGTGTTTTCATTGCAAGATTTTAGTTGTGTTGTGTTTATTGTACAAGTTGTTCAACACTCCTTGGTGCATCACCTTCCCTTAGAGTGGGATTTTATTTTCATGCATTTTCTCTAACTCTGTATCCTTGGGAAAACATTAGATTAGTGTTAGATCTGCAACTCTCTACACTTTGGAGTAGTTGGCACTAGGATAGGTTAGGAAGCCAGCCTTCTGTGGAGGGTTATCCCGATTGCAAATTCCCACACTTTGAGATAACTCCATGTTTGACGAATCACACTTACTGCCTCAACCATTTACTTGTAAGCAATTAAGGGTGCTATGATTTCACCATAAGAACTTGGTATAATTAAAACTGATCTCTAAGTTACTTGGTGTTCATCCATCATGAGATATAGCAAGTAAATGATTGTCACTCTATGATCGCAAGATTATCCAAAGTGAATTCCAACGCAGGTGGAAACTCATACATGCTTAGCTTCTTTTATCATTGTCTTTGTTAACAATTCCATTGTCTTTCCTTATTGGTAACATTGAGAAGCCACTATCTTTTCACATGTGCAATATTAAAATCTATTCAATTGTATGATACCAACTTTGAATTTGGTAGCTTATCAAGAACAAGGTATGAATGGATCTCAATTACTTTCAAGTTTTGCTTTTTTTCATTAAGGTATTAGAGTGTACAATTTGCTGATTTTGTGTATATGTGTTACCGTTTCATGAAGGCAAGTAAGAGGAAAAGGAAAGAGTTGCAGAAGATGGGCAAAACGTGATGAAGGTGGGTTACCTCACAAAATTGGTGGGCTCGGGCTGCTTGTTGATGATGGTGTTGTAATCATTCTGGAGGAGAAAGCGGTTGCCCGCTTGGCCAGTGAGGACGGCAGTTGGGCAGCCCATCAAGGAGGTTTTGAATACAGGGCCATATTTGGCAACCTTGTCTGCAACCCACTTGTCGCACTGATCAACTTTCAATGCATTCAAGAATCCAATGGTCTCTCCTAAGACAAGCAATCCCAAATTTCCGGGAGCAAGGATTTTCACTTTTCTAAGGCTGACAATCTTTGCAACAAGCACAAATATTATTGATGCAAGTGTGACAGTGGACAAGATAATAACTAAGAAAGGGGTTGAATGCAAGAAATCCATGACAATTTTAGCTATGGCTTGCTCTCCGAACTCCATCTCATTGCAAAGCACTTACAATGTTCTCTTGCAGGAGGATATTGATGGAATGAATTGGAAAAACAACCCTACTTTACAGTCACGATACACAATATATTAAAAGAAAAATCCATAAAAAAACGTAGACAAAGTAATTGTTATTCTCGTCATTTTTTCACTTTCTTCAAATAAATTCCAGCAACAGATACATCAATATGTCCGAAGAAAGAGTCAAATTATACATTTTCGTTAGCCTAAATTATGTATAAAATTGGAAATGACTTTCCACAAGTTGTTCATGACGATATATATTGTTGAAGAGGCCTGGCGTGCATTAGGCTATGCCTTCTGTTGTTTGTAATTTATTTTTACGTTCGGTGAGTTTGGATTTCCATTTTTCTCCACGAGGAAGAAAGATGATTGAGATTTATATGATTCTCAAAGAAAACATTGTAGACAGAGTGGGCCTTATGAAAATGCCTGCAAAGGCGATCATGGTTGCAAAGGCGTTGGGGACAGAGTGGTCCTTATGGAAATGCCGGCTGCTAAATCGATTTATATAGACAAATAATTAATGTGAAAGTCAATGGGGTTTGCGGGCGCAATTTAAACACCTAGTGAGGGAGGCATGATCTTCCTCATGATATGCCATAACAAATGAAATACCAATTTGCACTGTCTCTTATAATAATCCGACAAACATTGTTATTTGACAGCCCATATAGTTTATTAGGAGATTGTGGAATTCCAATACATTTTTCAAGATGCTCTTTAAATTTTGTAGTGATATTTTGGTAGATTTATTTTGTGACATTATAACCACATCCCGCCATGACTAGCGATCCAAGCCGTCCAAAGACATGTTTCAAGATAACCCATTAAATAAATTTATGAGCTCTAACATTCGAGCCATATCCTGCAATCATTGGTGTAAATGATGCCACATTTTTCTGTGTATTTTGTCAAACAGTTCGCAGTGCAATTACAACAATATAATGATATCCGTGTAGACAAATTCAGAACCTTTCAGAACACTTACAACAAGTAAAGGATATCCATAGACACATGCAAAACCCAATAAGTGCCAATAGAGAGAGATAACATAAACCCATGAACAAAAACAAGGTAAAATAAATGGATTCGGGGATACCTTCTCGGCCTCCTACTCGCCTAAGATCCGCGCCTTGGCATTAAGTGGATCTTTTCTGGAGTACATGCATGAGAATGATACCTACACCATTTCCCTTTGCACCCGATAGTTCATGGTTTTCCATGACGACCTGCACCATTAACCTGCACTTTCTACCGCATTCATTGTTGTATTTCTCGCTTACAAGTCCTTCGATGGGAGCATGTTTTTCTGAATTAATAAATGTTATAAAGGGTGGGACATGAGGAAGGTAATAATTATGGACAAAAATATGGGGAGGGTATAAATTATACAAAAAAATATATTTTTGTCTCTGATTAATGTCTCAAATCATCCACCTTGTAGTAATGTCGACATCAACCAACAATTATGATCAGCTCCTACAACCGTTCTAAAAATCTTTTTGTCCTTACACAAAGCAACGATCAATCCACCATAAGTCAGCAGTAATTATGCCACATTACAACTCATTCAGCTTTTTAATTTTTTTCCTTTTTCCTTTTGAGATCACTAAATCATATACGATGTTCACTTAACTTTCGTTTGCTTCCCTTGCCTCTCCTTACGAGCCATACTCTATGCATCCTCCAACATTGAGATAGAAATAATAATTTACTCATTCGCACCGGAAGAATCACCATTGTTATTGTATACATTGGTTGTTGATTTTAATAATGTTTAGTCTTTTTATTGATAAAGTCCATGAAATCAATGTCATTCAATGTTGTCTCGATAAGCCCAATATTTGATTTCAATTGTGTACTAAAAAGACCATGGTTGAAACTCGATACTTAAACCAGAGACGAGATTTGATGCCCGTCCTAGATGTTTTTGCCTTTTTTAACCGTATTTAACACTTCATGAAAAAGTTAGCTCGTCCTGAAGAATTTGACAAAACCGTCATTTTCACTACGAACACATTCAATGCAAATATAAATGCAGTGTTATATAGATATTTAATTAACATATATTACTGAAAATGTGTTTATATCAAGTACCTATATAATCCCTAAAACTTACCTAACATTTGTAAATCCAACTTTTTTTTAAATAAAAAATATATTTAAGAGATATGGACACACTGTTTAAAACCAATTAACGTCACAAATGTTTGGTTTGACAGGTGAAGTAGGCCATCAAATCTCATGAGTCATCCCTGCTTGAAACGAAGTAGTCAGCCATTTTTCTCGAAAGAATATATTTATTGATATTAAGAAGCATTTATGTGTACTGCCACGACAAGATATCTGAATGTGCTTTCAAACAGTAATGTGATGCCCTCCCATTAAACACAAAAGTTTCAGTTCCCAAATTGGCTGAGTTAAGATTTAAGAGACAATATATTCTGTATATTTTGGCCTTGATGCATTAAATATGTGCAGATAAGAGCCATGACTGAATATTGAAGTGCGTACTCAGATGACAGTAGCTCGATTTCAAACCCGTACGTAATCTTCCAGTTGACAGATTCAAAATAATAAATGTGTGCAAATATAAAAATTTGTTTCCTGCAAAAGGATTTATTCCTTTGTAAAAGCTATTATAGATTATGTAATTTCAATATATAATTATTTAAATCTAATGGTTATTGCAAAAAGAAGAGCGTCAGAAGTGTAGCGGATTATAAACTAGTATTATTACCTGTTATATGTAATCACTGAAGTCAAATTTATATAATATTTGCTACAATTTAATAAAATATAAATATCAGATTTGTATATTACTAGCAATCGCACGTGAGGTGTGTGATGTTAACGCCGAAAGCAAAATATTAGCGAGTGGAAAAGGAAACCGAAACAGACAACAAAACAATATGATATTTGGAGGAGGAAAATGAAAAACTACGAAGTAGTGGAAACTGGTGTGGAAGAAAATATCTATATTGCAGAAGAAGTGGAGCAGTTTGAAAGGGAAGCCCCATTGGGGATTAAGAGGGGAGTGTGAAGGGTAGGGAATGAAGTCAGAATTTTTCTTGTATGTGTGATTAAGGAAGAGATGTTGAAGACATTTTTTTCATAGCGGTTGAATGAAAAAGGGGGTTAAATTGGAAGGGTGGATATGGAGGGAACTCTTGATAGAGATGGGAAGGTAAACCCACCCCTAATGTCAGCAATGGGTCTCCGCAAAGTAAGCCCTTCAGATTTATGGATTGAGAATGCCCAAGCTATTTCAAGTGGTCATTGCCCCGTGCACCTCTAGAAATTGGTGGAATTTGAACATGGGAAGGGTTTTCCGTATCCAATTGGGCCCCCGTGTATGGATCAAATTTGACGATGATGAATGAAGGCAAACTAGGCGGGCGAAATGAAATGGTGCAAACAATCTCGAGGATAGAACCAATAGCACCATTTAAAAGACATGTTTCACCCCACAAATTTGTAGAGAGCATGTCGTTTTGGTTGACGCAGAGAAGAAGTTTGTGTTGTAATTGAACCATAATTAGCCTATCATGAGTCAGTATGCTCGGTGTTCAGAGAAATGAGTACTCAAAGGCCATAAAATTAATTTGATTGTTGATTCAATTGTTCCTTTTACAATTAATTTTGTTTTGAGTTATGACTCTCATAAAACAATAACAACATTGACAACTCTATATTTAACATTTAAACTGTATAAGACACGCATTGACTGCGACTAAATGACAAACGTGAGAAACTTATCTAATATAGCTACAAGCTATTATTAAATAATAGTTTTTTTATTATTGGCAAATAGTTTTTTGGGAGGGACTATACCCCAATAAAATAATACTTTTTTACACACACACATGTATATATTTACTAAGAAGATGAATAAATATCAATAAAACGAAGATCGTCTATTTGAGTTTATAAAGCTATAAAAATTAGACTAAAATTAAACACTACTTCGATCACCAATTTACATGAAAATAAAACCTATTAAAAATTACAAAAAATGTTTCAACCAAGATTTAGAATGAAAACGAGTCACAGTGAATGGACTTGTATATATTACAACTGCAAAGTTTTACATGGGTTGATTAATCGATGTCGAGATGAACACATACAATGCAAGTTTGTTAAAATAGAAGATTCAAAAGGGTAACAAAAAAATATGGTTGCAACTGTTAGAGCTTCCATGGAGATAGCAACCTGAGATGGAAAATAATAGATTTGAATCGAATTAAGGTGAACGTGTTGGCGAGTTCAGGAATTGATTTTACAGGATTCGAGTTGGTAGGTAAGGAAACCAATGCTAACTTGGATACTTCCATAAAATCAAAACGTAGACAATGATGTTGGTCTAATGCATGTATTTTTCACAGAACCATATGTAGACTTTAGTGATTACATGTTGGGTGATGACGTGGAGCAGTATAAGCTACTCAGACATAGATAAACCCACAATCATATCAAGACACAACTATTCTAAGCCAAGAGTGATTCATGCAAGATTACAAATACATGGCCTCCCAAGCTACTCAATTGCTATCAATATGTGTAGCTGCTGGGAAAATACATGATTTCTTTAATTTCTGGTTTCTTTTTCTTTTGTGCATCACTTTGATGGTTTTTCTCCTCCTTTTTCTTGCCCTCTTTTTAGCTTCCTCGCCACTCCACCTCGAGCATCCTATTCTTCGTTTTGTCCCACAATATGTGCATGCTCGAGTTTACGGTGGATTTGGGATGTTCATAAATCAGAGGCCTAAAGTCCACCATTAAAAAGGCCTTTGATGCGACATTGCTCAGGTAATTTTCTTTGCTACTCACTCTTCAATCTATTTCCCTGAATTAATCTTTTTTTGCAGGTTCATCGCTCCTTCTGCCATCTTGAAAAGCTGAAGAACTCTTGGCATGGGGTCCGAAAAGAAACTCAAAGTGTCCATGCAAAACATCAATGCATTTACAACACAATCAGGTGATGTAATCGTTGCTCCTGAGGAAATCCATGAAGATTTTTTTTAGACAAAACCCTGATTAAGGAAGAAAATGCCCTGTCGAAAAGCTTAAAAAATTAAATAAAACTAAACTCTACTTCTACCACCAATTTACATGAAACTAAAACCTATTAAAAATCACAAATAATGTGCCCATAGTGCAATCGCCAAAACGTTCATCAAGCTCAATGTGCAAGCTCCAGAGTTCGTTCTCAAAGTGCAATTGCCAAGACCCGTTCAAATGCATAAACCCACTCAAAGGCCAATATTTGTGGACTGCATGCCTCTGCCACCATTTCAGCTCGAAAACCCCAGATCGATGAATCCAAGTAAAAAATTCTTGAGCGAGTAAATGCAAAAAATGGGGTGGAGCGTTCTGCATTTGCTAGCGTATTAAAATTTTAAGATAGTTTAGATTTATCCTCATCGTCTACGCCATTATCAATATTTTAAGTTTAATGTAGTTTAAATTCATTCGATATAGATATTCCTTAGATTGATAACGTATGAATCAAATAGCTTTAAAATTTTAGGATTTTTTAGATTTATCCTCATCGCCTACGCCATTATCAATAGTTTAAGTTTAATGTACAAAATTTAGGGTTTGGAGAGTAAGAACACATTTAAAGGGCATTCAATATAAATATTCCTTAGATTGATAACATATGAATCGTATAGCTTCAAAATTATCTACTATTTGCTTCTCCATGTATTTAACAACAAAATAAAAATTGAATGAGAAAAAATACCCGTGTCAAACAAACCCACCAACCGGGTTACGCACTCTTCAAAACCCAGGGCAGAACATGGAGAGCGACGCACCCTAAATGGCCTTTCAGACCTGTCATTTTCCTTGCATAACAATACAAACATTTTATTGTATACTATGAACAAGGAAAGGTTTCAAGGATACTATGAACAAGGAATGCAAATATATTAAATCCACAAATATCATTATATGTAGTTATTCTATTTTTACGTGTTAAAGAAAGAATGATTTTTTTATTTATACGAACTTCCAAATATGACTAGTACAAATGAAAGCATCTACAACATAGCATACATCAAAAGACAATCTTGTAGGAGCTTGTTGCAGTGAAATTGTATTATGTGATAACTTACCCCAAGTATTTTGGTCATTTGCTGTAAACTTACTGCAAAAGTTAGAATACATGCAAGCTTTTGAATGGTAATAAAATATGTAATGGACGTACTGAAATCTTGTAGCTCCCCACATTAATGTTTTCTCTATGCATTTCTTTCACATCTTGAAAATGATGTCTTCAAATTATTTTCACTGTTATATTTAAGATCCTATTTATTTGTTTCCTTCCTGGTTATTGCTTTGACATTTATGTGTCGGCTGCAATTTTCCTTTTTTGTGTCTGGCATCTCCAATAGTGAAGCATAAAACACAGAGAAAACTTTCTTCTACTTTCCAAAATGCACTGGGCCCATTTGGGCATGTTCTATTAGGAATTAATAGAATATAATGCGGAATAATTCCTCGAGAATCGCAATAATAAGAAGCATGAATAGAAGTACAAAAATGAAAAATTGCACAACATGAAGACAATATTTAACGTGGTTCACCCAATGTGGGCTACATCCACCAAGAAAACTTGTTCAAATTTTATTACAAGCCAACACTCTTCACAATTACAATAATCAGATCTTGTTTGGAGTTGCACTCAACAAACCCTCCCGAATTCACACTTGAATTCGTAAACACTATTCACCTTCAAAAACACTCATATATATATATATCCTATTATATGCCCATCTATTTATAAATACATCAATAGGTAGTGAAGAGGCGAGTTTATAAAACAATGTGTACCGAAAAACCATGGGCCCCCAAAAACAGCCCATAACGAGTTACCCATTACCCATGGGTTGATAAACCACCCATGAAAATTTGCCTCGGGGGCTTCGCCCCAAACCCCTTGAACCGCTCACCGGTGAGTGGGACCGCCCTAGAAATATCCGAGTGTAACACATGGAAGGTGTACCAAACTCTTAACATGAAAATAGGCTCCACAAACATAACAATCTCCCACTTGGAGAATGATTTCCACTAAGCAAGCTTCTCAACCCTTCACTTTCATTCGCGAAGGCCAACCAAAACTCGAACATAGCTTTAGTCTATCCCTTGTGACAACCTTGGACATCATGCCTATAGGATTCGACTAGTATGAATCTTCTCCAACTTCAACTTATCTTCCTCCAAAGTTGTCCTGATGAAGTGATATCTCAACTATATATGCTTTTTCATGGAATGGAAAGCAGAGTTCTTAGCTAAGTGAATAGCACTTTGACTATCACTATATAGCTTTCCAACTTCCTGCTTATGCCCCAACTCATCAAGAAATTTTTGTAGCCAAATCATCTCCTTGCTAGCTTCTGTAGCAGCAACATACTCAGCCTCAGTGGTTGTCAAAGCTACAACCTTTCAGAATCAGTGAAATCCAGTTCACTATCGTATCACCTACATTAAATACATAAACTGTTGTGCTCCACCTACTATCTAAATCACCACCATGTGCGAATCTACATAACCACGTAAAGTGGTGTCGATCCATCAGTAGCACAAAGCTGTCTCCACGGTCCCTCTCAAATACCGAAGGATCCACTTTACTGCTTGCCAATGCTCTTTACCTGGATCACTCATAAATCTACTCACAGCTCCCACTGCATGGGCAATATCAGGCCTAGTGCACACCATAGCATACATCAAACTGCCAACCGCTGATGAGTAAGGTACCTTGGACATCTAGTTTCTTTCTTGATCTGTCTTGGGACATTAATCCTTTGATAGCTTAAAATGGCTTGCCAAAGGATTCCCAACCGGTTTAGCATCCTGCATGTTAAACCTATCCAATACCTTCTTAATGTACTCTTCCTGAGATAAAGTCAGCTTTCGTTCCTTCCTATCCCAAGTTATCCTCATACCAAGGATTTGTCTGGTTGCCCCCAAATCCTTCATATCAAAAGATTCACTTAGTTGTTTCTTGAGTGCTTTTATTTCCTGCATGTTTTTACCTGCAACCAACATGTCATCAACATACAAACATAGGATAATATAACTTCCATCCTCAAATTTCTTTGTATACACACGCAATGGTTAGAATGGCATCTAATATAACCTTGATCCCTCATGAAGCTATCAAACTTCTTATGCCATTGACATGGAGCTTGTTTCAAGCCATATAAGCTCTTCTTCGGTTTGCACACCATCTCCTCTTTACCTTTGACTTCATATCCTTACATTTATTGCATATATAGCTCCTCCTCCAAGTCACCAAGGAGAAATTCAGTCTTTACATCTAACTGTTCTAAGTGCAAATCTTATGTTGCCACTATTCCAAGAACAATTCGATAGAATTCATTTTTACTACAGGAGAAAAATATCATCAAAATCTATACCTTGTTTTTCGTGCAAACCCTCTTGACCACCAACCGGTCCTTATATCTTTTATTTCCTCCTTCTTCATCTTTAACTCTTTACACCCACTTGTTTTTGCAATGCTCTTTTGCCTTAGGTAGCTTCACCAAATCCCAAGCCCGGTTCTCCATGAGAGACTTATGCTCCTCATCCATGGCTTGCTTCCACTTTTTACTTGGTATCTACCGCATTGCTTCATCAAAACTCTTTGGCTCTCTACTATTAGTGAGTAATAAATAATAAAGAGAGGGAGAAAAGGTTCAGGTTCTTTTCTTACCCTAGAAGACCTCCACCTTTGTTGGAGTTTGGGGTTCTTGTTGAGTAGGTTCCGAACCGATTCATGGGTCACTTTGTCCCATCCAGGAAGATCCTCTACCTTGCATATTCTTTCTTAGATTCTTTCCTGTTTTCCTGCAATTGTTGCTTATACATGACTTTCTCATTAAAGACCACATCCCTAGAACGAATGATTTTCTTGTCCTTAATACTCCAACATTTAAATCCAAAGTCATCACCACCGCAACAATAAAAGTGCATTTTTCTGATTTAGCCTCTAGCTTGGTCCTATCATCCTTGTCAATATGAAAGAACACCTCACATCCAAAGACTCTTAGAAATGAGTAATTAACTTTCTTACCATACCAAGCTTCCTCAGGTATGCCTCCATCCAAGGCACTTAAGGGTCCTCTTTTTATCAAGTACACAGCTATGCTCACCACTTTTGCCCAAAAAGAAAGAGGTAGTCCTACATGTAACCTCATACTCCTAGCACGTTCCATTATTGTTATGTTCATCCTTTCTGACACCCCATTTTGCTGCAGAGTTCCTGGAACCGTCTTTTTCCTGTGGATTCCATTCTTAGAACAATAATCATTAAATTCATTGCTGCAATACTCCCCTCCATTATCTGACCTGAGACATTTTAACTTAAGATCTGTTTCATTCTCTACCAAGGCTTTCCATTTAACAAAAGTATCAAATACATCAGATTTGTTTCTAATACAATAAACCCAAACTTTCCTTGTTGCATCATCAATAAAAGTAACATAATAACTTGAACCCCAAGAGATGATACCTGAGCCGGCCCCCACACATCAGAATGTACCAACTCTAACTTACTCTCTTTCTTCATAGGTCCAACCTTGAGAAACCTTACTCGCTTCTGTTTCCCATATATGTAGTTCTCATAGAAATCCAAACATGTTTCTGTATATCTAGGAAAATTATTCTTTATGATGTCCATGCCCTTATGGCTTATATGACTGAGCCTATAGTGCCATAATGTTGTATCTACATTTGAAGCCACAAAATTACAATCATTAGTACTATTAGTGGTTAAATATAAGGTTCCAACCTTCTTACCTCTTGCCACCACAAGAGCACCCTTGGTAACCTTCCAATAGTCAGTTGTAAATATCACAGTACAACCATCACTTCCCGATTGCCCCACCGATATCAAATTTCTCCTTAATGTAGGAACATGTATGACATCCTTCAATAGCCATATATTCCCATTCTGCATCTTAACTTGAATAGATCCTTTTCCAACTATACTGCAAAGCTCATCATCACCAAGAAAAACATGCCCAAAATCCCCTTGAACATAATCAACAAAATAATGCCTATGTGGAGTAGCATGAAAAGAAGCCCCTGAATCTAAAACCCAAGATTGTAATATTATGCAAAGAAAGAATCAAAGCATCGACATACATTACACGATGCCACATTTGCCTCCTTGTTTTCTTCCTGTTGTTTCTTCTTATCCCGAATCTCCCAACAATCCTTCTTTGCATGCCCAAACTTTCTACAATTCCAGCATACAATCTTGCTCTTTGATTTTGACCTTGCCCGATCTTTCTATTTTCCACGGTTTCCTCTATTATTCTGTCTCCCTCTAGTTTCCACTATCAAAGCATTCCCTAAAGTAGAATATTCCCCAGAGCTTTTTCTTCGCATTTCCTCGCTTAGAATCACCCATACAACATCCTCAAACTTCAACTTTGAGTTAGCTAGAACCGAGTTGCTTACCACCATTACTAGGCTATTCCAACTTTCAGGTAAAGAGTAAAGAATTAATAAAGCCCTAACTTCTTCATCAAATTCTATTGTAACCGAAGATAGCATATTCACAACCGTATTGAAATCATTTAAATGTTCTGCTACTCGAACTATTCTCAGACATCTTCATATTAAACAACTTTTTCATTAAAAATATCTTGCTAGAGGCAGAGGGTTTTCCATACAACTTCCCTAATGCATCTATTAGATCTTTTGTAGTCTTTTCCTTTGAAACATTAAATAATACCGAAGATGCAAGACACAGCCGGATTGTCTCAAGTGCCTTCCTATCCAAAGCAAATCCCATTCCACATCTATCATGCTTGAGGGTTTATTCACCTTCTCAGACAACAGAGTATAAAGATCCTTCTAATAAAGGTAATCTTCCATCTCCATCTTCCAAATACTGAAATTATGCCCATTGAATTTATCAACCCTAGATCTTCCCTCATCGCCCACAGCTCCCACTCAAGCTAAAAACTTTCACTGTGATTCAACACTTCAGCAAACCAAAGAAGGCTCTGATACCAATTGTTAGGAATTAATATAATCTAATGCGGAATAATTCCTCAAAATCACAATAATAAGAAGTATGAATAGAATTACAGAAATGAAAAATTACACAACACGAAGACAATATTTAACGTGGTTCACCCAATGTGGGCTACATCCACCAAGAACACTTTCTTAGATTTTATTACAAGCCAACAGTCTTCACAATTACAATAATCAGATCTTGTTTGGAGCTGCGCTCAACAAACCCTCTTGAATTTTCACTTGAATTCACACACACTATTCACCTTCACAAAACACTCATATATATATATATCCTATTGTATGCCTATCTATTTATAAGTACATCAATAGGTAGCTAAAGAGGTGGTTTTAAAAAATAATGGGTATCGAAAAACCATGGGCCCCAAAACAGCCCATAATAAGTTACCCATTACCCATGGGTTAGTAAACCACCCATGAAAATTTTCTTCGGGGGCTTCGCCCCGAACCCCTTGAATCGCTCACCGGCGAGTGGAACCACCATAAAAATATCTAAGTGTAACACATGGAAGGTGTACCAAACTCTTAACATGAAAGCGAGGCTCCACAAACATAACATGTTCCTTCTACGATGGCAGGATTCAATGTTAAATGAATGACATCTATTGTCTTTCCTTCGGCTCGGCAACACAACAAGGCTAGACATCCTGCATATGTTGGGACTCCATGCATTTGACACCCTGCACAATTGCAATGCCCATCCTTTTTGCCTTCTTTACAACCTCTTGCACCAAATTTTATTGAGGACAAGTAATGGTGCACATGTTTCATTTTGCATGCAAGGAAGTGTGTCCTTGCCTCTTCTTCTTTATCTCTAGAACAACAATTGGCTTTGGATACTATTCTCCACCACTTCGCATACAAATCTAGCCTTCCTCTACTGATGCTTCTTATTCAAGGCACTATTGGTACTAGAAAATCATACCTCACTAACAATATCAAGTACTCATTTTCCTCTGCGTCGCCCCTAGGCCTTTCACCTCTCCCTTTACTCACCCCAAATGGAGTCTGTAGCTTTCAACATTTTTGCTTCTAATATACATGCCAACCTACGCATGCCTACCAAAGAACTCAATCTCTTTGAGGGTCAAGATTTTTCATCTTTTCAAGACTTCCTTAAACATATCCAATATATTCTAATTGATTAAATGAGTTTCATCGGCCCAAAGTTGCTCAACAATATTGACTACCACCTTCGTGAAACTTTCCCATACTCCAATACATCTGAATTTGGAAACAGATCTGTCATCCTTGTTGGGGACCTTGGTCAACTTCCTCCTATCATGGACATTCCTCTGTATGTCAGTAACTCCTATGAGGTTAACCTTTGGAAAGAATTCACCATTGCCATCTCCTTAAATGCTATCTTCAGGGAACATGGTTCCACTCCTGTAAAGGTATCATTTCAGAACTTTCTTCTCAACATTCGTAATTTTGTCCCTCTATTGCAAGATTGTGAGCTCCTCATGTCAAGAACAAATACTTGACTTTCTAAACAAGAAATCATTGAGTTTAAAGATGTCCCCCATATTTTTGCTAAAAACGACCTGGTCAACAACCACAACCTTCAAATGTTGAAGTCCCTTTACTCGCCCATTATCAGATCAATTTCTCAAAACACCACGCATGCTGACTCAGGAGTGCCTGATGACGATAAATTGCAACACAATTTTTTTCTCTGCAAGAACCAGAAAGTCATGCTTTCTGCTAACTTATGGGTGGATATAGGTCTTGTCAATGGCGTTACCGGATCTATCATCGACATTTGAGAACATGCCTTTTAGCATAATTATATATTAAATTTCCTCCGAGACACTGCCTTATGGGATACTTGCAGTCATATTTTCCTCTTCCATCCAACCCCACACATGTAAAAAAATGAAATCGCAATAAAATTTCATATATTAATTTGGAGATGCGATCAATTGTCTGTCATGGCAGTGGCGCTGGGTGTAAAGCATGAGGAAGCATGTGTTTTGCACTGCGTGTTCGTCCATGCCAGTGCCTCAAGGAGATGCACAAAATTAGTGACAAATGTACTGGTTCTTCATGACAGGTGAGCGGGTCGAGTCGCAGCAACTCCGAAAACAACATTAGGAAAAGTGAATCGCATCACAACACACTCTATAAGATGGAAATCAATAGACACAGTCACCAGGGTTGAAGGAAATTTGGAAATGAAGCACTTCAGAAATATAAAGAAGATAGGAACAACGTTTTTGGCTGAATTGGGGGACACTAAAACCTATTTTTCCGTAAAGGTCGGGGATAGTAAAAACATGTGTAATTTTTGGAGAGAGATACAGGTGCTCAAGTATTTGCACTCTCACCCTCTTTTTCCAACCTTTATTATTCCATTGCGATACGGAGCAGAAATCATATATTGTTATAGAGTACTGCCCGACAGACCTCGATAGGCTTCGCCACATCCATCCTGAAAGTTGTTTCCCGGAAGAAATTGTCAGGTTAATATTGTCTAAATTTCAGAAATTTTGGGTGAAAATGTCTTATTCTTTGTGTTTTCAGCCTGAAAGTTGTTTCCAGAAGAAATTTTCAGGTTAATATTGTCTAAATTTCAGACGTTTTGGGTGAAAATATTTTATTTTTTGTGTTTTCAGTGGTGTATAAGAATCTGTTTTGATTTAGGGACAATGAATCGTTAAAATGTGCTTGTGCCCGATCTTTAGATAAAGACATAATCAAGTTTTATTATTTTGTAGGTATTATTGCGCTGAGATTCTGTTAGCCATGGAATATCTTCATATGCTGGGAATCGTACATAGAGACCTCAAACCAGCGAATGTCTTGGTGAGAGAAGATGGCCATCTTTTGCTCGCAGACTTCGATGTATCCAGATATTTCTACGTGCACCATATTGTTACACAGTCACTAGGCACCTACTGCCCTGTGAAGAACAAAGGTACGGATTGTGTTAAAAAATGCCAAAGCATGGGATTGGCCCAACACTTGACAACTCTTGCACACACAGCGATCGACATTTCAAATGAATGGCCAACATGGTTTTGATCGTCGACCAAATCATCGCAGCCATCGTTGTCGCTGTCGATGTTAGAGAGGGGGAGCCTTTTCCCATAGAGAACACGCCTTTTAGTGTAATTATACTATTAATGTATTAACTATTGATGTCGAATAATTAATATGGTATAAGTATATTTTTGTGTTTACCTGATTATCGTAAAAATTCTTATTTCTTTTAATATTAATTAATTTATATATTTATTTATTATTTTTAATATATTATAAAATGTTAACATTAAAAATAAAATATTACAGATACAAATTATTACATTTGAGTGATATGCATTATTAATCTATCTTCTCCAAGAACTAAGTAAAAAAATTATTTACTATTTTAATAAATGTTTTTATAACTAGCAATCACACGCAGGGAGTGCAATATGAACATTGAATAGTATAAGTTATTTGATTTAGAGGGATACGTTAATTACTTTTTATAGTTGATGTGGTTTTTAAATTTTGGTGTGAAATTGTGTTATTGTTGCAATGTATTTTAGACTACATTGACTGCATACAGGCTTATCCTTATGATAATCATTGCATTCTACAAGGAAATCAAACAAAATTTACTCCTTGGCTATCAGGCTACAAGGAAATGTTACATGTGTGGCATTTAGCAGCTACAACCACTATATCTTCATAGTCAAAGGTTGTAAAAAGAGACCCACATGTTCCACAGTTTCCTTGACCAGAAGGTAGCCTAAGCCTATCCTCTACAGGAACAGTTGTAACATTTGGTCTTTAATACATATCAATATTTGTTCTCTTTCTTTCTGTGATTTTGATGGAAACTCAGATAAAATATTTAGAACCTTGTAGTTTGTGACTGAGTCACTTAGTTGGAGAAGCTTGATATGTTAAGGATCTATGTGATTGATATAGTTGTACATCTGAATATAATATGTAATTTTTATTAATTAATGATCTATATGGTGTTGGACTATCAAGTACACCCCCTTTCATTTAGTTATGGAATGTGATGTCCTAAAACTATTTTGTAGTCACACCCCTCTTTGCTCTACTCTGACATACCTTGCCATAAGGGATGATTGAATAGATGCGAGGATGTTGTAGAGGAAAAATGAATCATTCTGTAAGATGAAATAGTTTCTCTTCCATGCATGTACCTTTGTCTTCTTTGCATACACCTATATGGATGTTGTCAGGGACATTCTTGGTTTGTTTTGTTTTTATTTTCAGCTTAAATTCAAAGTTTGTTTTTTAAAAAAAAATTTTTGGTGCAAGTTATTTCGAATGGAGATGATCGGTGAAAATATTATATATGAAATATTGAATGGTAGTGTAGTTAGAGGAGTAGATTTTGTTTACTAATTTGAGATGAGAATTCAATTTTGTTGTGGATTCTTTAAAATAAGAGTTCAGTTTATACTTTGTGGTATAATTTTTCCACATAAGAATCAAGATTTTGTTTTGAATATGAGATAAAAATATATGACTTGTTCTTATAATATAAGATTAGATACTAGACGATAGAGCTAGCTTCAAATTTTTAATCAGTAAAATTTCTATGAATGAAATATTTAATGTGAGTGTAGTTGAATTAGGGGTGTAGATTTTGTTTACTAATTTGAAATGAGAATTTAAATTTTTCTGTAGATTCTTTGAAATAAGAATTCAATTTGTGCTATCACTTTTTCTAGATAAGAATCAAGATTCTATTTTTAATAGGAGATAAAAATATATGACATGTCCTAGCTCTTTCATTTCTCTAGAAATGAAGAAACGAAGAACATTCAATGTCATATTCATTTAATTCTTTTGCATACTTATTTGGATTTTACAAAAGCAATCGTATATAAGCAGAAATACACCTATATGGATGCAGTCAGGGCCATTCTTGGTTTGTTTTATCTTTATTTTCAGCTTAAATTCAAAGTTTTATTTTCAAGGTGGGTGTTGGTTATCATTCACATAATTGAGTAGAGATTGCAAGACCTCTACATGTGTTGTAAGCGAAGCGATGTAAATCTCTAACTAATGTGATAAAATGATATATTAACCCCTTTGTTGACTCCAAATGAGAAGATGAACACAACATGACATAACTCCATTCAATTTAGGAAAATTTTTACATGGGTATAACAAGTATTGGAAAATTACATTGGGTGGAATTCGAATCTGGACAACACCCACCATTGGATATATTTGAGAGAGCTCCAAGAAGCCCTCCATCAGTGGCCCTCACACTGTGTTCGACCCTCCAAAAGGTAAGGTACTTGCCTCTAAGGATGTGTGTGGTCAACATACTCAATAGTAAATAGTATAAACCATCGCCAGATCCAGATTGATCCATACATTAAGGCTTTCACAAAATATAAACCAGAGGAAAATGGCCTAAGTTTATTATATGTTTTCCCATCAAATACCCCCTTTTCATCATCATCAATCCAATAGTTAGTTTTTTAACAAAATAACTTGGACATGTGAAATCCCAAATGTAATACACATTAAATACTCCTCTTCAACTACAAGGGACCCCAGGATATGCCCTGAAATTGGAAGCTACCCAACGGAAAATTGAGTTAAGCCGGGGGACCAGAAATAGTTTTAATTCCATAATAATTCTAATAAAAAAGTACCTACCCCTGTAAATATTTTTAGATAATACTGTGTGACTTGATAAGCATGAAGAGAGGTCAACATTCTTGCCCAAAATACATAACAAAAATAAAAAATCAGCCCTCTCCCTGACATTTACGGAAAACACAAGAAAATAGAGCCAAAAAGGAACAAAATTCCCAAAATAAAATTTTTCCCTTGCAAAATGAAATTTGGGCACACTTCCGAGTGGACTGAATTAATATGAAAAAAATATGGGTTGTTAAAGGAAAAACTAGTTAATGTTTACATGAAAATCAGTTCATCCATTGAGAAAAGTAGACCCCAGGATAGACATTCTTTTATCCTTTAAAAGCATCCTGAACTCTTCCAAATATTACGTGGCTAGATTGGAACTAACAAAGACAACAAGCATTAATGAAATGAAAACATTAATCAAAGCACCAAATTGATACCGATGCCTCAACTTGCTGAATTCTTCATTATCACCCAAGTCAAAGGCGTCCCTACTGGTTAGAGTGTCATGGGGAAGATGATTTGGAAAGAAGGTGTATCACTCAATAATTTCTCCATGCCCAAACAAACATTTCAAACAATGCAAGGAAAACCCAAACTATACCCGGTGAAAAGAAAGATTGATGAACTTACAATAGTAACATTTCAAACAATGGAATGTGAACACCAAATGGTATATATTATTTGATTTAGAGGGATAGTTACTACTTTTGTAGTTGATGTTGATAAGTGGTGTGATTGTTTTTGTAAGTTTAGGAATGTAGATGAAGCATTACATTTCAAAATTTTCTCTCGAAAATTTAAATTTGTTAGAAATTCGTACATATACATTTGTAAATCTTATATCATGAGGAGTAAAAAACATGTCTTATTGTTCTATGTATATTTGAGCAGTTTTGAGTGCATGTAATTGCACTTCTATTTGAGTACTAACAAATTTAAAAATTGGTTACAAATTCCACTTCAATCCCCAACTACTGTCATTCTTGACTTCACAAAATTAATACAATAATCAACTACTATACCTTTTTTGTTATATCAGTTTAATCCTCCAACTAGGTGGAAGTTCATCACAAGATTCATACTAGACCTACATTCATGCTTTTCCATGTCAACATGACCTGGGATCATGCAAGCAAAGCATTTAAAGAGAACAAAAACCAATAAGCATATTATTCTTGTCATTTATCTGTAATTATATCTACAATTAAGTTTATCTTGGTCTAAACTACACATGATGCTCTCCATCCAATGTAGCAAAAATTATATCAACATGAGCTTGCTTGATGTCATTTGATGAAACCCATACCTGTACCCATAACCTAGCAACATAGGGTATGAAAGAACCCAATTATGCAGGTTCAACTTTTCAGTAAATGAATTACTGGTACTGTATTTTCCTAGTAAAGAATGAACTTGGTAGTGTATTTTCGTAGAAAAACAATGAACTTGGAAGCAGTGTGGCAGTCCCCATACACACACAGATTATCAAAGACTTTGATAGGTGTTACAAGTAGAGCGCTAATTAGCCCAAATGCGATGGCCAGTTTCTCACCATGATGCTAGAGAAGTTTCTTTCTGTTCTTAATACACATCATGTAGAACAAAGTTTGTGTTAGGTGCACACCCTGCTGCTTTAGTTTGTGCCGACAATCTCTCCAATGTTGCATATGCTCTCTATTTGTGGGTGTGATCTATCTTCACCATACAAAAATTTATAGTATTGTTGATTCAATCCACTTAGTCCTGGCTCCTTTCTAACTCCCATGTCTTTCATCATATATCTTACTTTTCTTGCATCATTTCACCTGCCATCTGGAGCATTGATATTTGAGTAAAAATTACACATACACCAGGAAAAAGATCCATGTCTCAAGGTATAAGAGTCAAATAATTACTGGAAAGCTTTTATTTCGGTTAAAAGCTGCACATTTTCTAATTTTAACTACTCAAAACAAAGAATTATTTCTCATACCTTGAAGTATTTGTACATGGATTTGGTTCATGTAATTGCTGTTTGCATTCTCCACAACAGAGAGGATGTATAAGAACACAGAAAAATTATAACCAAGCCTTCAAAGTTGTGGTTAGTTTTCTTCCTTTACTGTCACCAAGACCAAGACCCCTCACAAGAATCCAACTCATCCTTGAAATGATTGTTCTCAAAGATGAACTTGGTAACAAGTATGGAAGTCACCGCATGCTCGGAGATTCTTAATATTGTTGGTTGGTGTTCCATGCATGTTACTGATTAGACCAAATGCAATGCTCAACTTTACACTGTGATGGCAGAGAGAAGTTTCCTTTAGCTCCTGCTCCATTAATGAAGAGGAAGTTTGTGTCAGGTACATACCCTGCTGCTTTAATTTGTTTCATTAATATCTCAAAGACTGTGTATATATTGTGTTTTGTGGGTGTGATATATCCCCTTACTGTAAAACAATTTATTATATTGTTGACTTAATTCCAGCTTAGTCCTGGCTCTTTCTTAAGTCCCCTATCTTTCATCATATTTCTTACTTTTCTTGAATCGTCCAACCTGCTGGCCGAAGCATAGATGTTTGAAAGCAAAACATATGTGCCAGAAGTGTGAGGTTCAAGCTCTATGATGTGTTCTTCTGCACGCTTACCCAATTCCAAGTTCCCATGGATTCTGCTGGCTGCGAGCAAGGCATGCCACACAACCGCATTGGATTCAACTCTCATTTCATTAATGAAGTGTTCTGCTTCATCGAGACACCCAACACGACCAAGAAGATCAACAATACAGGCACAATGCTCTACTTTTGGTTCAATGCCATGATCTCTAATCATGGAATCAAAGTATTGACAACCTTCATCCACTAGACCAACATGGCTGCAAGCATATAGAACAACGACAAAGGTGATGTGGTTTGGTTTCATTCCTTCTTCCTGCATTTGACCAAAAAGTTGGAGAGCTTCTTTCCCATGTCCATACTGAGCATATCCTGAAATCAGCACACTCCATGAAACTACATCTCGCTTCAACATTCTACCAAACAAATTTCCTGCATCATCTATGCTTCCACATTTTCCATACATGTCAATGAGAGCATTTCCTACAACTACAAGCAATTCATATCCAGTTTTGATACTGTGGGCATGGATTTTCCTGCCCTGTTCCCGAGCTGCTAAGATGGCAGATGCACTTAGAAAAAGAGTTCCAGGGCTTCTTCGCATTCCCCATTCTATATATATCCTGAGACCAATGCAATCCAAGAGACAATATCTGGTTTTGGCATTTTACTGAACCATTTCCGTGCATCTTCTACTTATCGGCATTTGGCATACATATCAACAAGAGCACTTCCCACAAATTCATTTAATTCAAGTTTACCCTTTATGACGTGATTATGGACTTGCTTGCCATGTTCAAGAAATTCTAGGCTGCTGTAAACTCCAAGAATACCAAGAAAGGTAAAATGGTTAGGCTTCATCCCTATCCGTTGCAGTTGGATAAACATATTAAGTGCCTCCTTCCCATATTTTCAACTCAACTCAACATCTGTAGTCTGGAAAACACCTGTAATCATTACATTGTACGTAGCCACATTTCTCTCAGGCATTTTGTGGAACGCTACAAGTGCATCCTCTATACCCTCACATTTAGCATACATGTCAACTATTTCAAACCCAACATAGACATCTGATTCAAATCTAGTTTTAATGATGTGAGCATGGACCACTTTTCCATGCTCTTGAATTCCACCACCACCACATGCCTTGAGAATGCTACCAAATGTGAAAAATGAAGGCTTCAAACCGACTTGTTGCATTTGGCCAAATAGTTTCAGTGTCTCCTCATCATGCCAATTCTGGGCATATCCTATAATCAATGCATTCCAAGAAATTTTGTCACATTCAGAAGCTTCATCAAACATGCCTCGAGCCTCATCTAGCCTCCCACACTTAGCATACATGTCAACTAGTGCATTTGATACAAAGACCTGAGACCTGAACCCGGTTCTAATGATGTGGGTGTTAACTTGTTTTCCTTGTTCCAGATCACCAAGATTTACACAAGCACTCAATGTGCTAGCAAAAGTGAAGTGGTCCACCTTCATACCTGGCTTATGCATCTGTGAAAATTTTCCTTGAAGATCCTTATGATTTCCACTGTAGTGCCCACTTCCCTTCAACACCCTTTTGATACTAATCATCATACTGCTGATTATATTATGGACATGATTATGGATTTTATTATAGTATGATGTTAGATGTTAGATCATGGATTATTGTTGACTTGATTCAGTTATGATGCATGATGATTATTAGATACATTTTATATGTTGATGATGATATACTGTATGACATGGTTATATTAAGGATGTTGTTCGGACTTGTGATATTTGGATAGTGTGAGTAAACTTAGAAATGAAAATTATTGGATGATGATATATTTGTTGATAAAACTATAAATGATATTGTTAGATTTCTTTGATGTTGTTGTGATTCATATATTTAGATGATTTTGGGAATTATACTTATATTATTTTGGATGTTATGATATGGCCACGAGGCCGAAGGAGTTATTTGTGTTTTGCAGGTTAAAATATCACAACAAACATCTGGGGATTGAAGACCAACCACATTGGAATTCTAGATGAATTCAACAAGGTCACCCCGACAACTAGTATTGTTTTTTTTTGTGTGTTAGGATTCCCATGGGGATCACCTTTAATTGGGACAAAGGAGTTTTATGTATTTCTTTTATTTTGGTCCCTTTGTTTACATTTCCATGTGTTTATTTTGTGGTTCTTTTACCCATTTCATTATTCACTAAATGGTGTTTAATATTGTGAGTAATCATGTTGTTCAGTTAATTAATTAAAATATGTCATAAGAAAGTAATTAATAAAGTTGTTGGCCTTGAATTAAAGTGTTGTAAGAGATGTGTAGGTGATGTGTAAGTTAACTTTAGAGTGTGAAACACTCCACCTTCTTGGAAATTCAAAATTTTCCTCGAGGCTGATTTTGGAGGCTTGTGGGACAAGTTAAACTTGTCCCATACCTCTTAAATTTAATTACTAACCATACCTATGGTTGGAGACTTGAGATTATAATTTTTTTAATGCTTTTGAGAAGGCAAATTGTAGGTTTTAATTGCACTTTTATTACATGATTTAATTTCATTCCTTTGGGGTGTGGGTTGGATTTGAGTGTGTAAGTAAATTGTCGTATTATTCACCCACCTATTTATTATGCTTTGGAGAATGAATTTGAGTTTAGGGGTTGGTGTTGAGGATGTGAGATGTGACATCTTGTATGGATGCACCTCATCCTCTTCCCTTCCCTCTTCTATTAAATTCAAATTCCTTGCCTTGTTTTGGGGTTGCTTGATTTTGGAGACTCCATTCTGGGGTGAATTCCTTGCTGTTTTGGGAGCTCTTGCTTGAAGAAGTTTTCTTTGGAAGATTGTTGCATGCTTGTTCTTGACTAGTTTTGGATTGTTTCTTGGAAATATTTATTGTTTGGAACTTGGGAAAATCCATCATGGAGAGGTAAGAGCTTAGCTCTTGAAATACTCTTCTTTTATGAATATAAATGTTAATGTGTGAATGTTTTGATATGTTTGTGGGTTGTTGGGTAGATGGCCTAGGAATGGTGTAGGAGAAGACTATGGGGTTTATTTTATGGGAGGCACAAGTGTGTTTTAGGGAGGTATAAGGGTGGAGGGAGTTGGGATTTGGGTTCCACCTTACAAAGAAATAGCTTGCATTTCTTCACTCGTTATGGGGTACCATAAGAGGTTGGGGAGGCATAAGGAAATGTGAGGAATAAGTGGTACTTGGGGGATGCATAAGGAATGTCAGGAATTTGATATAATATTTTTTGGTGGTTTGTAACTCGGTGGTGATACCCATTTCCCTTTTTGGGGGCATAAGAAGCATCCCTTATTGTTTCTTGCTCCTTTGGATTGGCTTGAGGAAGCCTTAGTATTGTTTGTCATGTTTTAATGTAGTTGTAAAACTACATTTTGTTTTGATTTGTGCTTTTATTGTGAATATGTTGTTTATGTGTTTTGTGGAATCTGTTGTTGCCATGAGTTGGATCACATCTTTTATTGCATTATGGTTGGGGCTAGGGGGCCAATGAAGAAGGATGGTTTCTCCCCTTCATTGGATTTTTTGGTTTGGTGGAGAGTATTACCTTTCCCTACTCTTGTTGTGATCAAATTGGAAGAATGAGAAATACACATGTTGTTGTTCGAAGCAAGGAAAAAGATAGTTGGACAGTCCCTTGTTGAGATAAATTTTATTGTAACCTCTCCCACTTGAAGTGGATGAACTTGTAAATGTTTTGTAATGGAAAGATGTTGTGTTGATTATGAAAGTTGTAAAGTGAAATGTAAAAGAGATAAACTTTGTTTTTGTTTTGAAAGAATGTGAAAGAAATTACATTCGAAGAATAAAAGAAGGATGTTACAAAGTTGTCTTTTGGAATCAATAAATGATGTATTACCTTTCTCAAATTACACTTGTGGTATTGAATCTGATCTTTTAAATGTAATTGAAATCTTTGTTTGAAAGAAAGAAATGTGTATGAAGGAAATGTAGTACTCTGTTTTATGAAGTGCATGATTTGAAAAGAATAAAAGTTACATTTTTGTATTTATCATTTGATTGAAGGAATGAAACCTTTTTGAAACTAGCATGAAATGAATTCATTTGTTAGGCAAGTAAAATCAGAACCATTGAGCTAATTTTGTTGTTTCCATTTTTGCTTCACATTAAACTCAGAACTTTTATCATAAATGAATAGACCGAACCTGCAATCAAGAAATAATAATGAAACATTAAAATTGAACATGCTAGGATATAAATGAGTTCAATTAGACAAAAACACTTAAAGGAAATCTTTCAAAACCTGGCAAAACCGAGTTCAAAGCTTTCACAGTCATTTTGCTATCAAAGTTGTAAAATTTCAAATTGGAACTCAATAAAATAGATCTACCTCAAAAAATTATCCTAAAACCACCTAAGAACAATTCTCCATGTCTATTTGACATGTTGAGAGAGGAAGAAGATCAAATTGAACAAATTTTATAAGTTAATTTTTACCAGTTTGCACTATAAAAGCTTGCATAGATCATTTTCTTGAAATTGACTCCTTAAACCTTATCAAAATAAAAATTTAATGATTCTTGAGTAAAGAGGACTAAGAGATTTCCAGAAAGTCCTCACTTTCCCAAAACTGAGCTCTCTATCAAAAGTTATGGCCTTTTTATGTTTTTCTTCATTGGTGTAAAAAAAAAATTATGGGAAAAATTTCCTTGGCGGACTGCGGGCCCGGATTTTTCCCTTAGCACTTCAGAAATTTTTGGGAAAATTTTCTTAATTTTCCCCAACTCCCCGCCATCCCATAGCCAATCAGAGGTTTCCACATGGTAGCATGAGGCACTGGCAGAGGGGCAGACCCCTTTTTCGGCTTAGTGCTCAGGAAAATTTTTGGGAAAATTTTCCTAATTTTTACCGCCACCTCGTCGGCCCATGCAACCAATCAGAGGCTGCCACGTGGTACCACAAGGTGTTGGCGGAGGGGTGGATCCTTTTTTTTAACTTGTCACTTCAAAATAAAATTGGGAAAATATTCTAAATTTTTCCCCGCCTCCTCACCGGACCACAGCCAATCAGGAGCTACCACGTGGTGTCCCGAGGCATCGGCGGAGGACCGGGTTCCTTTTTGCCTTTTTCATTTTTTGGGAAAAGAATGGAAATTTTTCTAAAATTTCCCATTCATCTTGTAGCCAATCAAGAGCTGCCACGTGGCATTGTGAGGTTTCGGCAAAGGCATGGGTGAATTTTACCCCTTTTGCCTTTCGAGCGCTAAAACATTTTTATCCCCGCCACCCCGCTTTCTCGCGCTGGCTTAGGAGGCACCACGTGTCCGTTGTGGACTTGCAGACCCGCGGGAGCATGGGCGCAAAGGTGGTTTTTCACCCCCATGTGAATTTTTTTCAAAAAGTCTCCCGCGGCCCCATCGACCCGACTACTCCTCCGAGAAATATTTCTCCCGCGGCTCACAGACTCTCCCTTGGGGCAAATTTTCTCCTCTGGGCCTGCAGACCCGCCATTCCATATATTCGAAATATGAGGAGTTAGGAGGACTTCTTTATATCAATGGAAAGGTGAGGAAATTTCTTATCCAATGAGAATGATGTAGGGAATTTTTGAATGCGATAAGTTTGAGAAAAAATAATTTGATTATTTAATCTGTTAGAGAGTGGGTATGATGAGGAATTACCCTCTCGAACCTAATGGACCTTCTAACCCTAAATTTTTGGGACCTTATGACCTCTAATAATTGTTAATAAAAGAAAAGTATATTCTAGTGGATTAGAATTGTTCTGGAACCTGTTAGTGACAACTATTGTCTTGTAATTCGGTTGTTGACTCTTTTAAACAAAAAAATTATCCCATAATTTTCCTAACTAATCTAGGTTGTGTTATCCAAAATTCACCCCTTGAGGTAATTTTGATAACATGTATCAAATTCTTCAGTCCCAAGAAAGTAGAATTGATTCAAGGCCAAAAATCATGTTTTGAGGGTCCCTTTGCCTTGTCTCTAACTCCCTCATCCAGGGAAAATTCCAATAGGTTAGACAAAATTGAAAATATCCAAAATTGAAGTCGCGATCGGGTTTTTATGGCATTGCGGGTTTGGAGGCTATGGATCATGCCAATGTGGATCATACCAAGGTTCATCGTACCAAGTTTGGAGTTGAAATAAAAAGGAATTGGTGAAATCAGCTTTCTGTGTCCCAGATCACACAAGTTCAATAGGGACACTCGGGGCACACATTTCTGAAATTTCCACATGTAAAGAAAATAAGAAAAAGTGGAACATTTTATCCCAAGTGGTCCGTGGGACAGTTGGGATGTAGGTACGCACGGGATGTGAAAAGCTGATTTTTCCATAAGTCGGTATATTGCTGTTGGCATGGAGAAATGTGTCTAGGATAGTTGGGACAAAAGTATGCACTGGATATGTAAAGGCAAAAAGTCACCAAAGGAGCCATGCATTACGGTGAATGCGAGTTCAATGACCCTCACATGACCCATCAATGACGGATGCGTAGGGACAAGGAAGCCTGAATCAGGGGATGTAGAGATTTTTGTCTTGGACAGCCGGGACATGCGGACCTGATTTTGTCAAAATAGCTGCAATGAAGACAAAAGTCAATGTTTGAGCTTCCAAACTTCAAATGGCCATAACTTTTGACTCCGAGCTTCGATTTTCATAAAATTGGACTTTACGAACGAGCACGGCATCTTCTATATCAAAAAACTAATTTTTAAAATTTTGATTAGGGTAGATATATTAAAATAAGAGAAACATGTTCAGCTGCATCAATTAATGCTCATTCTCGTCAAATGACAGAAAATGCAGCGGACCCAAAATCACGCTGCCCGCACTTAGAAGGCCTTAACTTTTGTATTTCTAAACGAAATCGCATGAAATTGGTACCGTTTGAATCGTGTTTCCAAGTCCTACGTACAAAAATAAATAAATTTTGGATTTGATGAGAAATAGATGGATATTTTTCATAAAACGTGGCCGGATTCATAACAGTGTTTTATTTGGTAGTTAGGAGTGCAATTAAGAGGCATGGTCATAATTCTTTCTCTGCTGCAGCACTTGGGACAGAATGGGGAGCCTTTTGCAAGTAACATACAATCATTTCAATCTATTTAATGCCTCTTACAAGTGGTTGAAGGACAAATTTCAGAATTTTTATTTTCCCCTTCTCGCTCTTCTCATTTTTCTATAAATTGGAGTGTTGGGCTCATTGTAAAGGGAGGTAATTTTATAGTAGCGGAGATCTGTCAAAATTACTTTATGAAGTCAATGTGTTGTAGGCCACGGTGATCCAGACCTTATATTGTAATAGATTGAATTGTGCATATCGTGAAGCAATAAAATAAAAATTTGTGGATGCATCTTCCCCTGCTTTGTATTTGTTTGCACTTTTCTTACCTTTTTAACCTTCATTACAAGAATATTGTGTCTATTTTTATGCTCTTGCAAGGACTCATTATTATTGTGCATGTATGAAATATTGTTGTGAATGCATTTGCTAGATTGTGGAGAACTGTTATCACCCCTTCTAGTATGCATTTTACTTCTATTTTTCGCACATTAGAAGACTACTCTCACACCCCTCCTTTTCTGGTGTATCACCGTTGTAGTGTAGGCTTTTATTTTCATGCATTGTCTCTCCTTAGTCCCTTGAAAATTTAGATTAGGACAATTAGTTTTTCTTGCATTAGAGTAGATTGTGGTAGGTAGTTTAGGAGCAAGAACCAAATTTCTCTGGAGGTATATCTCAAGTAGCAAGTCCCACTCTTTGGAGATAGTACCCATGTTATCCAATCACACCATGAGCTGAAGTATATGCACTTTTGTAAACATAAGGGTGCTATGATTTGGTGATAACAGTTGTTCTTGGGTCTCAAGTGAGTTGTTTTTAGTGGGCATTACTTTCATGTTGGGCATATCCTAAAATCAATGAATTCCATGAAATTATATCTGGTTTAGGCATTTTTTCAAATAGTTGGCGTGCATCATCCAAACTACCACATTTCACATGCATATTGACAAGATTAGTGTGGACAAAAACACAAGGCCTAAATCCAGTTTTGATCACATGTGTGGGTATGAATCTTCTTACCTTATATGTATTGAAGTCGAAAGTAGGCCATTTCTGTACAAATTACAAACTTGTTCACTAATGAAAGAGTAGCCATTTTGGGGTTGTGCATTCTCTATTGAAGCTTCTTCTAAATAATCTTCACTCCTTGCACAACTACTATGATACCCAAGAGAAAATTGGGTTTTAGTCACACACCTGGCAATTCTCACAACACTTGTGGACATTTGACTTTCTAAAACTGCTACTGCAGATTTCACAAGAGCGGTGAGATTCAAATGATCCATAGCTGAACCTATCTGTGCCAATGCCATGGAGGAAATAAAAACCATCTATTGAACGAATATATGTATGTATACATGTAAATTGGTGTTTTCTACACCTCTAACAATTTGTCCGGTGATCGATCGGGTTTGATCCCCATAAAGGAATAAAACTGAACCGTTTTCACCCTTTTCAGCATTTTAAGTGTTTTCACCCTTCTTATGGTTTTTGGTTCGGTTTTTCCCAATCTAACACTCACCATTGTATAACTTTTGCCACTTCCTATCTGCCCATAAGCAAAAATACATACATTGTGCCCATCCAAGGTGGATCTGAGAATTGGCTCCACTTCTGTGAACACATCAATTTCTGGGATTTTCTCCCCTCCACGTGTAGTTCGTAGAGAAAATTAATCCTAAATGGGTGAAAAATGTCGGGAATGGACGGAATTTTCAGCCATGGGAATGCTGCATCGAAAAATTGGGTTGCTGCGGCCTCTGCATATTTCAACTTTGACACTTCTTTCTTGTGCCATAGAACACATGAATGTTGCCTTTACAATCATCCATCGGCACAGGACATGCAGGACGCCCGTCACTAATCGTGAGGAAAGACCATGCAAATTAAAAACACAAAAAATATAAAAATACATCAAAACACTGTTTTAATCACAAATTTAAGATCACGACGTGAACGAACGAAGAGGCCTTTCCCATAGGGAAACACCTTGGCGTAATAATCTTTTCTCTGCACAATTCTAACAAAGACACTATAAAAACTAGTCACTTATAAATGTTTTGACAACCATAGGTTTCACAAATAAGAATTTTTGATATGTAGTAGTCTTGTCAATACACAATTATTATTTTCATAATAAATATGTTGTAGTTTTCATATGGTTGTCTTTTCTAACCTCACATCACATATTCATATGATAACATGGCTTTCTCCACTTCGTGTAAGGGCTCGAGAATGTCTATATTCAACAATGGAATTGTGTTGGAGTCGGTACAACAAATCATATAACCAAAGTATGTATTTAAATTCTACGCTTTAGATAAAATTTTGCATTGGGAGATTTCAATTTATAAAGTTGAGACTAATAAAATTAGGTATTTAGTTTTACATATTTATTGAGGGATTCCATAGAATCTATGCGACTGATTACGTTACTGTAGTTCATTTACTTATTAGGATGATATAATAGAGAACAATATGTGAATAACTCACTGTCATGTACAATATATGTGTATTCTGTGCATGTCTACTATTAGGAATAGAATGTTCATCTTTGTATTCATCTTATCTAAGAAAAGAAACCGACCACTATCTCGCATATAACCCTCCAAACACCTATCCCTCCAACCATCCAATAACAATCCAACCACCCAACCCTCCATTGCCTTCATTTCCGTTTCCTCATTTTCCCTCTAGCCCTCCAAGTATACCCATTAAACCTCCTCCATACCACTTACTTCCTTAAATTTCCTCCGATATTAATTCCTCCTTTTCACTCCAACCTTCACATAACCATCCAATCTACAACCCCCTGCACATTCCTCTCATTTCAATTTTTTCATTTCCCCACGAAACTCTATTCCTTCTTTTCCTTCAACCTTCATTCTAAATCCTCTTCCATCAAATAATACGTCATAACTCCTTCTAATCTTCATCCAACCATCATTCATTCCCACCTTTTTATTCTAATATTTATCCCTCATTTTCAAAACAACGTTCCAATAACCATTGAATCTCAAACCCCTAAATTCCCCTCATTTTCTATTTACTTATATTCTAACCCCTCCTCCATTACAATTTTTTTAATACCACTCCTACATTCATCAACCCCTTCTTCATACCCCTTTAGCCTCCAAACCAATAGTCCCCATACCCTTCACTTTTCATGAAAATTATCTTCATTTTGTGTACTCTAACCATCCTATAGACATCCAATATCCAACCCCTCCATTCCCCGATCTCCATTTTCTCATTTTAAAACCCCTCCATTCAGGTTTCTCTTCCATGATATGCCTTCAACATCCATCTAACCCTCCTCCATAACCTTCCTTCAACCTCCATGCCTTGATTTGAGTCTAACCTTCTTATAATCATGCAATATCTAACACCTCCATTCCCTTCATTTCCATTTTCTCTTTTTCCCTTAAACCTTTATTCCTCCTTTTGCCTCTAACTTTCATTCCTCCTTTTCATTCCAACCTTCATTCCAAGCCCTCCTCCATCCAACCCTCCTCCATACACACTCATCTCTTCAATTTCCTTTAAACATCCGTTCAACCTTTTCCCTCCAATCTTATTATAACTAGCCAATATCCAAACCCTCCATTCCATTTAATTCAAAATTTTATTTTCCCTCAAACCCTCCTTGATACCAATAAAAATCTCCTCCATGCCCCTCAATCTTCCCATTTTCCCTCCAACCTCAATTCCAATGCCTCTTCTGTAAAACCTTTATTCATAACCCTCCTATCTCCATTTGTTCCTTTTCTCTCCAACCTCCATCTAGCATTCCTCCAAACCCTCCATTTCCTCCTATTTCTTTCAACCTTCATTCTTATTTTTCCATCTAACCCTCCTATGACCATCAAATATCAAACCCATCCATTACCATTGGTTCCGTTTCCTCGTTTACCTTCAAACCTCATTCATACCCCTCAAACCATCCTTTCAACCCCTAAACTTCCAGTTTTCCCCTCAAAATTTCTTGTAACCATCCAATCTCCAACCCTTGATTCTTGTAATTTCCATTTTGAAAATTTCCCTCAAAACTCCATTCATTTAGTTCCCTCCAACCTCCATTCCAACAAGTTTTCCTCCATCCAATCCTCCTTTATACCCCTCTAACCTCCATCCAACCCTACATCACATCCCTCAATTTCCTCTCTTTTATCTCCAATTAATATTCCTCAATTTCCCTCTAGCTGTCTTACAAACATCCAATTAGCAACCCATCCTCTCACCTCATTTTTGTTTATTATTTTTTCCTTCCACACTCATTTGTAATTTTCAACCTCTGCTTCGAATCCTACTTCATACCCCATCATTTCCTAATTATTACAATAAAATTAATTCTTCATTTTCCTCAAATATTCTTATAAAAATCCAATCTCCAACCCCTCATTTTCATTTAATAGTGTTCCCTAAAAACTTCATTCAACCCTTCTCCATACCCCTCCATTTTGTCGCGCAAACCTCCATTCCTCCATTAACCTCAAACCTTCCTTTAAGCTTCCAATATCGAACCCCTCAAATCCCCTCATGTTATTTTATTTCTTTTTTCCAATGTATATTCAAACCCCTCATCTATCCAACCCTCCTAAACTGTACAACATCCATCCAATCCCCTTTCATACCCAATATTCAATATATAATTCCTCCTTTTTCCTTTAACATCGAATCATCCTTTTAGTCCAACCTCCATTCCAAACCATCCTCCATCTAGCCTCATTTATGCTCTTCCAACCTCCATACCGCCTTCGTCCACACCCTTCCATTTCCTTCTTTGTGTGTCAATCTCCATTTTTGTTTACCTCAACCTTCATATAAGCATCCAATCTCCAACCCCTTCATTCCCTAATTTAAAATTCCTCCTTTTCCCCTCCAACTCTCTTTCATACCCCTTCAACCGACCTCCTCACCCTATTTCCTCATTTTACCTCCATCCCCTATTACAACCCTTCCTTAATCCAAACCTTAAATTTCTAGAATCCATTTTCTAATTTTATCTCCAACCTCCTACCAAATATCGACACACCCCTCCAATCTCTATCAAAACACTTCCATAACCTTCCCTTTCAAATTTTTCCCTTGAACCTTCACTCCCCTCTTGATGTCTTCCCTCCAACCTTTCTATAAGCATCTAGCATTTGTTGCAACAATTCCAACACATTAATAAAATTAGGTATTTTTTTACTTTTTAATGGATTACAAAGGATTCAAGTGAATGATTATGTTACTATAGTTCATTACCTAAATATGGAATATTTGACTTCTCTCTCTATACATACATACATACATATACATACACATGTATGCATATATGTATGTGTGTGTTTATGTATATGTATGTATGTATATATGTATGTGTGTGTGTGTGTGTCTCTCTCTCTCTCTCTCTGTGTGTGTATATATATATATATATACGGAGAGAGAGAGAGAGCACAATGTGTCAATAACTCTTTGTCATGTGCAATATCTATAGCTCATGTGGATGTTTACTCTTAGGAAATGAATGTTTCTCTTTTTATTCATTTATCGAGTCTCTTTTATTTGAGAAAAGAAACTAACCTCTAACATGTAACATTTATTGTGCCATTTTATCAAATAAATTTAACACTCAATGTCATGTTTTATGTTGATAATATTAAAATTCTAAAATAAATAAATCCTAAAATAGATAAATATTCATGTAAAGTATTTTGTATGGATGATATTCAAGGAATTAACACTGCTCCGCACCCCATCTCCCCTCAAAAGTGACTTATAGTAAACATAAACAACTTCTCTAGGAGTTTCTTTAGGCCAACTCTAAAGTTTCTACATGATTTCACAGGGTGGCATGGCATATTTTTGTTAACTTAAAGAGACAAGAGTGTTGGGTCTCCTTGATATACAACTTGAAGGTCACTTATTGGAATCAAATGGATTATTCGAATCCTAAAAAAATATAAAGCATGAATATTTCTTATTAGACACTTTATTGTGTAAGGGTTTGCACTTGGAAGGAAATATTGGAAAGGGTTGTATTTTCAATCAATATTAGTCACTCATGTTTTGTTAAAAATTGGAGGCATTTTGCGGCCAAAAGTATCTTGCACACATGAGAAGTTCTCAAACCCCATCTAATCTATGTGGGGAATTAATTCTAGAATGGCTATTCTATTAACTTGCATTTCATATGGTGGTATCCCCTCCTGCGATTAAGAGTTGTTTTCTTTGACTTGCTCTTGGAATAAAAGGGTTGAGGTTTTTAAGAAAGAAATTTGCAATATTATAGATCTAGTTTCTTAGAAAACCAGGAGTTGGCTGCCATAGGAAGATCTTAAGCAATAATTTAATATTTTGAAGGATGATTCTCATTCTATATCCACCATCATTTTGACTAATTTTGATGAACATATTCACAAAATTAAGGTATCACCTCCAACCTTTTCGTTGTGGGATTAGATTTGTCTTGTTGCCATTCCATACTTTTGGTGCAAACCTTAGATTTGCTATCACCTTTTCATGGAAACTAGCTTTTAGGAAGATACTCTTAACCTCAAATGGAACCACAATTCCTTCTCTCAAGTTTATTTGAAGATATTTTAAATTTTTTGTAAATTCGAACAAAAACTAAGAAATCTCATTTTTGTAGTGTATTCACTATTAAGGCCTTCTTATTGGGGATAAAATAGATGAAATCAAACTCTTAACTTTTTGTGCCCTTTTCTCCACCAACCAAAATCCATCAAACATAGTTTCTAGTTTTTCTCCTTTTTACAATGAGTGTGGATGTGGATCCAGGCACTTTTTCTCCCTTATTTCAACAACCCTTTTCCTGGAAAATGATCTTCCTAGGGAATCAACTTAATTACCTATAAAATAAAACCATTACATAGAAATTATCTAGTGTGGATATTATAATTCATATTTTAGAAGATGTTTTATTTGTAAATTCGCAATCAAATTCAAATGGATAGAATATTCTTTATTTCTAATCAAGTTTATGTGATTTCAAATGTCTTTCTTTAGATTCAGGACCAGACATCAAAATTACTCCTAGAGGTGAAGTGTTTGTACAATCTTATGGATCTTTAGGGAAATGATCTTGGTGTTGTTATTAATGAACTATCAAATGGATTTTCATCCTCACTCCCCTCGAGGACAAGGTTATGTTAAGTTGTATTACCACTCTCGTAGTAGGTCAAATATCCTTATCGTTGGAGCTCCACAACCCCAATTCAATGTAGTTAAGGTGGATGGAGGATTTATTCTCCTATTGGTACTTCTAGGGGCCAAGCATTTTGTGGGAAAAATTTATGGAACACTCCATGTGGTAGTGGTGGTGGTGATGTAGTTGATTTGAAGGATGGTCCCCCTTATAAATTCATGTGCCTTTCCTTGGCAATTTCTTCATAAAAATTATATATCAAAGAAGAAGATGGCTAAGCGAGAGTTTTGATATGGAACCAAAAAGTGGCTCTAGTTGTAGTAGGAAGCCCGATGGCATGCCTCCACCTCTTCCTCCATATAATACCTTTTATATTTCTACTACTTAATATATCTCCATATTTCATTTCTTCAATCATTTTTTTGTATGAAAATACATTAGTTAATTTTGACACATGTAATATGACCTAGCACCCGCCGGTCATGTGACTTATGATTTTGAGGTATGCTTCCATAACACCATTTTTGTATGTTTGTCTATGTAAATAATAATTTATTATTAGTATAAATGAATTTTCAATAAAAATAAATAAAATTAGATCATGCATAACATGTGCATTTCTTATATTAGGTTTTTAATAATTTAAATTTCAACTTTCTTATTAAAGTGCATGTATGTTTACGAAAAAAATTCATACGTTAGTTTATTGTGTGGATGAAATTTTACTGCATTTCTAAAATATGCATGCAATTGTATGTATAGTCAATAACATGCAACATATCAAAAAGTATACATAAATGATGTTTAATAAAATTTTTTCTCCCATTCTCCTTTTTAATAGAACATATTTACATGTTTTCTTAACATGAATAATTGTTATGCATATTTTAATTCAATTATTTATCTTCAAAATATAAATGCAAGCATCTAAAATTTAATTTCATCACACGTAAGGAAATAATGTCTTCATTTTTCACTGTCAAGTTTATTTTTGTTGCTTAATGCTTTGAGGATGTGAGTCTAGCCCTTTTTTTTAGATATGTATCTTGATTATGAGAAATAGAAGAAAAAAGCATTGTACCTTTTTAGTACCTGCCCTCGGCAGATACTATTGTTTTCACTTTGGCTCATTAGTTGGAAAGCGGTGGGGCGTGCACTGTTACTGGTGGATTAAATTGGCATGTCATTATTTCTCCAAGGTCAAATTGCATGTTCCCGCAAACTATAATGTATGTTGCCCAAATTTTTATTTCCTTTGCTTTTCATTGGTCCTTCCTTTTCCCTTCATTGCCGGCCACATATTTTATTGTTAGTTTATTTGTTTTGACAGACTCCTGTTTGTCTTTGCTGTCAACACTTAGCTGCATGCATTTCTCAATTTTTGTTTCTACCATTGATACCCCTTCATATAGTCTTACAGAAGATAAGTCGGTTCATATGAGGCCATTTCCAAATATATATGTTTGAAATAATCATACAAACTCATGCATTTTTTAAATTCTCAACTATGTCGTTAAATGCATAACCGTAGAGATTTGATAGTGTTTTCCGTTGAATGTAACCCTACAATGCTAAGAAGAAATGTTATTAAGTTTTAGTTTTCAAGAAGCTTTCTTCATCAGTTCTTAAAGAGTTTCTCATTAAATTTGTGTGTTAGTGGTGAAATTACTGAAGAATTTCCCTCTGAAATGCAGAAAATATACTGCGATGAAGCTTGCATGGAAAGATTCCTGAAAGCCTGTGGAAACAGTGCGAAAAAAGCAGCAAACCAGCTGAGCGCGTGCCTCACATGGCGAGACAACATTCCCATTGGTATTTTGTTTTTTCCATATTTTTAATCTTAAATTGAAAGATACGATTCATATTTCCATTTTTTCCAGTCGCTTTATAAAATCCACAGTGCTAAATCAGAATGCTATCCTGTAGACATTGATAGCTTGAGAGCATTGTTTTTGTCTCATCCAAATGCTGAAAACTAAATTAAAAATAATGTTCAATACTAGTGCTTTCTGAAAATTGAAATTCCACAGTACAAAAATGGAGTGTTTTTAGTCATTTTACATCCAAAGATTTGACTGATTATTTCCCTGACTTCGCCTAAACCAGAAAAGGGATGATGCATACTCTGATCCGTGTACAAATTAAAGTTGTGGATAGAATTTGGGGTTCCATTACAGCTTTTAGTAACATTTTTATTTGTCTCGTCTCAAGTTATATAGCTAATTTCTGGAAGCTTGATCAAACATTAGACGTGCTAAAATTTCAACCTCATTTTTGATAAAATGCAGAGCATTTGATAGCAGACGAGTTCTCTGCAGAGCTTGCAGAGTGAATAGACTTTGTTTCCGGTAGAGATAAGGAGGCTCGCCCAGTTATTGTAAGTAAAAGCCTGGATTACCATTTCCTTCACACTATTTTTGTTTAAAATTTCAAAATATGTGAACATATTAGACTTTCAGTGCACCGGCTGACCGGTCTCATGCCATACTGTGGCAGTAAAAAGTACATTCCATTACAAATTCCCCTTAGACGAAGTAATGTTTTATGTTGTTATGCGTGCAGATTGTGAGAATCAAGTAGGATTTCCATAAATTTCAGTCCCAAAAACTGTAAGATCCTTATCGGCTAAAGCTACATCCATCCTTGTATTAGTTCAATTATGTTTTTCTAATTTTTTAATTAGGATGATGTTTGTTTCTGCCTATTCTGGGGACAATTTCCAGTAAGTTAGATAAGATAGTCTGTCACAGCAGAGTAGAAGATAACAATAGATCTGGTTTAGCAGAGTGGCAGAGTAGGTATCCAAACCATCTGGGACACAAACAGCTTGCAATACTCATTAACTCCTTCCTCACAAATTTACTCAGTTACCACTAAATCACAATCCCTTGGATTTACTTTGACACATTACTGTATAAAACAAAATTCAATCATTTAGTCCAAAATACTCTGAATAGTAGGGCTGCAATTAAAGTAGAAATAAGATACTTTGATTTACCTCAATCCATAATCTGCCACAAACATAAAGGGAAGACAGGAAACAGAGACACCTTTTCAGATAACAATATTTCCAACAGAAGCACATTTCAGGTAAGAATGATTAAATTTCAATTGCTAGAACCTAGATCTGCCTATTTATAGTCTAAAAAACTGTTACTTAGACATTGCCTTTGTTCAATCCTGAGCAATATTTCTGATAGTGAATGTGAAAACAGACCAAAAACTGTTCACATGGAAGATACATAAAATTTCATGCCAAATAAAATAGTTAACAACCCTGAGCACGAGGGTGGGTTTTTTCCTTCAAATCTTAATTAAAAGCTTAGTGTAGGACTCATGCTAGACATAACATTTTGTTGACTGAAACGAGGAGGAACATTCACCTGAAGAAATAGAATACAGTGGTATTACAAGTCACACATTGGCTCAAGCTTATGATCCCAGTAGCAGGTCTCCTTGTATAAGTTCATGGTTCAAAAATCATCCCGAATGTCACTTTGTAGGTACCATTTATTCCTCGAAATTGAGCAATATTTTAGAGTATCTTAATAACTACTTATAGGGATGGTAATTTCAAGACTCAACATGATTCGA
Source organism: Taxus wallichiana var. yunnanensis (assembly GCA_018340775.1). NCBI lineage: Eukaryota > Viridiplantae > Streptophyta > Pinopsida > Cupressales > Taxaceae > Taxus > Taxus wallichiana. The sequence continues at coordinate 110,008,949 of CM031233.1, forward strand.
AATTAGGTTGAGAGTGATGAAATAATGTGAATTTTTTAAGGCTTGTCCAATTCCTCTTATATCTTGAGAGCACTGAATAATTAAGAAGGAAAAAACTAGATTTGCACTAGATTAGTGTTCTTGTACAAAGGAGGCGTTAAAAGTCTCTTCTAAGAAGCTTCACAATTGCTCACATGCTTATATGTTTGCCCAAATTGTTTCAGGCATATCCGGTTGCTGGTTTTTACTACGGAGGTTGTTATCGCATCCATGCTACCTGGAATTTAGCAATGCATACTTGTAATGCCCACTTGCCTATGACACTTAGTTGATTATCATTTTGAGTTATGCAGACTTTTGGATATGGATATGACTTATACTTACGTTGATTAGCATGATGTTTTGTGAGTAGATGCATTTGGGCTATGATTGGATTTTGTTTTCAGTATGACCTACACCGGCCCATGGACAGACTATTGGATACTGATATTATTTTTATATGGATATATTGCATGTGTTCTAACATTGGATTTCTTTGCCATGATAAGTAGAATGTACTTGTTGAATTTACATTACTATAACTTTGGATAATGATGGAATGTATGATTAAGTTGTGATTTAAACCTTGAATTAATGGATAATTGAATTACGTATAGATGTTAATAAATTTCATGCATATGGTTATTTTGGACATTTTGACATGGCATGCAAGGCCGAAGGAGGTATTTTGTATTTTGCGGGAAACACAACATGATCACAACCATGAGGGGATTGGGAACCAAACACAACGGGATGTCGAGTGGTTACAACATTTGGTCGTCAAGGCAACTAGTGAATTGTATTGTGTTACCCTTGTTATTTATGTGTTAAGAAAAATTTCCATGAGGGGAAATTTTCTAATGTGACCAAGGGTTAAGAATTTTATTTACTTGTTTTAACTTATTTTAGTAGGTGATTTCATTTGTGATATCTTTTTTAAAATTACTTTTGCTAAGTATGTTTAGATTAATTTAACACCTTGTTTTAATTTTTAAGTTTTGGAGGGAAGTCTAGTGGGTGTAATTAATTTTGATGGTTGGCTCCTTGAGCCTTGTGCTTTCCTCTTGTTTTGAATGCTTGTTTTGAGTGTTGACCACTCCAAGTTCTTTGAATCTCGAATTTGAGATTGAGGGCAATTTTGGGGGACTTGTGGGACAAGTTAAACTTGTCCCACACTTCCCAAAACCCCTTACCAACCATATCTATGGGTTGGGAAGCCAAAAAGGGGATTATTTATTGTTTTGGGAAGGGAAATGTGACTTTGGAGTGCACTTTTCTTCCATTTGCATTTAATTGTGCCTTAAGACACATGGGAAGGGATGGATGTGGAAGAGAGATGTCATTCAACCCAACCACCCATTTATTGTGTTTTGGGAGTTGAGTTGACTATGGGAGGTGGTCTTGAGGATGTGTGATGTGGCATCCTACATGGAGCCACATCACCCTCACCCTTCCCTTTTGTCTATTTATGGAAACTTCCTCTCTTGTTGAGGGGGTTGGAGGTTTTTGTGGGAGAGTTCTTTTGTTATTTTATTTTGGGGGAGAAAGAAAAGAAGGAGCTTGGACTTGCATGCTTGGGATTGTTTTGGAGGGAGCTTGGACAAAGTTCTTGGTTTAGGCTTCTCCAATGGAGAGGTAGGAAACCTTCTCCCTTTTTGCTTTCTTATTGTTGTTGTTCTATGCTTAAATTTGTGGAAAATGTATGTTTACTTTTGTGTATTGTGGAAAAATGGATAGAATGCTTAATGTGTAGTGTAGGAGAGGTCTATGGGAAAACTCATGAGGGAGGCATAAGAGTAGAATTAGGAAATTGTGGAGGGAGTTTGAGAGGGATGCCCATCTTGGGTAAGAAGGTTCACATTCTTACCTTGTCTTTGAGGGAGCCATAAGAGGAGGGAGGCATACGAGTATGGGAGGAAAAAGAGGTACTTGAGGGAGGCATAAGAGTCATAGGGGCTTGAGTTTTATTGTGGAGGGTTTGGATGGGCATCTCATCTCAATTGGGAGGCATAAGGAAAACTTTCCCATAGTTCCTTCTCTTGTTGGCTTGGATGAAAGCCTTGTTGTGAAAAGTATTGTGTTATTTGTGTTTCCTTTTTGTTTCTTCTTTTAAACCTTGAATGTTGTGAAGAAAATTGTATTGTGGAAGCAAGTATTGTTGCCTTGAGTTGGAGACCACCCTTTATTGTGTTGTGTTTGGGGCTCGGGGGTTAATGGAGGAGATTGCTTCTCTTCTCCATTGAGTTTTTGGTTGGGAGGAGAGTGTTGCCTCTCCCCCTATCTTGGTTGTGATTTGAAATACCTGGAACTTGGAGCATGAATGAAGAACACCTTGGAGATTGGGAAGACTTCTTCCTTTTTCCTTTATATGTATTATTTGGTTGTAAAATTTTATGTGAAAGAAAGTTGTATCATCTTGTTTTCATTTCAAAAAAAAAGACATTGTAATCTATATTTGCCCCAAAAGTTCACATGGTTGAAATGTTGGTAGATCTTGTTTAAAACTTAATGGAAATATTGTAAGTCTCTCTAGTGGAATGTTAGAGAAAAAAATTACAAGAAAATATACATACTAGATTTCATTTTGTTGCAAAAAAAGGGTATTGAAAAGTGAGTACATTAATGCATATTCTCTTCTTGTATTATGGAGAAAAGTCTCAAATTTTAAATGGCTTCCAATATGCAAATGAAGTAAATTGTGTCCTAACTCTATTATGTGTATTCTCATTTATGAATTTCTTATATATCCATTTCATATTGTAAAAGGGAAATGAAACCGAATCCCTTTGAAAACCCATGCTATGTTGATTAAATTATGTAGAAGAAATTCTAATGCATAGGCTATAAACTTATTAAGTTTAATACCCGATGTTCCCTAATACATAATAAGGAATTAATATTTTCAATATAACCCATATCTATGAAATATTACCACTAATGGACTTATTATTTTTAGATCCTACTCATAACAATATACCATCAATATCTAATTGCATTAATTAGGTACACAAACTCGAACTGCAGTAAGGAAACAATGGTAAACATATAAATAAATGGATTGTTCTTTGGGTTTCTAAAAGCCGAAGCAAACTGCATTTTTTTTTAACACCCTGATCATTTTGATGACAGATCATAAAAACATGATCCAAACTATTAAATAGAAAAATTCACACAATACTATACAAAAGTTTTATCTTATTTCATGAACTATAAGAGCATACAATCTCTGATCTAAGAACTCGGTAATGGCATATTGATTTGAAAGGTAAATGAAGACCCGCTAATGCATTGACAGGTGATATATCCCTCATCCGCCGCTGAGGACCCTGCCTATGAAGGGCATTTGAGTGCATGGAAACAATAAAACTAAACAGCTGTGCCGATACATTCGACACAGGCGTATCAGCCTCCTTTCGCACCACTTTGCAAGCAACTGCGTCCCATGAATATTCTGATATGAAACAGATTTACCTCTATGAGATTTTCCTCTTCTCTCGCCTTCACTGCCCCCTAATCGATTTTGATTTCTTTCCTATGTGCGCCTCCTCTGTCCCTCCATCTAATTGTTAAAAATATCCTGAAGGTGAACCGAATATGATGGTGTATACAATACTGTGAGATAACACCATAGCTGGTCAGATTGCTTGTTGCACGCCTGCTAGCTGGACCGTGGACCCCCCCGCCTTGGACGCATCTTGCAGCACCCAATGAAGGTGAAGGCAGCAATGCCTGCTCTCGTCGCCGAGGCTCCTCCTCTTCCACGTTTTGCCTCCTCACGCGCCCTGGGACAGCAAAGCAACCAATCGACATTGAGACACTTTCACTGCTCCTCAATCGATTTTGGAAAAAAAAAATACCACGAGGAGGATCCCAAATTTGAGGATGTATTCGATACTGATCAGGGAACAACATAGCTGGCAGGAAGGCCTATCAAACGCCCTCTCTACGGCTGTGGTTTCTTTTTTTTGATGCAAGTCAACATAATAAAGATAGATCATTGTGTATTCATCCTATGCGCAGACCGTTGATAGGCATGTCTAGTGAGAATGAAGAGGACGTGGGTGTGAGTTGGAGACATGACATGCACAGCAGGCCCACTTGTAGTTAATAGATTTGCAAAATCTAGCCAAGTAAATGTTTAGGTGGCCGGTTGGGTGAAGCCTGCACGCAAGGAGGCAGGGAGTCATAAAGGGGACAGTTGGTAGTTGAGCTTCCACCGCCCCAACCATAGTATTTAGTGTTAGTTTGAAATGCCATACTTTGCAAGTCTTCTTTTAAAATGGGGATAACCAGTTAGGTAGTTGGGCATTAGATACTATACTAGGTAGTAGTGGTATGATATGTAATAAAATTTTCAAATAATAATTACACTAGATATAAATAAGGCATTATATATACCTAAACATATAAAATTATACAATGCAATAAAATAGATTAGTGCCAAAGTATGTATATCGTAATGTGTGACTCCTTTCAGTATACATGTGTAATTCCCCTGTATATATATTTATATTTACATATATTATAATGTATTAAATCGAAGATAACGTAATATAAATGGACAATTAAACAAAAATAAAAATCGAGTGACTAGTATTTTCACTTTAAAGTAAATTGCATCTTACTCTAGAGTTAACATTCAGAATTATTGTTATCCCGATATTATCAAACCTTAGGCTAGTTAACTCGAAGGACGACCCTTCTCATCCTTTGTGAAACGTCGATTGAAGTAAAATCAAACTTATTTGACCTCGAGGCATTTTGTGACTGTAGTAGCTTCGAGCTTGTATGCGGGCTCACTCTGGAACTAATTTAAAAAAAGAAAATATTTGTCATTTTTTTTCAAGTTGGTTGTTTGTTTGCGGCGGCTGCCGTCGTGCGTCTTTTCCTGCGTTACAATACTTGAGTTTGATGCGGGTAAGTTGTAACTACGAAATACAATAAAAGTACACATTTGAATTGGTAAACAATGTGCCATCACAGAATTTTAGATTGCTCTAATGCTTTATGAAAACTAAAATCATAGACTTCTTGTAATTCATATTGTATATTTTGTGTGAGCTTTCAAAATAGTTTTTTTTTTTGCGATGTATTTTGGAATGCCCTAGATCCAAAACAAAAGAGTTGGTTTACACTTCACATATACATTTTGTTATTGACTTGCATACAATTTACAACTTGGCCTTGCCAACTACGATTTAAAATTCTCTGCCAAGATGACTTGCTGATTCGGCTTTACGAATCAAGCTATTTTTTATGGTAAAGAACAATGCATGTTTTCTAGGGTGCTTGGTTTCATGATATTGTAATGTAACACAGTTGAAAACAACACTAGGCCATGAAGCTCCATCTTTAGAAGTAACTATTTCTGAACATTAGATCGAACTGAATTATCATTGAATAAGCTTTAAATGTGGCATTCTCAAATTCTGCATAAACAATTACATATATGTTTTTAAATTTTATATTCATCTATTGAAACTTCTTTGTAGAGAACAACCTTTGCTTGTTTTACAAACATTGCCGCATGGACACTAGAGCCTCCTGAGATTCTAGAGCCTCTGTAATGACACTATGGGCCTCAGCTTGTTTTACAAACATCGCTGTGTTGACTCTTGGGCCTCCTGAGATTCTAGAGCCTCTGTAATGATATAAGTATGCATTTCTCAATTCCAAGTAGCATGGACGCAATAGCAACCTCCGGAGTAAAAACCAGCCATCGATATACTTGAAACGATTTGGGCAAACATATAAGCATGTGAGAAATTGTGAAGCTTCTTAGAAGAGACTTATAACACCTCCTTTGTACAAGAACACTAATCTAGTGCAAATCTAGTTTTTCCCTTCTTAATTATTCAAGGTGCTCTCAATATATAAGAGGAATTGGACAAGCCTTAACAAATTCACATTATTTCATCACTCTCAACCTAATTTCGAATCATGTTGAGTCTTGAAATTACCATCCCTATAAGTAGTTATTAAGTTATTCTGAAATATTGCTCAATTTCGAGGAATAAATGGTACCTACAAAGTGACATTCGGGATGATTTTTGAACCGCATGAATTTGTACATGTTCTGTTGCCCAAACACTTGAGCACAATGGTCTTAATCTAGATCCTGCCATTTCTTGTTGTTTTGAGCATCTGGGGATGTTGTTGATGGTTGGTTCCTTTGCACTTGCATTGATTGGTGCATGAATTTCTTGACATAAATAATACAACTCGCTTCCCTCCAAATACTCTCTAAGGTTGTTTTAGTTGTGCTCTTCTAGGGACTGTCCTCTTTGATGTGTGAATTTTGATATTGTTGTGTTTTGTATCAGTAAAGTGTTGGTTGTTGTTTTACTGCCTTTAAGCATTAGTGAAAGCCATGTTGTTGCCTGCATATATGATGTTACTGTCATAATTTTTGGGTTTCTGTGTCTGACCGCATCTTTAATTAGTGAGTTTATTTTTGTAATGGATAGATCTCCTTTCATCTTGTATCTCTACACTTAATGGGATTAACAACCTTTATTAATTACTGCCTATTTGAAGTTTCTTTGATATTTTATGTGTAACATCTATTTTGGTTTTACTACGTTGTATTTACCCATTGGATTTGACTATCGAAGATTTTACTTTAAAGGATCCTGTAAGTTAACTTAATCCTATCTAATTACAACTTATTTGGAACCCCTCACTGACCAAACCTTATGCGGATTCCAATTTGTGTGTTTGTTTAATTTAATGCTAATTGGTGAATTGGCCATGCAACTTTTCAGTAAGATAGATGCCTATTTTCATTTGTAATGACAGTTTTACATTGACAAGTAGTGTCAAGCATTTATATGTAAGGAATAATAATAGTATATTTGTTCAGGCTTTCTTCTTAGTTGTTAGATCATATCCACTTTGAATTTTATGGTATTTACTAGTTTTTAAGCAATGAAATCAAAGCTAATGTATTAATAAAATTTCATTATATCAATTACCTATTTTACTACAAAATTTTGAAGAATATAATGCTCTAGATATTGAAACAAGGGGTATTCTTGCAAAATATAGTCACAAAAGTTCTGTTCATATCTATGTTTGACAAGCATCAAATTTTGGGAAAAAAGAGAGCTTAATTAAATTTGTCAAAATATTCAGGAAACAGAGATGCTGACTTTCAAAATATTGGAGTACTATTACCAATTTTTATTACTTTAATTGATGTTTAATAATGTGGTCTATAATAATATGTACTACTTGGTTAATTTAAATTGATATAGAATTCATTATTTGAAAATGGATTATACAATAACTTATGTTACTGAATGCTTCAAATTGTTATCTACATGGTCATATTTAAATAATGAGTACTTAGTATTTTGTTACCCAACTATTCTTGGAAAATTGAGGTTTACTATTTTTGTTTATGTTTTCACTTCCTGGTAACTTAGAATACACATGTTTGGAATTATTGATGGAAATTGTACTTGTTGTATCTATGCTTGTGTATGCATGCATGTCTTGGTTATGTAAAGTGGGGTGAGTGCTCGATGAGCCAGGTTCAACACCTAATGGGCATGCTATCTACTTATATGGCCACCTTGAGGTAGGAAATAAGAAAAAATCAGCTTCATGTCCCTGTGGCCTCTACTTGGTTAGATTAAAGGTTTCCTCTTATTTTGTTGTTGCTTTATTGTTTTAGGTTCTATGGATCATTGGAGGGGTTTTAGATATATTCATGGTCGGATCCTTAGCAACTCAATTATGTTTGCAGTTGTTTTGGTTTTATGGCTTTACAAAATTGGTGTATTTCTCTTTGTTTGTGTTCTTTTCTATTTGAATTTTCATCTTCAAATTCTTCGATTCGAGGGCTATAAATTTTTTCTAGAACATTATAGCTATAATGTTTACATACTTCTAAAAGAGCATAAGAAATCAGACACAAGCTTTTTCTAATCAGATTCCACATATTTATTCTGATATCTTTGCTTACCATTAGCATAACCCAACTTATGTCTCTTTAATGATGTTATCCTCACCTTCTATAATTAAATTTTTCAATGTAGGATATTTTGTGGTCGGTTAACTTCCTTGGCAGTGAAAATTTTGCTAGCATAATTTATGAGTAAGGATTTATTTAACTTTTCAATTAGGAAATCATTTAATTGCAAAGTGATGGAAATGTTTTTCTTTTCTTTCAAGTTGATCATTGTTTTAATCTTGTTAACATGCACCAAACATAATTTAGTTTGGCCTTTCCCTTACCAAATTTCCATTTTATGTATTAAAATGGTAAAAAAAGCAAGATTTCACACTAGTATTATTTATTTCCAAGATTTATGATGAATGTCATTTGTTTCTTTAGTCCTGATTTTTATATTTTCCAAAAACAACTATAATTACTGAATAATTAAATCCAACTAAAATGTTTTGATAGACTACGATGTATGTAGGCTTGCTATTCAGTTCAGCTCACTAGTTTCTTCCTTTGTCTGCTGGGAGCTGGAAGGATAACTCATACAGGCAACGAATTGTCTCAATGGCCACCACATGGCATTCATTATCCACATGTTCCTCTCATTCTGCATTTGCATTTTCACATAACATTTTACGGCAGGTACTATTGCTGCAACACATGACACCCTTGTGTTCTTTTGTAATCATTTTTTTTATATTCATGTGAAGAAGCTATACTTTCCTTCACTATCTCGATCTATTCTTTTAAAATGAATTTAGAATCTCGATTTTTCAATAGAGGATTGGAATGATCTTCATAATTGTTTTTCAATTTTATATTTTTTCTTCACTAAAAATATCTTCAATTTCTCCATGTCAAAATTTTAAATTTAGGAAATCTTGAGCCTCTCACCACAATTTAAAACATGTTTATCTTCCCTCCGTCAACCTCTCTAACAAGTTAAATAAATTAAGTGGCCATTATTTTTTTGGGCCATCTAAAATTTTTATAAATCACCTTCCACCACTTTTCACATGAACCCCATTCCATGTGCCCTCCATCATCCTCCTCCCCAGGAACATGAGAGTCTCGCGATTAACTATTTTTCTGAAATATTTGACATCCAGCTTTTAATAGTTGGCCGTGTTTTTAATGTGGGCCCTATATATATATATATATATATATATATATATATATATATATCTATATTCTCAATAGATATATTTTTGGTCATGTTTTCAAGCAACAAAGGATTTATACATATATAAAAAAATATTAGAATTTGAAAAGGGGATATTATATATATGCAAAAGCATAAGTAAAATATAGAGAATAGAGAAGACCACTAGCTCAAGGAGAAAAGGAATAAAAGAGAGAGCGAACAACGGTGTGGAGCAACACGGTGAAAAAGAAATAGAGGAAAATAAGGAAGGAAGAATACAAAGAAGGAAGATAATAGAGAAGCATCTTAAGAAAGAGAAATTTTGGTATGGAAAAGAAATAAAGATTTGGACACAATGAGAGAAACATTTGGAAAAGAGCAACAAATCTATGTTTATATAAAGTTTTTCAAATTAATATAATATATATTTTGAGTGAGTGTGTGTGTGTGTGTGTGTGTGTGTGTGTGTGTGTGTGTGTGTGTGTGTGTGTGTGTGTGTGTGTGTGTGTGTGTGTGTGTGTGTGTGTGTGTGTGTGTGTGTGTGTGTGTGTGTGTGTGTGTGTGTGTGTGTGTGTTTTATTTGTATTCTAGTGGTGTATTTCCATTACTAGTTGGATTTGGCACTAAATTTTGCCAACATTTTGGTATCGAGACCAAACAAAAATATTAGTAACAAAGTGAGTTTGAGATTTTATTTTCTGGGTTGAGTTTTAATGGCTTCAATTAGCAAAGCAACTCATGGCAACAACCCCAGTATTTAATGGAAAGAACTATGACATTTGGTGCATTAAAATGAATACTTTGTTCTCTTCTAGAGAGTTATGGGAACTTGTTGAAGGGGGATAGGTAGAGGTAGTAGACTAGACTACATTTAATGCATTGCCACAATCTCAAAAGAATGATTTGAAGGAAAATAGAAGAAAGAATGCAAATACTTTGAGCTATATAAAAATGAGGTCACATATTCACTATTTCCAAGGATAGCAACAACTACAAACTCCAAGGAATATTATGACACCTTACAAAATGCTTATCAAGGAAGTGAAAAGTAAAGGTAGTAAGACTACGGATGTTAAGGAACGAGTTTGAGATTCTTCTCATGAAATATTGAGTCTATAAATTATTTTTTACAAGGACTATGACCATTGTAATTAAGATGAGGACAAATGGAGATGTGGTAAAAGATCATACAATCATAGAAAAGGTATTGAGAATTCTTCCTATCAGGTTTTACCCCGATTGTGGTAGCGATAGAAGAGTCTAAGGACTTCAAAAAATGAGTGTTGATGAGTTGGTGGGTTCTTTACAGACCTATGATTAGAGGATGAGTAGATCACCCAGCTCCTCCAATGAAAAAACCTTCCAAACATTTAAAAATGTTAGAGACAGAAAGAGGAGCATACAATAGAGGAAGAGGAATATTTAACAACCAACAAGAAGGTGGATAGAGTAACAACACTCTCAGAGGTGGTTCTATAAAAGGTATGACAAATCAAATGTGCAATGCTATTATTGTAAAAATTTTGGGCATTATACTAGTGATTACAAAAAGAAAGAGTATGATTTGAGAAATCATAATCATAATGCAAGATTCATTAATGCAAAATAAGATGCACCAGAAAAGAAGGAAATGGGTGGATATTTTCTTTTAACTTGCAATTTAGTTAAAAAAGGAAGCAAACAAGTATGGTATTTAGATAGTGCTTGTAGCAACTACATGTGTGGAATTAAGGAAATGTTGAGTTATATAGATGAATAAATCACATCTAAAGTGACGATGGGAATAGATAATAAATTTGTTGTTATGGGTGAAGGCATTGTATCCATTCACACAAAAAAGAGACAAGAAGCATATTAATAATGTTTTTATGTCCCATGATTGAAGTATAATCTTCTCAACATTGAGAATCTTATCCAAAATGGATATAAGGTTAAGTTTTGAGAATGGAGGATTTGTTTTATATGATAAAGGTGGAAGCCACAAGGTGATTGCAAAAGTGTAGATGACACAAAACAAATTGTTTCCTTTGAGGATGCATAATGCGGGCACACTAGTGTTTAAAACAATAGCCATTAAGCAATCAACCATCGGCATCTCGGGTATGGGAATTTGAGTTATGGTATATTACATGTTCTTTGTAATAAGAAAATGGTTAATGGATTTCCTCCTATTAAAAAACTAGATAAGCTATTTCAGAATGTATAATGGGGAACCAACATAGAAATGATGTTTCCTCGGGTAAATCATGAGAGAAAGCTCACCTTTTTATCTTATACATTCATATTTGTATGTTCACATGAAACCTCCCTCCATTTGTAAATATGTATATTTCATTTCCTTTATTCATGACTTCGTAGAAGAACATGGATTTATTTGATGAAAAATAAATCGAAACATTTTAGGTATTCAAATAGTTTAAGACTATGGTTGAGAAGAATATTGGTCATTATATAAATAAATTGAGAAATTATATAGGGGGAGAGTATATATCAAATGATTTTTAAAACTTCTATAAGGAGCACGAGATCAAGAAATAATTCATAGCAAGGTATACACCTCAAAAAAATGGTGTAGTAGAAATGAAGAACATAAGCTGTTCAAGAAATGGATAGAAGCATATTGAAAGTAAGGGGATTGTCCAATGCATTCGTGGTTGAAGAATTTGGGACAAAATAATATTTTTGAATAGATATCCTACAAAAGAGTGTGAGGAACAAGGTACCTCAAGAAGCATGGAGTGGAAGAAAATAAAGTGTTGAACACTTGAGAGTTTCGGATGTGTGGCATATGCATATGTGACAAAGAAAAGAATAAAAAAATGTGATAACAGAGGAGATAAGTGCATTTTCATTGGGTATAGTGAGAAATCTAAAGCTTATAGATTATATAATCCAGTTACTAAGGAGCTGATAATTAGTAGAGATGTTCAATTCATTGAGGAAGCATCTTGGGAAGATGCACAAGAAGTGGAGCAACCACAAACAAATGTAAATGCACCTATCATTTTTCTTGAACTAGTAGAAGGAAGAGTAAAAAATGTACCAAGTTGGACACCCATTTATCAAAGGGGTGAATCTTCAAATGGCAGCAACCAACAAAGCATGCAAGGACTAGTAAATGAAGCATCAGATTCATTGCAGCAGTAAGGAAGAATGAAGAATTTACAAGAGATCTGTGATCAGTTAAGATATGAAGATGAAATGACTAATTTTTCTTTATTTTCACAAAGTGATCCAATTTATTTTGAAGAATCAATTAAAGAAAATAAATGGTGTAAAGAAATGGATGACAAAATGCATGGAATAAAATAAATTCAAACATGGAAGTCAATAGATCTTCCTAAAGGAAAACAAGTCATTAGAGTCAAGTGGGTTTGTAACACCCGCTAAAAACAACCCACTTGAGACACAAGAACAACCTAGGATTTGTTAGGAAAATTATGGAATAATTTTTATTTAGTAAAAGAATCTACAACCGGGTTACAAGACAACAGTTGTCACTAATAGGTTCTAGAACAATTCTAAACCACTATAATATAATTTTTTTTTATTAACAATTATTAGAGGTCATTAGGTCCAAAATTTAGGGCTAGAAGGTTCAATTAGGTTCAGAGGGTAATTCCTCACCATACCCACTCTCTAACAGCCTTAAATATTCAACTTAATTTTTCTTAGAATTAATGCATTCAAATTTCCCTAAGTCAATACCATTAGATAGGAAATTTCTTCACCTTTCCATTGATATAAATAACTCCTCCTAACTCCTCATATTCTCTAAGTTATAGGCCGGTGGGCCTCGAGGTGAAAATTTTCCCCAAGAGCGGTTCATAGGCCTAGGGGTGAAAAATTACCCCAAGGGTGGAGTGCGGGACACGGGGAGGAAAATTTACCCACGGGCGGGTCGGCAAGCCACAGGGAGGAAAATTTCCCAAGGGGTGGAAATCCACCTTTGCACTTGCCCTGCCGCGAGTCGGCGAGGGACACATGGTGTCTCCTAAGCCAACGCGGGGAAAACGGAGCGGCGGGGAGAAAATTTGGAAATTTCCCCGCGTGGGGCTAAAATCCAACTTTGTGCACATGCTCCCATAAATCCACAAGGGACACGTGGAACCTCCTAATCAACTCAAAGAAAGTGGGGTGGTGGGGATAAAGGATGTTTTAATTCCCACAGAAGGAAAAAGGGTAAAGTTCACCCACGCCTTCGTGACAACACCTTGCGATGCCACGTGGCATCTCACGGTTAGTTGTGGTCCACTGGGAAAATTTAGAAAATTTTCCCAAATTTTTTGAAAGTGCAAATGGAAAAAAGGAACCCGCTCCTCTGCCGATGCCTCGCGATGACACATGGCATCTGTTGATTGGCTCTAGGGGCGGCAGGGAAAAGTTGGAAATTTTTCCCAAATTTTTTCCGAAGCTCTAAGTTAAAAAGGGATCCGCCCCTCCGTTGGCACCTCGTGGTGCCACATGGTAGAATCTGATTGGATGTGGTATAGTGGGGTGAAGTTGGAAAATTTTCCTAAACATTTTCCGAAGCTCTAAGGGAAAATTCAGGCCCCCGGGCCCATTACGGAAATTTTTCCCAATTTCTTTTTTCTTGATGCCAAGTGAAGAAAGACTTCAAAAGGCCATAATGTTTGATAGAGATCTCGATTTTCGTAAAACGAGGAATTTCTAGAAATATCTTCATGTCCTCTTTACTAAAGAATCATTAATTTTTTGTTTTGATTAAGTTTAAGGGTCGGTTTCAAGATAATGATCTGCAGAGTTTTTACAATGCAAAGTGGTGAATTTTAACTAGTGAGATTTGTTCAATTTGATATGCTTCCTCTCTCAACATTTCAAGTAAACATGGAGAATTTTTCTTAGGTGGATTTAGGATAAGTTTGTGAGGTAGATCTATTTGATTGAATTCTAATTTGAAATTTTACAATTTTGACAGCAAAACGACTGTGAAAGCCTTAAACTCGATTTTTCTAGGTTTTGAAAGATTTCCTTTAAATATTTTTGTCTAACTGGATTTTTTTAGGGAAAAATACTTCAATTTAATCGTTTATTTTTTTATTTCATTGTTTAGTTTAGTCTCTGCATTTTGGGGTAAATAATTGTTAGTTTGATAATACAATACAAAGATCAAATTTTAAAGGGTGTATTTTCCATTTTTTTCTTCCAAGTATTATAATACGTTCTAATTCAAATCTAATACATTTATTTGATTTATTTTAACTTATTAAAAAACTAAAATACATCTCTACGATTTCCAATTTTCACATATTTCAAAAGAGAGTATTACACTTCCTTTCTACACATTTCTTCCCTTCAAACAGAGATTACAACACACATCTAGATGTTTAAATTCAATACAATAATTCCATTTGAGGAAGGTTATGAAATCCTTTATTTATTCCAAAAGACAACTTTACAACTTCCTTCTTTTATTCTTTCCAAAATCATACATTATATACAGGGAAGAATAATACATTTTTTTCTCATGTGTTTCACTTTTCCACTTTCCAAACAGGATTTGATATTGCATGCTAAACAAAAAATTCCAATGGAATAATATCATATGGACAAAACAAAACCACTTCCATTAATTCAAATGAAATTCTTACAACTTCCTTTCCATTTGATTTCAAAATACAACATACAAAATACGTATCATTCTTTCACATCCCAAATTACACTTACATAACCACTACAACACCTTTCCATTACAAACATATACAAGTTCATCCACTTCAAGTGGGAAAGGTTACAATAATATTTCATTTCACAAGGGAGTATCAACTACCTTTTTCTCAGCGACGAAGCAATAACATGCGATTTCTCATTCTTCCAATTTGATTACAACAAGAGTAGGGGAAAGGCAATGCTCTCCATCCAACTAAGACATCCAATGAAGAGGAGAAGACATTCTTCTTCATTGGCACCTGAGCCCCAAACACAATGCAATAAAAGATGTGATCCAACTCATGGCAACAACAAGCTTCCACAAATACACAAGCAACACTTTCATAATAAAAACAAAGTCCAAAATAGAATGTAGTTTACAACTACAATAAATCATGAAAAACATTATTGAGGTTTCATAAAGAAAGAAAAATGAGCAAGAAACTATGGTGGATGCTACTTATGCCTCCCAAAGGGGACAGGGGTATCACCACCGAGAATAAACCGCCCATATATATATATATATATATATATATATATATATATATATATATATATATATATATATATCATTTCAAATCCACGACATGCCCTTATTCCTCACATTTTATTATGCCTCCCCAACCTCTTATGGCACCCCATAATGAGTAAATAAATGCAAGCTATTTTTTTGTAAGGTGGAACCCAAATCCCAACTCCCTCCACCCATATACCTCCTTGAAACACACTTGTGCCTCCCACAAAATAAACCCCATAGTCTTCTCCTACACCATTCCTAGGCCATCTACCCAACAGCCCACAAACATGCCAAAACACACACACATCAACATTTAAATTCATAAAATAAGATCAGTTCAAGAGATAAGCTCTTACCTCTCCATGATGGAGTTTCCCAAGTTCAAAAAGTAGTTGTTTCCAAACAAAAATGTAAAAACCCACCAAACAACAAGCATGCAACAATATTCAAACTTCTCCAAAAGAAAGATCTCCTAAAAAACTATAGAATTTTCCCAAGAATGAAGTCTCCAAAGTGAAGCAACCCAAAACAAGGCAAGGAAATCAAATTTTATAGAAGAGGGAAGGGAAGAGGATGATGTGGATCCATGTGGGATGCCACATCACACATCTTCAACCCTAACCCAAAAGTCATATTCATACCCCAATGCATAATAAATACGTGGGTGAATAATATGACAATCTACTTACATACTCAAATCAAACCCACACCCCAAAGGACTGAAATTAAAACATGTAAGAAAAGTGCAATAAAAACATTCAACTTGACTTATAAAAATTCATAAATAAGGGCTAAATTTAACTCTCCAACCATAGGTAAGGTTGGTATATAAATCTAAGAGGTATGGGACAAGATTAACTTGTCCCACAAGTCTCCAAAATTAGCCTCCAAGGACAATTTCGAATTTCAAAGAAGATGGAGTGTTTCATACTCCAAAATCAACTTACACATCTCTTACACATCACTTACACATTTCTTACAACACTTTAATTTTAGGCCAATAACTCTAATAATTACTTTCTTATGACCCAATTTGATTAATTAATTTTTTAACAATATGATTACTCACATTAATTAACACACAATTTAATAAATAAGGAAAGGGGTCAAAGCACCAAAAATAAACACATGCAACATTAAACCAAGGAAAATAAATAAAAGAAACATAAAACCCCTTGGTCACATTTGAAGGTGATCCCCCATGGGAATCCCTAAAACAATCAAAGACATATAAATAAATAAAGTTTCCATAGTGACCTTGTTGAATTCATCTAGAATTCTAAAGTGGTTGGTCTTCAATCCCCTAATGTGTGTTGTGATATTTTAAAATGCAAAACACAAATACCTCATATAGCCTTGTGGCCACATCGAACATCCAAATGAATATAATATACTTTCAAAGTCATCAATATATATGTGAATCACAATAATCATCAAGCCAATCAACAGTGTCACTTAAAATTTCATCAACAACTATATCATCATCAATTATAATTCAATTTTCATTTTCTAGGTCTACTCAAAATATCCAAAATATCACATGTCCGACAAACATCTATAATGTAACCATGTCAAATAGTATATCAGCATCAATATATAAAATATCGTAATAATCATCATGCATCATATATGAATCGAGTCAGCAATAATCCATGCTCTAACATATAATCATTGTACTAAATCAAAACTATAACAATGTGCATGGTAAAGTCAACAGATTTCATGATCCATATCAAAATGTGTCAAAGGAATCTGGGCACTACATCCCCCTCCCCTTAGACTCGACTTCCTCCTAAAAGTCATAGGAAAGAGAGATAGGAACAAATGCAATAGAAAAAGGATCACTCCCATTATGGGATTTCTTGCTTCAAACAAGTGTGGGTCCACATATTCCCAAGTTTAGTTCAATGCAATTTAGAAAAAAAAAAAGGATATTGTAAGGGATGAGTTCTAAACTTTTTGCATGCAAGGCTACGACATTTAAATCTAGAGAGTAACTTTACACTATCAACCAAGATACAACACATAGCAATATAACATGAAGAGTTCAAAAGAGTCTTAAGAGTAACCACCATGTAGATGAATAATAAGGAGAATTCCATGAGTTGAGAAAGACCACATAGTTTCCCAAGGAATACAACATACTACAATAATAAAACATAAGGTTTCCACTAGGGTTAAATTATGCTTTCATAATTCGTTATTTAGGCAAGGCTAGCAGAATCAACCAAGGCCAAAATTTTGTATGAGAGACATGTTTACTCAAGTTCCCACAATTTGAGGTCACACAATATGAGGTTAATCAACGAGGAAGGACAACTAAATCAGAAGCATTTACAATCGAGGAACTATTTATGGAAAACACTTCTATAACTTGAGAGGGTACAATTAAATTTTCATGGTAATATTAAGAAATTTCATGACCACGAGGTTTCCTATATAGTCTGATTTTTACACTTTTGTTTTGAGAATTGAACACACCACACTAACCAAATCTAGAGTCGTCAACCATTTAGCAAAAGAAAAATAGATATATCTCCCCTAGCAACAAACATATCAATACAAGAAGAACAATTCACAATGACACAATGGGATTCATTTATCTTATTTCCTGATCAACCTCGGAATAACCATAAAGATAGTACAAGAAACACAAAGGACCACTCAAGGTCGCTAGGGAGAAGAACAAGTAACACGGGGTCCAACTACAATCCAAGGGTGCATTGTATCAAAAGCGAATAACATCATCTTGCACTTTCCATCCTAATGGAAAATGGGAAACAATAACAAGGTGACCCAAGAAAATATGAAGAAAAGAAGAATTCCCAAAGTTATTTTATATCCTTAACATATGTTTCCTTAAAATTACAATAACTTAGGTCTCCAAGGACAAGACAACATGCAAGGAGGTTGCTTCTTAAACAAGAGATAAGTTTCAATCCAAAAGGACCACAACTCACACTTGTTGAGCTACGGGATGATAAGGGTACGATGACCCAAAACTCTCACAAGAAAGGCACATATACATATATGAATAAGAAAGTACTAAGTAACTAGAACACATTGTTATCCACGGGTGTTTCACAAATTCAGCAACCAACAAAACTACGGAGTTCAACTAAACATTGCACTCAATACACATGATTCTTACTTATTTTATAACTCAACTAATTAAGTCAAAAATTTAGATTCGCTTGCTAAGCAGATTCGTTTACGAGTTTTCTTAATTAAAATTCCTCCTATTATGACATCACAACTTTGTGTTATAAGGACCACTAAGGGGACATGATATCTCACCATTCAGCAAAAGGCGTAAAAGAGAAAAAGTATTTATTTTAATCCTAGGGAGGTAGATGGACAAAGTTTTTCCTCTTTTTTTTCTTCTTCATGGTTTTTATTTCTTCTATTAATCTACCAATGTTAAAGCAAGGACCATTTTCTCTTTGTATGTTCCAGTTTATTTATTAAGCTTCAAGGCCAAATCTCCTCAATTATAGTTTTATGATGTTTGGGTGAGTCAATTTGTGAACAAAATTTTTAATGAGAAGGAAGGGTAAACATATTAAACTATTTTTTTATGGGAGAGAGAGAGGTAAATAAACACACCACATTTTTAATTCTAAGGAAACAAGGGACATTCAACATAGAAAACACATTATTAATTTGTAAGAACTAGGAAACAATCAACCAACATGGATCAAAACAATATTTTGAGAGTTTTCCACTATTTATAAGTATCATAAAACATTCCTAGTGGGTTTCTACAAGTTCTCAAAGGAAGTTACAAGGAAGACCCATTAAGGAAGTATAATTACTTTTACTAATCTACTAGGGTTTAACAATGCTTGTTGTTTTGGTGAAAACATTTTACTCACCTGATAAGACAAGGAAAGTTTTCAAATCTACACCCATATTACCACAGGATACCACTAACCAAGCAATCAAAATGACAAGGAAATATTTTAACTATAAGAACACCACATACTCACTAGAAAGCGTCAAATGTAAGTAGATAGTTAGCTATCTATTCAACATGGCTTTATGACCAAGAGTTATAATTTTGCAAGAAGAATCACATTATAAAATACCACCGAGATGAAATTATCAAGGTCTAACTACACTATCATCACCAATTTCATTGTCCAAAAAGACTCAAAGAATCCATAAGTGTCTCCACGTAATCCAAAATTAATAGGTCATAGAGTATTATTCATAGTAACTAAAAAAATTAAGGAAAGGGTAGACTTATTTATAGGTCAAGAGGGAAAACATACACACTTAATTTACACACAATACTCGAATGGGATTAAATCTAACCATAATTACCAAGATGCATACAATCCTCAAGTCACTACTTAATATAATGAAATGAGGAACTCTTGATAAAACTTAGCATGCCATCAAGAGAAGCCACTACCAGAAAAACACTTTTCCACTAACATCCATAGCAGACAAAAGAAAACTGATCCCACCATAATTCATCAACCCACAATTAAACACCTCTACTCTGACGAGGTTCAAGCTCTTACCAGATTGTAAGAGAATCACCACCACCGCTAACAAGCTGCCAACTAGAATGCACAACACAACGAACTCTCTTCCCAACAAGGTTGAGTAATGAAAAGGTCACTCTAAGATCCTAGATACACTCAAGGTTCCATGCATCTAAAACCAAGGCATAAATTTAAGCACCTAAGAGGACATTCAAGACACCTAGGGTGTACCCCCATATGACAAAATGTATGAATACAAGTAGCATAGAACCAACTCATCATCATGCAAGAAGAAATCCACGTAACGTTTAGCTAAGCAGCCAACAACATAACGAGATCCGAGTCACCAATCAAAATAAATTCTAAGAAATATCGGCAATCAAGGAAAGTGGCTAAGTAGCCACATTGCAAAGTCTGAAAATTCTCGCAAAAATATAAATAACTAGAAGAGCCTCAGAGATTCTCAATTCAATCATAAAATAAGATGTTGGTTGTTGATAAAATGACACAAGTTTATGAATGTAAAATACAAAACATTAACACCACATTGACTTTGCAGCCCTTCATGGCCGCTAATAGGGGTACTCTGCCTTGAGGTCAGTTCCAAGGACACATGTGCATGATTGGGTCATAAACAACACCCAAACTTAATGTCCACTCTCCCATATGGGTAAAAAAATGAAAAACTGACAACTAGACCAACTTTCCTAACTACTGAAGGAAGGAAGCTCTAAACAACTTCTAATTAACTCTTCTCGACCCTAGGACACAACCACTATTGTCCAACCACAAGATTCACACCATAAAATTTATCATTCCAACAACTCCAATAAGGAAGGGTCTCAACAAAGGGCTTAACGCATAATAAAATTAAATCAAGTTTTATGACTTGTAAAACAACACATTTTCAAAGGGGAACCAAGTTTTCACTACACTAGAAGTTCACAAAAATCAATTTAATTTGACATTCTTAGTTACCCAGGTTCAAAAACTCCACTGAGTGATTACAACAATTCAAACAACTTATTATTTTAATTTTGGTAGTTCGAATGAACACAATAATGTAATATTTCTTCATAATCATTTATTTTTTAATTTTCAAACAAGTTTGTTTTCTTATCTATTCAACATTGTACTAGATTTATAGTTCATGTCTCATGTTTTCTAGTGTGCCCAAGGGTCCAAGATTTGAACCCACAGCTCTGATACCAAGTGTAATGACCACTAAAAACAACCCACTTGAGACCCAAGAACAACCTAGGATTAGTTAGGAAAATTATGGAATAACTTTTTATTAAAAGAATCTACAATCTGGGTTACAAGAAAACAGATTGTCACTAACAAGTTCGAACAATTATAAACTAATAGAATATAATTTTATTTTATTAACAATTATTATAGGTCATAAGGTCCAAAATTTAGGGTTAGAAGGTTTAATTAGGTCCAGAGGGTAATTCCTCATGATACCCACTCTCTAATAGGATTAAAGAATTAACTTGATTTTTATAGACTTAATGTATTCAAAATTTTCCTAACTCATTCTCACTGGATAGGAAATTTCCTCATCTTTCCATTGATATAAAGAAGTCCTCCTAACTCCTCATATTTTCCAAGTTATGGGCCGGCAGGCCTTGGGGTGAAATTTTTCCCAAAAGCGGGCCTACGGGCCCGGGGTGTGTAACGACCCAAAAATTCTCACACAAACAACACAGTGAAATACAAAATAATTTTTTTGACTTGCTTGACACATAACATGACGCAACATGTCGTCACCAAGGATACAACTAACACTGTGAACAACTTGATACAAGGATGGCCATAAAGGCAGCACGGAAACGTTCACACCTATCAAGGACAATTTACTCTTCTTTTGACAAGACAACATGGAAGTCCAACCACATGACACACTTACAGCTAGGGCAAGCCACAGTAAGAAATGATTGGAGGTTATTTATTTTGATAAGACACCCTTTAGCTCATGACTTAAGTTTTCAGAAGGATTCAATATATGATTCACACAATTTCATCTTACCAACTGAGTTATGTTCTTATACACTGTAGAGTAGTTCACTTAAAGTCTTCTCCTTTATAACCATTATTTGTTTTATATATTTATTTGATAAAGATGGCAATTTAATTCCTTAAGGCCATCTATTCACATTTACGTTACTAGAACTCGTTCATGCCCTTATGACAACATCGGTTCATGTTCAACAAACTTAAGAGAAAATTACAAGGTACCCTGGATAAAGTTAAAGGAAGAAGGTCAAATGAGTTCACCCTTAAGACGACATTAGTTCATTCTAAGGTTTAATTGAAGCTCGAGGTTTTATACGTAGTTATTAGCGCTCTTACTTAGGCTTCACCGAAAGAGCTTATCCAGAGGAAGCCACTTACTTTTAAATAGGCTGAGAGATAAATTGAGTGGTTTCAAAATTTTCTTCTCCTACTTGTTAAATCTTATTAGAAACTAACCATTGTTTTCCTTTAAGCTTGTCTTTAGCGTTCACCAAAAAGAGTAATTTTTACTAGTTCAGTTAGGGATAACACGCTATATAGAATCACTTTGCAAGGATAGTCTCACTCTTGATTACTTAAGGCAATGTTTGTTTTCAAGGGGATCTAAACCACAACATATTTCTTTGAATAAAACTTTTAGGTAACTTCTGTAAGGAAAACCACCCCATTACAACTTACATATAACACATCAATACAGAGTCTCAGAAAGATTTAAATTAACACTTAATTCTCAAGATCCAAGTTTTACAATGCTTATGCCAGTGAAAGTTTGAATAACATTTCCCACAAAGATAAGTTACCAGTTTACCTACAGAAGGACAACATAACATCTTCACGCAAATTCTGAACACCCAAGGCAAGAGGTCATATAAACTCTCTTTACAAGCAATGCTACACAATTTACAATGCATTGGACATTTTTACAAGGAACTTCATAAATGGTACAGATGAAACTTTTACACTCTTTTCTTCAAGTCTACTCGCATAATCCATCTCGCAAAAATATTAACTAGAGTTAGTTCACTAGAACCGAGCATGTTAAGACTACCCATTGCAATGAAGCTAAAATTTTATAATATCATGAAAGTAAAATTCTAACTCAAGAATGGATCAAATCACAACCACTAATCAATATGTTTCACAAGATGAAGGATTTATACCAGCCAACAAGGAGGAATCCCAATATTCAAGTGAGAGAGATATTCCAAAGGTAATCAAGGTGAGACCTTATTGGTGAAGACAACAAGGTTGAGAGTATTGAGATTTCATCAAGTAATCCTATGGGTTACGTGATTGAAATCTAACACCCAAACATCATTCTATTAGTATTAACCCAAAAGATAAAGATCGGTCAAATGACTTAACATATTCAAAATTACTTGTTAACAAGACTACATTAAAACACATCCATGTTTTAGGAAGAATATAGGCCCCAACCATATATAAACACAAATCAGTCAAGGATTAAAGTTAACTTCAATCGGTTGAATAAACCAACATACATATAATACTCATAACACTATAACTAAATCAAGGTTCAATATACCAAGCAATTCTCACCGAACCTAATTATTTTTCATTAAGAAGTTAAATAAATTAGATTCTATCTAACTAAAATTACATACAACAACTATAGTTGGATTACACAGGCAAGGATCAAGAAGAAGTCTTTTCACCAAAGGTTGTTATTATCTTACATGACATAATCAGTAATAAACCTGTAATTCACCCCTCGTATGATCATTGTAAGAGTTAAGGACTTAGCTCACTAAAATATGTAACTGAGTCGATTCCTACCTTATTCCATTTTCATACAAGTCTAACCCAATTTCGAAGCAAGGTAACCATTCTATTTTCCTACATGCCTCAGTCAACACTTACTCAGAAAGTCCCTACCTGAATTATTGAAGGTTTGCTAAGCTACAAAATGGATTTAATAGAAACCCATTTCATTCGATACTTGAATTTAAACAAGCAAGGGATAGTCTGTTGAAAATATAAGTGAATCGACACAAGATCCTCTACCGTGACCCAACTCGAGTCACCAATCACAAGGTTAACAGTCAGCGAAGGGGAAAAATACAAAGCAAAATACTCTTCCTATGAACTATGCCTTCTCTTCCGTCTCTAAAACAACATATGAATAGCTTGGGTATACCCATCTATCTCACGACAGTCTACTCGACCTATCCTCATAGTCGCTCCAAAGAAAACATCTGCTACTACAGAGTTCGATTCACAAGGAAGATAATCTACATAGAATGTCTATAACATCATACACTTTACCAAGAAAGAGAAAACTCTACAATTTTAATTTCTGCCTTTCACTATTACATCCATTTAGAATAAAAGCATTATCAGGCAGTCATAAAGCAACCTAGCCAATTTTTTTAAAAATTGGAATTAGAATTGTAATCGGTTTGAGATAGCTTTTCATAAATTACCATTATTGATCAGACAATTGCAGTAACTAATAACATAAACAAAGGTTAAGTTTTTTTGTTTACCTAGTTCATTCATTTTGTCCATTGTGAAATAATTTTATGCTACAAAATACCATTTTCGAAGCCAGAGAGCAATTAATTGAGGAGCAAGGAAAAAGCGAAGCCCATTCTAAATGCCATAACTAGATAAAAGAAAATAGAAGGACATTCAATTCATGACATAATAAAAGGGTAGCAGAAGAAGATCAGTAAGGGCAGTTTAACATGCCGGTTTAAAACGCCATCTCGATATGCATATGATTGTTTCAATGCCGTTGCTTGCCCTTAACCCAAAATTCTCTGCGAGCTCGAGCTAGCACCACATTCACGTGGTGAAAAACAACTACAAAGCCAACCCCATGATTTGAAGCTCAAACACAAGACATAAAAATTACATCACGCTCCTAGCTCAAAGGCATCTATCGTGATGATAAATAACCTTTTCCTCATCGGGTTTGAGGACAACATCAAACACTCAGTGCAAACATTTCAGCTGTAGTCAAATTGTAAGGTGTGATTAGTCCGACAGAAACCTTTATGCCTGCCAACCTGGTGACTCATTGAAAAAGCTCATATATGGCAAAGTAAATTGTGTTTCACGAATATTCTGATATGAAACAGATCGGCCTCTATGAGGTTCTCTTCCATGAGTTACATCGTACAACAAGTAGGATTTTTGTAAATAAATTTCATCAGGTCTGCTGGTAACACCCTCACTGTCACATAACCGATTTTGAAGAAACAACCTCTGTACATGCTCTGGATCTGAAAGATATCCTGCTACCTTCATCTCCCAAGACATTTTCTCCAACATTGCGTAGATCTCCTATGCCTGTGGGTGTGATCTGTCACCTAGGACCGGCTCTCAAAAAAATTCATCCCTCCTTTTTCTTTTACAATACGTCTTGAAACCTCATTTAAAACCTCTGCAACTTGACCATCTTCTAGTGTTGAGGATTTTCTGAGGTGAATAAGGTTTGCCACCAAATCAGGATTGAATGGCTTCTCATTCAATGCGTAACGAATATATTTCCTTAAGATCTCTTCCATGTTAAAACCAGTCTTTCGCATAAGCCGCTTCAGTGCCTCGTAGCTTAGCTCATCTTGCTTAGAACTGTAATAATTCATCCAATGTCCTGCACAACATTGCATTTGTGCATATCAGTCTGCATTTTTTTTTTGCACGGGGAGAGTTGAGCTTCCTAATTGTCTTAACCACTGCTATGACAAATGAGAGACCCATGTAAGCCAATGGCACAGCTGCTAGCCAAGGCAATGATGTCTGCCCCACTCTGGGTCCAGGGATGGCCTGTACGACTGTTCCTGTAAACTGTGCAAGATCCTCTACCTTCTCCTGTATCCATGTCAACTCCACCTCTTCTTCTATATACTCCTCCTCTTCCTTAGCAGTCACATTCTTCTCTGCCTCTTTTCCCTTCTCAGCAAACCTCACTGGACTATCCTCTGCGCTCACCCGCCTCTCTCTCCAAGATATACCCTCCACTTTACACATCACCTGGGCGGAAGCGACTTTCCAAAATGGAAAGGAAAGATATCTCAACTCACGGCTGTGGTCGCGTACAACTAGAACATCAGGATCAACACCAATGGTTCTTTGGGATCGCCCAGTGGGCACGAAGGCGACTTTCCAAAATGAAAAGGCAAGACAGCTCAACTAAAACTTTATCTCGTTCTTCTACTACAGCTGCAAGATTTTGCAACAACTGATCACGACTATGGTCGCGTGCAACCAGAACAACAGGATCAACACCAACGGCTCCCTGGGATCACCCTGCGGCAGCTGTCGCACTTAACTCACTCTGAACTTCACGAGCAGGGAGGAAGGAACAGGCGGCTGCAACCAGAACAACATTTAACTTCAAAACATTCGGCCCCAATCTAAACACGACCCGTCAGCAGGAAAATCGTTGCAAAAACAGCCTGTGCGGCCATGGCAAGGAGAGGAACAACAAAAGAAGAGCTTCTAAAAGCCTACGACTCCACTGAACTGGGGTTCTCACGCCACTCATACCAAATCCCAACAAAACAATCCTCCTTGTGCACGCGGCCAGAACAGGTCAAAGAAAGCAGTTAGCACAGGGCGCAAGAAATTTACAAATCAAAGGAATTAAAGAAGGTGGGGCGGCTGGCAGAGGTAAGGCCAGTGGGAGATGGCCACGTACCAGTCTAGATGGCAGGAAGGGGGGTGAGGGACAGTAGAGCCTAGGCACAAGTAGATAAAATTTGATTTTAAAACAGTCCCCTCCAACCTGCGCCACACACCAATATTTTGCTTCTTAATGCATCATGGACCAAGCACATGGCCATTAAACAACTATTTCACAAGGGCGAGTCAACATCCACCACGCAAACAACTAACTCGTACACCATGATTATCATTTAGACCAATGCCGATTGGGTGCATGCCACACAAAAATTGCATAATGCGAACTGAAGCCACACACTCGAATCTAAGGATTTGATTTACTAATGTATAAATACATATATCATTCTACACCGATGTCTTCTGGGTATTTTATTTTTAAAATATAATCCCATGTAAAATAAATACGCAACAATGATACTTAAAAAAAAGAGTGTATATAATCCAAATTTACCAGAGTCACTAGAACATCTCCAACAGTAACTCAGTAACAAGTTTATTCATTGGGCTAAAGCAAGTGAAAAACCTTAGTCTTTTAATTCTCTGCAACTAACAGTGGGTTCTATCCCAACTCATAACAAAACCGAACCCCAAGCGATAATAAACCAAACGTCCAAACTCATCAACCCTCGTCGATGGGTTAAAGTCCTTGGCTCGACAACGAATAGGAGCAAGATGGAAATGGCTTCAAGGAAAGTTACTAGCCCAATCAACCTTCGAAAAGGGTTTACCGCCAAACGGGGCATTACAGGTGAAAAATTACCGCAAGGACAGTCTACGGGCCATGGGGAGGAAAATTCCCCATGGGCGGGTTAGCAGGATGTGGGGAGAAAAATTTCCCAAGGGGTGGAAATACACCTTTGAACTCGCGCTCCCGTGAGTCTGTGAGGGACACAATGCATCTCCTAAACCAATGCGAGGAAAGCGGGGCGGTGGGGAGAAAATTTGGCAATTTTCCCCACGTGGGGTAAAAATCTAACTTTGCACCCACGAGTCCTTAAGGGACACGTCACGCCTCTTAAGCTATGTGGGGAAAGTAGGGTAGTAGGGATAAAGGAGGTTTTAACGCCCCGCACCTCTGCCAATGCCTCGGAATGCCACGTGGCATCTCTTGGTTGGCTGTAGGGCGGCGCAAAAACTTAAGAAAAATTTCTAATTTTTTTTTGAAAGTCTGCCGATGCCACGCGATAACACGTGGCAGCTCCTAATGGGGCTGGGAGTGATGGGGAAAAGTTGGAAAATTTTCCCAATTTTTTTTCCAAAACTCTAAGTTAAAAGGGATCTTCCCCTCCGTGACACCTTGTGGTAGCCTCCGATTGTCTATGGTACGGTGGGGTGAAGTTGGAAAATTTTCCCAAAAATTTTGCAAAGCTATAAGGAAAAAATCGAGCCCCAGAGCCCGCAAGGGAAATTTTTCCCAATTTTTATTTCTTGATGCCAAGTGAAGAAAAACTTTAGAAGGCCATAACTTTTGATAGAGAGCTCGGTTTTGGGAAAACAAGGAATTTCTGGAAATATCTTGACATCCTCTTTACTAAAGAATCATTAATTTTTTGTTTTGATGAAGTTTAAGGGGTCAATTTCAAGATAACGATCTACAGAATTTTACAGTGCAAACTGGTAAATTCTAACTTGTGAGATTTGTTCAATTTGATATTCTTCCTCTCTCAACATGTCAAGTAGACATGGAGAATTTTTCTTAGGTGGATTTAGCATAATTTTGTGAGGTAGATCTATTTTATTGAATTCTAATTTGAAATTTTACAATTTTGATAGTAAAACGACTGTGAAAGCCTTGAGATCGGTTTTTCCATGTTTTGAAAGATTTCCTTTAAATATTTTTGTCTAATTGGATTCGTTTAGGGAAAAATACTTCAATTTAATTGTTTATTTTGTTATTTCACTATTGTAGGTTCAATTTGTGCATTTTGGGTTAAATAATTGTCAGTTTGATAATACAATACAAAGATCAAATTTTAAAGGGTTTATTTGTCATTTTTTTCTTCCAAGTATTATAATACATTCCAATTCAAATCTAATACATTTAGTAGATTCAGTTTAACTTATTCAAAAAATAAAATACATCTCGATTTCCAATTTTCACATATTTCAAAGGACAAAGTATTACACTTCCTTATACACATTTCTTCCCCTCAAACAAATATTACAATTCGCATCTAGATGCTTAAATTCAATACGATGATGCCATTTGAGGAAGGTTATGAAATCCTTTATTTATTCCAAAATACAAATTTACAACTTCCTTCTTTTATTCTTTCCAAAATCATACATTATATACGGGCGAGAATAATTTTTTTTTCCTCACGTGTTTCACTTTTCCACTTTCCAAACAGCGATTTCATAGCTCATGCTAAACACATATTTCTAATGGAATAATATCATATGGAAAAAACAAAATCACTTCCATTAATTCAAATGAAATTCTTACAACTTCCTTTCCATTTGATTTCAAAATACAACATAAAAATACGCATCATTCTTTCACATCCCAAATTGCACTTACATAACCACTACAACATCTTTCCATTACAAACATATACAAGTTCACCCACTTCAAGTGGGAAATGTTACAATAAGATTTCATTTCACAAAGGGTCATCAACTACCTTTTCATGACTCCAAAGCAATAACATGCATATTTCTCATTCTTCCAATTTGATTACAACAAGAGTAGGGGAAAGGCAACACTCTCCACCCAACCAAGACATCTAATGAAGAGGAGAAGCCATTCTTCTTCATTGACCCCGAGCCCCAAACACAATGAAATAAAAGATGTGATCCAACTCATGGCAACAACAGGCTTCCACAAACACAAAAGAAGAGCATTTCAAGAGCTAAGATCTTACCTCTCGATGAAAGAGTTTCCTAAGTTCCAAACAGTAATTGTTTACAAGGAAACAATCCAAAAATCCACAAAACAACAGGCATGCAACAATCTTCAAACTTCTCCAAAAGCAAGAGCTCCTAAAATAGGAAGGAATTTGCATAAGAATGAAGTCTCCAAAGTGAAGCAACCCAAAATATGGCAAGGAATTCAAATTTTATAGTAGAGGGAAGGAAAGAAGATGAGGTGGATCCATATAGGACGCCACATCACACATCCTCAACCCCAACCAAAAGTTCAACTTCATTCTCCAATGCATAATAAATAGGTGGGTGAATAATATGATAGTCTATTGATATACTCAAATCAAACCCACACCCCAAAGGACTAAAATTAAACCATGTAAGAAAAGTGCAATAAAAACATTCAACTTGACTTCTAAAAATGCATAAAGAAGGGCTAAATTTAACTCCAAACACAAAAGTGAACTTCATTCTCCAATGCATAATCAATAGGTGGGTGAATAATATGACAGTTTTACTTACACACACAAACAAGCCCACACCCCATAAGGACTGAAATTAAAAGCGTAAGAAAAGTGTAATAAAAACATTCAACTTGACTTACAAAATTACATACGAAGGGCTAAATTTAACTCTCCAACCATAGGTAAAGTTGGTATATAAATTTAAGAGGCATGGGACAAGTTTAACTTGTCCCACAAGTCTCAAAAATCAGCCTCCAAGGACAATTTCGAACTTCAAAGAAGATGGAGTGTTTCATACTCCAAAATCAACTTACACATCTCTTACACATCACTTACACATTTCTTACAACACTTTAATTTTAGGCCAATAAATCTAATAATTACTTTCTTATGACCCAGTTTGATTAATTAATTTTTTAACAATATGATTACTCACATTAATTAACACACCATTTAATAAATAAGGAAAGGGGTCAAAGCACCACAAAATAGACACATGCAACATTAAACCAAGGAAAATAAAGAAAAGAAACATAAAACCCCTTGGTCACATTTGAAGGTGATACCCCCATGGCAATCCATAACAACAATCAAACACAAAAAAAAAAATAAAGTTTCCATAGTGACCTTGTTGAATTCATCTAGAATTACAAAGTGGTTGGTGTCCAATCCCCAATGTGTGTTGTGATATTTTAAGCTACAAAACAGAAATACCTCCTTTGGCCTCGTGGCCACATCAAAACATCCAAATGAATATAATATACTTCCAAATTCATCAATATATATGTGAATCACAACAATCATCAAGCCTATCAATAGTTTCACTTAAAATTTCATCAACAACTATATCATCATCAATTTTAATTTATTTTTCATTTTCTATGTCTACTCAAGATATCCAAATATCACATGTCTGAACAACATCTATAATGTAACCATGTTAGACAGTATATCAACATTAATATATTAAATTTCTCTAATAATCATCATGCATCATATATGAATAAGAGTTAGCAATAATCCATGCTCTAACATCTAATCATCATACTAAATCAAAACTATAACAATGTCCATGGTATAGTCAACAAAGTGTCATGATCAGTGATCAAAAAGGTGTTAAAGGGAAGTGGTCACTACAAGGTTTATGAAACCAAGACTAATCTTGAAGAAAAATTGAAACACAAAGAAAGATTAGTTGTCAAAGGCTACCAACAAAATACAGGCCATGACTATAATGATACATTTGCTCTAGTAGCAAGGCCAAAAGCTGTGAGAACAATTATTATGATAACTTATCATCATAAATGGAATTTCCATCAAATGGATGTAAGATCAAATTTTCTGAATAGAGTGTTGGAATAATAAGTGTATGTGGGCCATCCACTTGGTTATGAAATTCTAGGAAATGAGAGAAAGGTATATAAGCTCAAAATAGCTTTGTATGGATTAAAACAAGCACAAAGATCTTGGTATTATAGGATTAATTCCTATCTTATCGGTAATGACTTTATAAAAAGTAGCAATGATCCCAAATTGTACATCAAAGTAAACAATGGTGATATTTTATTTACTTTTTTGTATGTAGAGGATTTGATTTTTACTAAAAATTCAGACAAAGCAATTGATCAATTTAAATCAGCCATAGATAAAAAGTTTTATTTGATTGATTTGATATTTTTTGTGTATGTGGGCCATCCACCTGGTTATGAAATTCTAGCACATGAGAGAAAGGTATACAAGCTCAAAATAGATTTGTATCTATTAAAACAAGCACCAAGATCTTCGTATTGTAGGATTGATTCCTATCTTATCATTAATGACTTTATAAAAAGTCGCAATGAGCCCAAATTGTACATCAAAGTAAAAATGGTGAGATTTTATTTACTTTTTTGTATGTAGAGGATTTTATTTTTACTGAAAATTCGGACAAAGAAATTGATCAATTTAAATCAGCTATAAATAAAAAGTTTTATTTGATTGATTTGAGATTGTTTAAGTATTTTATTATCATTTAATTTAAATAAATGGAGCGGGGAATTTGTATATGTCAAGAAACATATGGAAAATAAGTTTTACAAACATTTAAAATGTTGGACAACAAGCCAACATCTACACCAATTGAATTAAGTGTGAAATTGACAAAAGAAGATTGCAGTAGCAATGTGGATCCTACAAGATACAAAAGCATGGTAGGAAGCTTGATGTATTAAAGCTGCAACAAGACCTAATGTAATGTATGTAGTTAGTTTGATTTCAAGATTCATGGGCAGGTCCAAAAGAAACACATTGAAAAACATATTCCGCGTTATGTGAATGGAACAAGAAATTAGGGAATTTTATATGTTGCTAATAATGATTTCAAATTAGTTTATGCATATGAGATAGTGATTGGGCGAGTAGCCTAGATGATAGAAATAACACATCTAGTTATGTGTTTAATGTTGGATTTGGAACCATTTCATGGGATTCAAATAAAAAATCATTATTTTCATTGTCCACTTTAGAAGCAAGGTATATTGCAAAATATTTAGCTTTTTGTCAGATGATTTGGTAAAAAATAATTCTCTCAGATTTGCACGAAACAAAACAAGGAGGTTATGTTATTTATTGTGATAATATGTCCTCACTTACATTATCTAAAACATAGTTTTTCCATGCTAAAAACAATCATATTGCTATTAGGTATCACTTTAGTCGTGAATTGGTGGAGAAAAGAGAAATTGAGCTAAAATTTTGTAGGTAAGAGCAACAACTAGCTGACATTTTTACCAAACCTCTGTCAAATGAAAGGTTTGAACATTTGAGAGAAAATATTGGCATCATAAATGGACCACCTAGCTCTAGAGATTATTTTTGTTTGTCTCAAGATTAAGGGTGAGTGTCGAATTATTAAATGCAGGTTATCTTGAGCTCCTTGGAACATTTTTAAATATGTTTTTCTGCCCTATAACTACCACTCTGATGGGTTTAATAAATTAAGTGTACATTATTTTTGTGGGTCATTGATTTTTTTTTAAAAAACCCCACACTACTTTCCACATGCCCCCCATTCCGTGAGCCCTCCACCTTTCTCCTCCCTGTGGACGTGAGAGTCTTGAAATTAACTATTTTGCATGAAATATTTTGGGTCCCTTTGTTAAATAGTTGGTTGTGTTTTTAATGTGGGCCCATATATATATATATTGGGCATGTTTTTGGGAAACAAAGGATTTATATATATACGACAATCTTAAAATTTGATGAGGGGGATATTATACACATGAAACAACATAAGTAAAATATAGACAAGAGAGAATGGAGAATTTTAATGCCCACTAATTCACGACATAAAGACAAAGACCAACATAGCAAAGTACTGAGAATAAATTTTTTTGACTTGTTTGATGTACAAATGATGCAACAGGTGGTCACAAAGGTTACGACTAACTCTTCAAACAACTTGAATCAATGATGACCTTGTGGCCAACATGGAAACAACTAATACCCATCAAGGATAGTTCACTTTACTCTTTGACAAGGCACCACGAAATATCTCAACCACAATATATAGTCACAGTTGGATACATTCCATGAGTTTACAATCCCTTAAGGTTATGCATTTACCAAAATTGTTTTTTCAAGACTGCCTTAACAATCTACAAGATTCATGTTTGGTTCGAGCATTCTTCTCACAAAGGTGAACATATTACTTTAGTAATCTAGACTAACTATTCATTTGAAGCACACGATTTTGAAAGAGGTTGAACTAAAGATAGACAAAGCTAACAAAATTCATTTGACCAAAAGGGACACCTTTCATCTCTCACCAGGTTGCATAAACATGCCCAAGCTGAAAATCTTGATCGGACCTCCATTGCACAAGCGATGAGCGTAAGCTCTAACTGAAGTGGAGTTCCATTACAATAGTTATCAAAACATCCTACAAAACACCAAGAGAGAGAAATTCATCCTTAGTGCAGATAGATTATCTTCTTGCGGGGTGTGGAAAAATAAATTTCCCGAGGCACGGAGAAACATTTTTTCTCTCGAGCGTGGAAGAGACTCCTTTTTCTCTGGCATGTGAGATGGGTGAGAAGACACTCATTCTCTCCCAAGGGTGTAATACGGGCATGGAAGAGACTAATTCTCTCCTAGGAGCACAAGACAAGCGTGCAAGAAGCTCACGAGCGCGGAGAGGATTTTCATCTTCTGTAAAATTCATAAGGCCATAAATTTTGATAGGGATCTCTGTTTTGGAAAACGAAGACTTTTCAGAAATATCTCGACGTCCTATTTGCATAGCAACCTTAAGAATTTAATTTGGATAAACTTTTAAGGGTAAATTTTGAGAAAACGCTCTGTAGGCTTATAAAATGAAAACTGGTAACATTCAACTTATTAAATTTTGTTCAATTCGACCTCCATCCTTTCTCAACATGCCAAACAGACATAGAGGGTTTCTCTTAGAGGAATTTAGGATGGATTGAAAGGTATAATTTTGTTGATTGAAGATCAATTTGAAATTTCTCAATTTTGATAGTGAAACGACTTTAGTTTTTCTTTTATTTGATTTGAAAGGATCCTTAACCATTTCTTAAGTAGTTTAGTTTATTTGGGAGGCACCTTAATCATCTTAAGTCGAATTCAATGTTTCATTTTATTGTTCATTTTTGTAAGGGTTGTTCTTGCATTTTGAATAAAATAATGCGCCGATTTGATAAGTTGTCTAATAGAGATCTACAACTTCAAATTCGAATTGATCTATTTGGATTTATTAAGCTTTAAACATGAATTAATTCCAAACAAATCTAAAATACTAAGTTGATTTAAATCAAAATGTGCAAAAGCCAAAAGATATAGTTCTGATTTCCAAATCATACTTTTCAAAAGAACAGAGAAATGTATTTTCTTCATCTCGTATTTCACTTTTCAACTTTCCAAATAGAGATTTAAAATACATTGCTAACCCATATTTCCAATGAAGACACTATCATCTTAACAAAACTAAATAACTTCTATTGAATTGTGTATGATTATTTTACAACTTTCTTTTCCATTGATCAAATAAAACTTCCAAGTTATATATCTTTCTTTTCTTTCATCAAAAAAATAAAACAGAGTAACGATCTTTCACATTTCGAATTACAAATTTCAAAACCAATACAAAACATATTTCCATTAAAAAAATCTACAAGGTCATCCACTTCAAAGTGGGAAAGGGTTTACAATAAATAATGATCCTAAACAAGGATTTGTCAAAAGTGTCTTTTCCTTTGCTCCATAACAACAACATGAAGATTCTCCATCTTTTTCAATTTTAATCACAACAAAAGTAGGGGAAAGGCAACTCTCTCCACCAAACCAAGACATCCAATGAAAGGAGAATCCATCCTTCTTGGCCCCCGGAAACAATTCAATAAGAAATGTGTTTCAACACATGGAAACAATAGGCTTCCACAACACAAAGGTAATCATTCAACATGCACATTTCATATTAAAACAAATTCCAAAAAAAAAATAGAAGTTTTATAACCACATGAAAGATAGAAAACAAAATCAGGCTTCTTCATGCAAGCCAAAGAACCAACAAACTATGGGGATGCTACTAATGCCTCCCAAAGGGAAATGTGTATCACCACCTAAGAACAAACTGCCAAAATATAAAATTTCAAATCCCTGACATG
Organism: Taxus wallichiana var. yunnanensis; assembly: GCA_018340775.1. Classification (NCBI taxonomy): domain Eukaryota; kingdom Viridiplantae; phylum Streptophyta; class Pinopsida; order Cupressales; family Taxaceae; genus Taxus; species Taxus wallichiana. The sequence goes on from CM031233.1 coordinate 110,044,403, forward strand.
CCCTTATGCCTCCCAAAGGCACCCCTTATTCCTCACATTTCCTTATGCCTCCCAACCTCTTATGGCAGCGCATAACGAGTAAAGAAATGTAAGCTATTTCTTTGTAAGGTGGAACCTAAATCCCAACTCCCTCCACACTTATACCTCCCCAAAAACACTTATGTCTCCCTCAAAATAAACCCCATAGCCTTCCCCTACACCATTTCTAGGCCATCTACCCAACATCCCACAAACAATAACAAACATACAACAATTTACATATTCATAAAAGGAAAAAGAAGAGTAGTTCCAAGATCCAAGATCTTACCTCTCCATGATGGAGTTTGTTCCAAGTTCAAAAGAACAATATTTCCAATGCAAATTAGTCCAAAAGATCAACAATCTACAAGCATGTAACAATATCCAATCTTCTCCAAAAGCAAGAGCTCTCCAAAACCCCAAAAGATGTCTCCCCAAATGAAATGATAAAAGTGGAGCAACCCAAAACCAAGCTAAATAATTCCAATTAATAAAAGAGGAAGGGAAGTGGATGATGTGGATCCAGTGGGATGCCACATCACACATCCTCAACTCCAAACACAAAAGTGAACTTCATTCTCCAATGCATAATTAATAGGTGGGTGAGTAATATGACAGTTTTACTTACACACACAAACAAGCCCACACCCCATAAGGATTGAAATTAAAAATGTAAGAAAAGTGCAATAAAAACATTCAACTTGACTTACAAAATTACATATAGAAGGGCTAAATTTAACTCTCCAACCATAGGTAAGGTTGGTAAATAAATTTAAGAGGCATGAGAAAAGTTTAACTTGTCCCACAAGTCTCCAAAATCAGCCTCCAAGGACAATTTTGAATTTCAAAGAAGATGGAGTGTTTCATACTCCAAAATCAACTTACACATCTCTTACACATAACTTACACATTTATTAGAACACTTTAATTCAAGGAAAACAACTCTATTAATTACTTTCTTATTATATATTTTAATTAATTAACTTAACAACATGATTACTCACAATATTACACACCATTTAATAAATAATGAAAGGGGTCAATACACCACAAAATAAACATATGCAAACATTAACAAAGGATTCAAATAATAGAAAAATACATAAAATCCCTTAGTCACATTTAAAGGTGACCCCCAATGAGAATCCCTAACACAAAAAAACACACACAAACAAATACGGTTACCATGGTGACCTTGTTGAATTCATCTAGAATTCAAAGTGGTTGGTCCCCAATCCCTCAATGTGTGTTGTGATATTTTAACTGCGCAAATCAAAAATACCTCCTTTGGCCTAATGGCCACATCAGAACATCCAAATGAATATAATATACTTCCAAAGACATTAATATATATGTTAATCACAACAATCATCAAGTCAATCAATAGTGTCACTTAAAATTTCATCAACAACTATATCATCATCAATTATAATTCAATTTTCATTTTCTACGTCTACTCAAAATATCCAAATATCACATGTCTTGAACAACATCTATAATGTAACCATGTCAGACAATATATCAACATCAATATATAAAATGTCTCTAATAATCATCATGCATCATATATGAATCAGAGTCAACAATAATCCATGCTCTAACATCTAATCATCATACTAAATCAAAACTATAACAATGTCCATGGTATAGTCAATAGCATCATGATCAGTATCAAAATGTGTCAAAGTGAAGTGGGCACTACATCCCCTCCTTTGACTTGAATTCCTCCTGGAAGTCACGGAGAAAGAGAGATAGGAACAAAAAGAGAACGGAAAAATGATTACTCCCATTATGGGATTTATTTCTTCAAACAAGTGTGGGTCCATAGAATCCCAAGTTTTGCTTAATGTAATTCAACAAGAAAAAGGGAGATTGTAAGGGATGATTTCTAAAATTTCTGCATGCAAGGCTAGGACATTTAAATCTAGAGAGTAACTCTATGTTATTAACCAAGATACAACACATAGGAATATAACATGAAGATTTCAAAAGAGTCTTAAGAGTAACCACCAAGTAGAGGAATAATAAGGAGAATTCCATGAGTTGAGAAAGACCACATAGTTTTCAAGGAATACAACATACTATAGTAACAAAAATTAAGGTTTCCACTAGGGTTAAATTATGCTTTCATAATTCATTATTTAGGCAAGGCTAGAAGAATCAACAAAGGCCAAAATTTTGTATGAGAGACATGTTTACTCAAGTTCCCAAAATTTGAGGTCACAGAAAATGAGGTTAATCAACAAGGTAGGACACCTAAATCAGAAAGCATTTATAATCGAGGAACTATTTATGGAAAACACTTATATAACTCGAGAGGGTATGGTTAAATTTTAATGGTAATATTAAGAAATTTCATGACGATAAGGTTTCCTATAGTCTGATTTTTACACTTTTTTTTTAATAATCGAACACACCACACCAACCAAATCTAGAGACATCAACCATTCAGCAATATATATATATATATATATATATATATATATATATATATCTCCCTTAGCAACTAACATATCAATATAAGAAGTACCATTCACAATAACACAATGGGATTCATTTATCTTATTTCCTGATCAAGCTCAGAATAACCACAAAGAGAGAAAAAGCATAAATCCTAACATCAAAAGTGAGAGCACTCAAGGTCTTTAGGAGAAGAACAAGAAGAAAATAAGACTTCCCAAAGTTATTTTATATCCTTAACATGTGTTTCCTTAAAATTACAATAACTTAGGTCTCCAAGGACAAGATAACACTTAAGGAGGTTGCTTAAACAAGAGATAAGTCTCAAACCAAAAAGGCCACAACTCACACTCGTCGAGCTACGAGATGATAAGGGTATGATGACCCAAAAATCCCACAAAGAAAGGCACATACCTCTATGAACAAGAAGGTACTAAGAAACTAGAACACACTACTATCCACCAGGTGCTTCACAATTCTGGGTAGGTGATAGAACTACAGGTTCAACTATACATTGTACTCAATACACATAAATCTTACTTATTTATAAATCAACTCACTAAGTCAAAAGTTGTAGTTTCATTTTCTAAGAACATTCCTTTCTGAGTTTTCTTAATTAAACTTCATCCTATTATGATATCACAAGTTTGTGTTGTAAGGACCACTAGGGGGCATGATATCTCGCTATTCTGCAAAGGTGGAAAAGAGAAAAAGTATTTATTTTATTCTCTAGGGAGGTAGATGGAAAATAATAATTCCTTTCTATTCTTCTACATGGTTTTTATTTCTTCTATTAATCTACCAAGGTTAAAGCGGGACCATTTTCTCTTTCTATGTTCTAGTTTATTTGTTAAGCTTCAAGGTCAAATATCCTCAATTATGGTTTTATAATGTTTGGGTGAGTCAATTTGTCAACAAAATTTAATGAGAAGGAAGGGTAACATATCAAACTATTAATTTTATGGGAGAGAGAGGTAAATCAACACACCACATTTTTAATTCTAAGGAAACAAGGGACATTCAACATAAAAACACATTATTTATTTGTAAGAAATAGGAAACAATCAACCAACATGGATCACAAAAATATTTCTAGAGTTTTCCTCTAATTACAAGTATCATAAAACATTCCTAGTGGGTTTCTACAAGTTCTCAAAGGAAGTTACAAGGAAGACCCATTAAGGAAGCATAATTACTTTTACTGATCTTCTACGGTTTAACAATGTTTGATGTTTTGGTGAAAACATTTTTACTCACATGATAAGACAAGGAAAGTTTTCAAATCGACACCCATAATACCATAGGATACCACCAACCAAGAAATCAAAATGACAAGGAAATATTTTTTAACTATAAGAACACCACATACTCACTAGAAAACATCAATTGTAAGCAACGAATAAGCTATTTATTCAATACGGATTTACGACCAAGAGTTACGGTTTCGCAAGAAGAATCCCATTATAATATACCATTGAGATTAATTAATCAAGGTATAATTACTCTAAAATCACTAGTGGCATGGTCCAAAAGACTCGAGGCATCCATAAGGGTCTCCACATAATTTGAAATTAATAGGTCATAGAGTGTTATTCATAGTAACTTAAATAGTTAAGGAAAGGGTATACTTATTTATAGGTCAAGAGGGAAAAAAACACACTTAATTTACACAGAATACTTGAATGGGATTAATTCTAACCATAATTACCAAGAAGCATACAATCCTCAAGTCAATACTTTATATAATGAAATTAGGAAATCCTGATAAAACTTAGCATGCCATAAAAAAGAAGCCACTACCAAACTCACACTTTTCCACTAACATCTACAGCTATCCAAAATCAATCCGATCCTAACATAATTCATCAACACACAATAAAACACCTCTACTCTGACGAGGTTCAAGCTCTTACGGAATTGTAAGAGAATCACCACCACCACTAACAGACTACCAACTAGAACACACAACACAACGATCTCTCTATCTAGCGAGGTCAAGCAATGAAAAAGTTACTCTAAGATCATATACAACCTCAAGATTCCATGCATCCAAAACCAAGGCATAACTTTAAGAACCTAAGAAGACATTTAAGACACCGGGTGTACCCCCATATGATGAAAATGTCACAATACAAAAAGCATAGAACCAGCTCATCATCATTCAAGAAGGAACCACATAATGTTTAGCTAAGTAGCCAAAAACATAATGAGCTCTGAGTCACCAATCAAAATAAACTCCAAGAAATGATGACAATCAAGGAAAGTGGCTAAGTAGCTACATTGCAAAGTCTGAAAATTCTCGTAAAAAATAAATAAAAATATCCTCAGAGCTTCTCAAATCAATCATAAAATAAGATGTTGGTCTTTGATAAAATAACAAAAGATTACGAATGTAAAACAAAAAATTTAACACCACATTTACTTCGCAGCCCTTCATGGATGCCAATAGGGGTTCTCTACCTCAAGGTCAGTTCTAAGGACACATATGTAGGATTGGGTCCTAAACAAAACCCAGACTTAATGTTCACTCTCCCATATGGGTAACAAAATAGAAAACTGACAACCATACCATCTTTCCTAACCACCGAAGGAATCTCTAAACAACTTCTAATTAACTCTTCCCGACCCCATAACACAACCACTATTTTCCAACCACAAGAATCACACCATACAACTTATCATTCCAAAAACTTCAATAAGGAAGGATCTCAAAAGGGCTTAACACATCATACAATTAAATCAAGATTTAGGACTTGTAAAAAACACATTTTCAAAGGGGAATCAAGTTTGCACTACACTAGAAGTTCACAAAAAGAAATTTAATCGACCTTCTTAATTACGGATTTAGACAAAACATCGCTAAGAAAGTACAACAATTTAAAAAAATTATTATTTTATTATTATTTTAATTTGGTAGTTCAAATGAATAGAGTAATGTAATATTTCTTCACACATATTTCTTTTTTTCAATTTTCAAACAAGGTTGTTTTCTAGATTTAAAAGTGTACTACATTTACGGTTCATGTCTTAAGTTTTCTAGTGTGCCCAAAGGTCCATGATTTTGAACCCACGGCTCACGATACCAAGTGTAATGCCTACTAATTCACAACATAAAGACTAACATAGCAAAGTACAAGATAATTTCTTTTGACTAGTTTGATGTATAGAATGACACTGTGGTGGTCACAAAGGTTACGGCTAACTCCTCAAACATCTTGACTCAATGATGACCTTATGGAGAGCACGGAAGAAACTAACACCCATCAAGGATGATTCACTTTACTCTTTGACAAGGCACCATGAAACAACTCAACCACAATATATAGTCACAGTTGGATACACTCCACGGTTTACAATCCCTTAAGGTTATGCATTTACCAAAAAAAATTTAAGACCTACCTTAACAATCTACAAGATTCATGTTTGGTTCAAGCATTCTTCTCATAATGGTGAAATTATTACTTTGGTAATCTAGACTAACTAGCCGAAGCACAGATTTGAAAGAGCTTTGGATAAAGACTGACAAAGATAAAAAAATTGGTTTGACCAAAAGGGACACCTTTCATCTCTCATAGAGTTACATAGACATGCCCAAGCTGAAATTCTTGATCCGGACCTCCATTGCACAAGCGATGAGCGTAAGCTCTAAGCGAAGTGGAGTTCCATTAAAACAATTATAAAAACATCCTACAAAACACCAAGCGAGAGAAATTCATCCTTAACGTAGATAAATTATCTTCTTGCAGGGTGCGAAGAAGAAATTTCACTAGGCGCGGAAAGAACTTTTCTTCTGGGTGCAGAAGAGAGGCATGGGAGAAACTATTTTTCTCCCAGGTGTGTAAGATGGGAGTGGAAGAGACTCTATTTTCTCCTAGCATGCAAGATGGGCATGAAAGATAATCATTCTCTCCCAGGTGCACAAGACGGGTGCGAAAAAGACTCATTCTCTCCTAGACGTGCAAGATGGGTGTGCAAGAAGCTTTGGGCATGCAAGACGGGTGCACAAGAGGTTGTTCCTCTCGTGAACTTGAAGAACGCCATAACTTTTGATAGGGAACTCCATTTTAAGAAAATAAGGAATTTTTGAAAATATCTTGACGTCCTCTTTACAAACCAATCTTAAGAATTTAATTTGGATAAATTTTAAGGGTAAATTTTGAGAAAACACTCTACAAGTTTATCAAATGAAAACTGGTAACATTTGACTTATAAAATTTTGTTCAATTCGACCTCCCTCCTTTCTCAACATACTAAACAAACATAGAGGGTTTCTCTTAGAGGAATTTAGGATGGATTGCAAGGTATAATTTTTTTGATTGAAGATCAATTTGAAATTTCTCAATTTTGACAACAAAATGACTTTGATTTTACCTTTGTTGGTTTTGAAAGGAACCTTAACCATTTCTTAAGTGGTTTAGTTTTTTTGGGGTTCTTTAATCATATTAAATTAAATTCAATGTTTCATTTTATTGTTCATTTTTGTAGGGTTTTTTCTGTGCATTTTGAATCAAATAACTACCGAGTTTGATAAGTTGTCTAACAAAGCTCTATAACTTCAAATTTGAATTGATATATTTGGATTTACTAAGCTTAAACCATGAATTCATTCCAAATAGATATAATATACTACATTGATTTAAATCAAAATGAGCAAAAATAAAAAGATATAGTTCGATTTCCAAATCATACTTTTCAAAAGAAAAGAGTAATGTATTTTCTTCATTTGTAGTTCATTTTTGAACTTTCCAAACAAAGATTTCAAATACATTGCTAACCCATATTTCAATGAAGACAATATCATCTTAATAGAACTAAAAAATTTCTATTGACTTGTATGATTAACTTTATTTTCCATTGATCAAATAAAACTTCCAAGATATAAATCGTTTCTTTTCTTTCATCCAAAAACAGAAAATAGAGTACATCTCTTTCACATTTAAAATTACAACTTTCATAGCCAATACAATACATCTTTCCATCACAAAAAATCTACATTTTCATCCACTTTGTAGTGCGAAAAGGGTTACAATAAATAATGATCCCAACAAGGACTATCAAAAGTTTCTTTTCCTCTGCTCCGAACAAAAACATGAAGATTTTCCATCTTTTTCAATTTTGATCACAACAAAATAATGGGAAAGGCAACGTTCTCCATGCAACGAAGACATCCAATGAAAGGAGAAACCATCCTTCTTCATGGGCCCCGAGCCCCCCCAACCACAATGTAATAAGAAATGTGTTTCAACACATGACAACAATAGGCTTCCACAACACAAAAGAAATCTTTCACCATGCACATTTAATATTAAAAATAGTCCAAAATAAAAAAATAGTTTTACAACCACTTGAAAGACAACAAACAAAATTAGGCTTCTCCATGCAAGCCAAAGGAGCAAGAAACTATGGGGATGCTATTTATGCCTCCCAAATGGGAAATGGTATGACCACCTAAGAACAAACCACAACAATATAACATTTCAAATCCATTACATGCCCTTATGCCTCTCTCTAAGTACCCCTTATTCCTCACATTTCCTTATGCCTCCCCAACCTGTTATGGCACCCCATAATGAGTAAAGAAATGTAAGTTATTTCTTTGTAAGGTGGAACACAAATCCCAACTCCCTCCACACTTATACCTCCCCAAAAACACTTATGCCTCCCACAAAATAAACCCCATAGCCTTCTCCTACACCATTCCTAGGCCATCTACCCAACATCCCACAAACAATAAAAACATACAAGCATTTACATATTCATAAAGGAAAAAGAAGAGAATTTCAAAGATCCAAGCTCTTACCTCTCCATGATGGAGTTTGTTCAAAGTTCAAAACAATACACTTTCCAATGAAAAATAGTCCAAGACATCAAAATCTACAAGCATGCAACAATCTCAAATCTTCTCCAAAACCCCAAAAGAAGTCTCCTAAAATGAAGTGATAAAAGTGGAGCAACCTAAAACCAAGTGAAGAATTCTAATTTATAGAAGAGGGAAGGGAAGAGGATGAGGTGGATCCAAGTGGGATGCCACATCACACATCCTCAACTCCAAGTACAAAATTCAACTTCATTCTCCAATGCATAATCAATAGGTGGGTGAATAATATGATAGTTTTACTTACACACTCAAACAAGCCCACACCTCATAAGGACTGAAATTAAAACATGTAAGAAAAGTGCAATAAAAACATTCAACTTGACTTACAAAAATGCATAAAGAAGGGCTAAATTTAACTCTCCAACCATAGGTAAGGTTGGTATATAAATTTAAGAGGCATGGGAAAAGTTTAACTTGTCCCACAAGTCTCCAAAATTAGCCTCTAAGGACAATGTCGAATTTCAAAGAAGATGGATTGTTTCATACTCCAAAATCAGCTTACACATTTCTTACAACACTTTAATTCAAGGCCAACAACTCTATTAATTACTTTCTTATGACATATTTTAATTAATTAACTTAACAACATGATTACTCACAATATTACACACCATTTAATAAATAATGAAAGGGGTCAATGCACCACTAAATAAACACATACAAACATTAACAAAGGGACCAAATAAAAGAAAAATACATAAAATCCCTTAGTCACATTTAAAGGTGATCCCTCCATGGGAATCCCTAACACAAATAAATACACACAAACAAATATAGTTGCCATGGTGACCTTGTTGAATTCATCTAGAAATCCAAAGTGGTTGGTCCCAATACCTCGATGTGTGTTGTGATATTTTAATCTGCAAAACACAAATACCTCCTTCGGCTTTGTGGCCACATCAAAACATCCAAACTAATATAATATACTTCCAAAGTCATCAATATGTGTGTGTGTGTGTGTGAATCACAACAATCATCAAACCAATCAACAATGTCATCAACAACTTTATCATCATCAATTTTAATTAAATTTTTATTTTCTATGTCTACTCAAAATATCCAAATATCACATATCGAACAACATCTGTAATGTAACCATGTCAGATAGCATATCAACCTCACTATATAAAATATCTCTAATAATCATCATGCATCATATATGAATCAGAGTCAACAATAATCCATGCTCTAACATCTAATCATCATACTAAATCAAAACTATAAAAATGTCCATGGTATAGTCAACAGTGTCATGATCAGTATCAAAAGGTGTCAAAGGGAAGTGGGCACAAAAAAATAGAAAAAATAGCAACAACTTGAAGGAGAAGAGGAAGAAAAAGAGAGAGAGGTAAAAATAATGTGTAACAACACAATGAAAAAGAAATAGAGGAAAATAGAGCTTTAGAAAGAACAATACAAAGAAAGAAGATAATAGAACAACAACTTCATAAAGAAAAAAATTTGTAAGGAAAAGAAATAGAGATTTGGACACAAGAAGAAAAACATTTGGAAAATAGAGCAACAACTCTACGTTTGTATGAAATTTTTGAATTCCAAACCAGAATATAATATATTTATTGTGTGTGTGTGTGTTTTATTTCTGTTCTAGTTGTGTCTTTCCCTTACTTGATGCATTTGACAATAAATTTTGCCAACACTCCATTCAAAAAAAATAGTTTTTTCATTTGTAATTACGTTTCACCACTTGAACACTTTACTTAGTAACATTTGGATTATCTTCATGTGGAATTTGTTCTAAATATTGGAGGCATTGGTATGAATCCAATTTATTCTGATATTCTAAGCAATCCTTGCACATCAAAATACCATTTGTGGTTTCACACATAACCCTTTGATTTCACCCTCCAAAACCAAGCAAATACATGAAAGGAGGATTTTTCTTAGATCAACCTCCTTATATACTCTAGCACACGTGTTCTTGATTTCTATCCCTCACCATACTCATAGAAATGAATATCTAAATTGCATTACCAATTTTTTTAGAGTTAAAGATACCTAATAAGGCAAGGGAAAATTTAGAAAACTCTTCCATCTAGGAAAATTTAGAGCGTTTTAATTAAAGACTAAAAATTTAAAAACCATTATTTCATGAACATAATCCATCCCCATTATAGAAGCAAGGCCATAACATTTAAAACCTACATATTAATCCTTTCTTTCTATGTAGGGAAGAAAATTTAGAGACCGAGTATCATTTTGGAAAAACAGAGAGGAGAGGACAAGACCTATTAATAATAGACCCTTTCCTAAGAGAATAACAAGGTGTTTCCCAGTTCACGGTGATTTTTTGATTCCATACAAGGACCTTATATGTGTTAAACGATACAAATTTTTATAATATGTTTCCCTATATTCAAAGTGGCATCTTTGAGCTTCTCTTTTAACAATCTCTTTCACACAAACACACATGGACTTTTGAGAGCTTCCAAATATGAATCTTGCTCTATATTGATTGATTATTTTTCATTATTCTTGCATGTACTCCTATTTCAGGAATAATTACATTCACTTACAAATAAATAATCAATCTTCCATGGATTTTTAACCTCTTTCGGGGTTTCAAATATTTCAGATTTCTCTTACATGCACCCATGATTGTATTCTTAGTTTTTGTTTGTTGATATATTTTCTATCAAATGTTATGGATTTCCTTGAAACCTTTTTCCATGTTTACATCAATTAATATATTTCCTCTATAGTCATTCTTTCCTTCTACTCAATGCCTTGATAATAGAACTTTTCCAAGCCATAAATGAGAACTTTTGTAGTGCCCACTTCCTTCCACACATTTTGTTATTGATTATGATATCTTGTCAAATATAATTATGGAAATTATTGTAGATTTTGATTTGGCATGATGTTAGACATTAGAGATCATGGGCTGTTGTTGATTTTGATTAATATATGGTGCATTTGGTATTGGAGACATTTTATGCTGATGTTGTTGTGATGTGGACATGGTTATATATATGTGTGTGTTTTGGACATGTGTTATTTCGTCATATTGAGTAGACCTAGATAATTGAATTAATTTAATGATCATACATATGGTTATTTATGAAATTGTAAATGATGTCGTTACTTTCTTGATGATGTTTTGATTTATATATAGATGACTTTGGAGTTATATTGTATATTTATTTTGGATGATTTGATGTGGCCACAAGGCCGAAGGAGGTATTTGTGTTTTGCAGGTAAACATGTCACAACAAACATTGGGGGATTGGAGACCAACCACATTGGAATCCTAGATGAATTCAACAAGGGTCACCATGACAACGTGTATTTGTTATGTGTGTGTGTTTGAATTGATGTTAGGGGTCCCCATGGGGAATCACCTTCGAATGTGACCAAGGGGTTATGTGTATTATTTTATTTAGTTTCCTTTGTTTAAATTTAGTATGTGGATTTTAGTGATGTATTTTCCTATTTATTATTTATTTTATTTATGTCTAGATTAGTGAGTAATCATGTTGTTAAATAAATTAAAATGGGTCAAAAGAATGCATTTATTAGAGCTTATGGCTCTTGGATTATGTGTTGTAAGTTATGTGTAAGTAACTTGGAGTGTGAAACACTCCACCTTCCTTTTGAAATTCGGATCTGTCCTTACGGGCTGATTTTGGACGCATGTGAGAAAAGTTAAATTTGTCCTACACATCTTAAATTGCTATACCAACCCTACCTATGGGATCGGGAGTCAAAATTAGTCCTTATTATGTATTTTGGGAAGCCAAGTTGTAAGTTTTTAATAAACCTTCTTGCATTAAAGTAATTTTGGTCCTTAAGGGTCGTGGGCTTGAATTGTGTGTGTAAATAAAATGTCATTTTATTCACCCACTTATTAATTGTGCCTTGGAGTTTGAAGTTGACTTGTGAGGTGGAGTTGAGGATGAGTGATATGGCATCCTACATGGAGCCACCTCATCCTCCTCTCTCTCCCTTTTCTATTTATTCATTTTTGGGGGGGGGGGCTACTTGATGGGGTTAATTCATGTTGGTCTGGTGCTCTTGAAATTGGAGAGAGTTAGAGGATTTTGAATTCTTGTGGAATTGTTGGTGCTTTGGGACTATTTGGATTTGAAGAAGCTTGTTGTTGAACTTGTGGATCAAGCTCTATCATGGAGAGGTAGGATCTTGACTATTGTAAAAAGGTTTTCTTTTTGTATTGTGCTTATGTGAATGTTTTTGAATGTTTGGTATGTTTGTTGGTTGATTGGGTAGATTGCCTAGGTGTGGTGTAGGAGAAGACTATGGGGATATTTTGTGGGAGGCATAAGAGTTGTGGGGAGGCATAAGAGTTATTTTTGGAGGGAGTTTGGGTTGGGTGTTCGACCTTGGACAAGAAATAGCTTACATTTCTTACTTTTGGGGGAGGCATAAGAGAATGGGGAGGCATAAGAGGTACTTGGGGAGGCATAAAAGTATGTAGGGGTTCGAGATGAATATTTTGGTGGGTTTTTAAGGTGGTCACCCATTTCCCATCGGGAGGTATAAGCAGCTTCCCCCATAGATCTTACTCTTTTGGCATTTGTGATGAGGCCTTATATATTTTGTTACTATCCTTCTTGTGCCTATAACTAAATTTTATTTTGGACTGTGATATGAATGAGAAACATGTTTTGTGTTGTTGAAGCTTGTATTGTTTCCATGAGTTGAATCCATTTCCTATTGTAATATGGTTAAGGCTTGGGGGCTAATGAGGAGGACAACTTCTCCTCTTCATTGGAATTCTTGGTTGGGTGGAAAGCATTGCGTCTCCCACATTTTTTTGTTGTGACCAACTTGAAACATGGAGGAGCTCTCTTGTTGTTGTACATGGATCTTATGTGAAGAGAAATCTTGCAGTTCCCCTTGGGTTCCCTTATTGTGAAATTTTCCACTTTAAGTGGATGGCATTGTAATATTAAATGTGCTAAAAATTTGCTCTATTTTAGATATGAAGTTTACATTCGAATGAGAAAGACATATTCGGTAATCTGTTGTGATGAAGGGAAAAGAAAGTTGTAAAAGAAGGGATTATTATTTCATTCAATGGAAGTTGATTATTTTCTACAAAATGGTGTTACTCTTGTTTGAAATATGTGTTTGAAATATTACTGAAAAATATCTTTTTGAAGACTAGGAAAAAAAGAATGTATTAAGAAGTATTATGTTCTCTGTGTTATTCGAAATGCATGGTTGAAAAGAAATAGAATTACATTCTTGCTTTTCACGTATTGATTGAAGGAAATTTGAAAATTGTAAATTTAGAATGGAATGAACTTAAATGTTTAAAGTATGGAAAATGAAATAGATAAATTTCAGTTTGAAATATGTAGATCTCTGTTAGATTGTTTCAAACCTCTAATAAATATCAGAAAATATACAGAGAGTACCCTGCAAAAATGAAAGACAAATTGAAACATTGATACCAACTAAGGAAGATAAAAAAACATCTCATATGAGTTTGTGTTGCCCTTGAAATTTACTTAGAACTTCATTAATCAAGCAAGAGGAAAAAAAATGCCTTTACAGAGAAAAGAGAAAGCAAATAAATCCTTTTGAAATCCTAACCATAATCAATTAATCCTTGAAAATCCATCCAATTTCTATCAAGTGCGAGTTTTCCATGTCGGTTTGGCATGTTAGAGAAAGAAAAATAGTAGATCAAATTAAATCTGGTAGCTAAAAATTTTAGTTCACATTTTTATGGTAGGAAAGATGTTTTCTTAAATTTTCCCATCTAAGTTTGTTGAAAATAATATTTTGTTCTTCCTATGAAAAGAGGAGTTTGAGCCCTTTCCAAAAAGTACTTATTTTCTCAAATCCAAGCTTCCACTCAAAATTTATGGCCTTCTGAAGTTTTTTTTGCTTTGTTTGGTTTCAAAAAAATAGAATCGTCAAAAGGGAATTTTCTCGTAAATTGGATTTGGGTCCGAAAATTACTTAGGGCACTTTTTGAAAACATTTAGAAAATTCACAAGTACTCCCACGGCTCTACAAGACCTACAGCCCCACATCCTTTAGTTTTGAAAAAAAAAATTATTTCGTGGGTTTGCGGGCTTGTACCTTCAAATTTCACTTTTTGAAAAATTGACAAAAATTCCTAAGTTTTCTCGTCGGCCCACCTTATCGCAGTCACTTTGTTGGACCGACACGTGGCTTTGTTAGGCATCGATGGAGGCACGGAGTTGTTTTTAACCCTTTGATTTTTAACAAAAAATCCAACATTTCTAAGTTTTCCCCGACGGTCCACTTTCCCACTTGTACCTTTTAGGCTGGACACGTGGCATTTCTAGGTGTCAGCAGAGGTGTGAATGTTTTAAAACATTTTTGCCCTTTTAACAAAAAGAGTTAAAATCCAAGTTACCTCTGGCAACCCGCCTTCCCGCATTGACTTATAAGCTTTGACACGTGTCCTTTTTGGATCTCAGGCATATTTTCTTCCCTCGGTGCAAAGCCCTACCACGGGCTCACGGGCGTGCAAATGAAAATTGCACTTTTTAGCTAAAGGAGAAAAGCACCAAATGTCTCCCTGTGTTCGTCGATCTCGAGACCTTCCCGGAGTGAAAAATTATTCCCTAGGCTCGCAGCACGCCTTTGGGAAAAATTTCTTCCCGTGCATGCGAGCCCACCTTTGGGAAAAATTCCTCTCCAAGCCCGCCAACCTATAACTTAAGAAATATGAGGAGTTAGGAGGACTTCTTTATATCATTGGAAACGGGAAGAAATTTTCCATCTAATGGAATTTTTTTAAGGAAACCTTAAGTGTGCTAATTATGTGAAAAATTAGATTGAAGTGCAAAGATGAGTCTGAGAGTGGGTAAGTGGGAAATTACCCCTTTTTAACTTAACTATTTAACTATATAGCATGGGTTGACCTTTCTAAGAGGCCATTATAGGGGACAAGGGAATGATTTTCTATCCCATGAAAATAATAACCTTGGTTATTGTTTAGACCTAGTGAAATTAAAAACCTCGGGCATTTAATTACTTTGGCCCCTTTAACCCTCTAAAATTAATTAAGGAATATTTAACTATAGTGTTAATTTAATTATTTATTAAATTAACACGTAAGAGAAGAAATTTAACTATATTTTTCTTAATTATAATCATTAATTCTGTAATATGGATCTAATATTTGTTGCAATGGGAAAATTTCATTTATTAAATTATAATTGACTTTGAATCTTTATTGTGACAATTGTTGTTTGAAGCCTAGTTGTGGTCACACTTTTCAAAAAAATAATTATTCCATTATTTTTCTATCTAAACCTAGGTTGTTCTTGGGTCTTGAGTGGTCATTTTAGTGGGTGCCTCACTTCTTATATGAGATTCGCATGGGATGCTTTCAAGAATATTATGTTAGATTAATTAAATTTTAACCATTTGTGTGGGAAAGTACAAATTTGTACTTATTATTTTTTTCTTCTAAAATTTCAAACTATTTCCATAGCCACTTATAGTTATCTCATTTTTTTAATTTTTAGGTGTCTTGATGTGCATTATTGTTTTCATATTTCAAGAGTGGTTGAAAACCAATACTTATGAAAAATCTATCAAAAATAAATATAGAATATATATTACAGACTATATATAATTAACATGTGCAACCATGTTGTTCATAATTTTTGGAATATGTATGAGATTAGAAACCAAACTTTAATAGAAATTATAATAACATATTTAACTACCACATGGATATAAGTAATTATGCTAATAAAATAAACATTATCATAACATTATAATATTAACCATTGAAATTTAAAAATCCTTTCAAAACCAAAAACTCATTTAATAATAAAAACGAGAAATGTAGTTCAATAATGAATTTTTGTAGTGCCCACTAAAACAACCCACTTGAGACCTATGAACAGCCTAGGAATAGTTAGGAAAATTATGGAATAATTTTCTTTTTTGTTTAAAAGAGTCTTCAACCAGGTTATAAGACAATAATTATCATAGACAAGGTTTTTGATTAATTCTAATCTACTAGAATATACTTTTCTTTTGTTAACATTTATTAGAGCTCACAAGGTCCAAAATATAGGGTTAGTAGATTCAATTATATCAAGAGGGTAATTCCTCACCATACCCACTCTCCGACAGGATTAAAGTTTCAACTTGATTTTTCCCAAACTTAACGCATTCAAAATTTCCCTAAATCATTCCCATTGGATAGGAAATTTCCTCACATTTATATTGATATAAAGAAGTCTTCCTAACTCCTCATATTTTCCAAGTTATGGGCAGCAGGTGCCAGGGTGAAATTTTTCCCAAGAGTGGGCTGCGGGCCCAAGGGAGAAATTACTCCCCAAGGGTGGGTTAGCGGGCCATGAGGAGGAAAATTTCCCCATGGGCAGGTCTACGGGCCATGGGGAGAAAATTTTCCAAAGGGGCGGAAAGCCACCTTTGCACCCACACTCCCACGAGTCCGTGAGGGACACGTGGCATCTCCAAAGTCAATGCGGGAAAGCGGGGTGGTGGGAGACATTTTGAAAATCTTCCCGCATGGGGTGAAAAGTGCCCAACATTTCTCCCGCGCTCCCATGAGTCATGCAAAGGACACGTGGTGCCTCTTAAACCATGCGGGAAAAGTGTGGTGGCGGGAAAAAAATTGTTTAACGCCCCGAAGGGCTAAGAGGGTAACATTCACCTGCACCTCCACCGGCACCTCGCGATGCCACGTGGCAGCTCCGGATTGGCTATGGGCGGAGGCGGAAGGGAAATTTTGGAAAATTTTCCAAAATGTTCGAAATGAAAAAGGCAAAAAAATGGGACCCGATCCTCCTCCATTGCCTCGTAATGCCATGTGGCAGCTCCTGATTGGATATGGGCTAGTGGGGAAAATTTGCAAAATTTTCCCAAAATTTTCTTGAAGTGCTAAGTTAAAAGAGATTCGCCTTTGACAACACCTTGTTGTGCCACGTGGCAGCCTTTGATTGGCTACGGGTTGGCGGGGAAAATTTGAAAAAATTCCTAATTTTTTTGAAGTACTAAGGAAACATTCGGGCCCATGGGCCCTCCAAGGAAATTTTTCCCAATTTTTTTTTTTTTAACGACAAGTGAAGGAAAAATGTCAAATATCTATAACTTTTGATAGAGAGCTCAGTTTTGAGAAAATGAGGACTTTCTGAAAATCTCTCAACTTCCTCTTTACTCAAGGATCATTAATTTTTGTTTTGATAAAGTTTAAGGTGTCAATTTCAAGAAAATGATCTACAGGCTTTTATAGTGCAAACTGGTAAATTTTAACTTGTGAGATTTGTTCAATTTGATCTTCTTCCTCTCTCAACATGTCAAATAGACATGGAGAATTTTTCTTAGGTGGAATTAGGATAATTTTGTGAGGTATATCTATTTGATTGAATTCCAATTTGAAATTTTACAATTTTGACAGCAAAACGACTGTGAAAGCTTTGAACTCGGTTTTGCTAGGTTTTGAAAGATTTCCTTTAAGTATTTTTGTCTAATTGGATTCGTTTAGGGAAAAATACTTCAATTTAATCATTTAGTTTTTTATTTCATTATTGTAGGTTCGGTCTATGCATTTTGGATTAAATAATTGCCAGTTTGAAAATACAAGACAGGGATCAAATTTTTAAAGGGTTTATTTGCTATTTTCTTCTTCCAAGTATTATAATATGTTCCAATTCTAATCTAATGCAATTAGTTGATTCAATACAAATATTTAAAAACTAAAGTACATCTCTCGATTTCCAATTTTCACATATTTCAAAAAAAAAAAAAAAGAATAATAAACTTCCTTTATACGCATTTCTTCCTTTCAAATAGAGATTACAATCTCACATTTAGATGATTAAATTCAACACAATAATACAATTTGAGGAATCTTATGCAATACTTTATTTATTCCAAAAAAACAAATTTACAACTTCCTTCTTTTATTCTTTCTAAAATCATATATTATATACATGGCGAATAATACATTTTCTTCTCACGTGTTTCACTTTTCCACTTTCCAAACAGGATTTCATAGTGCATGCTAAACACATATTTCCAATGGAATAATATCATATGGACAAGACAAAACCACATCCATTAATTCAAATGAAACTCTTACAACTTCCTTTCCATTTGATTTCAAAATACAACATACAAAATACATATCATTCTTTCACATTCCAATTTACACTTCCATAACCACTACAACATCTTTCCATTACAAACATATACAAGTTCATCAAATTCAAGTGGGAAAGGTTACAATAAAATTTCATTTCACAAGGGACTATCAATTGTATTTATCTCAGCTCTAGAACAACAACATGCAGATTTCTCATTCTTCCAATTTGATCACAACAATGAGTAGGGGAAAGGAAACGATCTCCACCCAACCAAGACATCCAATGAAGAGGAGAAGTCAACCTCCTTCATCAGCCCCCGAGACCTAACCACAATGCAATAAAAGATTCGATCCAACTCATGGCAACAACAGGATTCCACAAACACACAAGCAACACTTTCACAATAAAAACATAATCCAAAATAGATGTAGTTTACAAATACATTAAAGCATGAAAAACATTATTGAGTCTTCATCAAGCAAGACAAAGGAGAAAGTAACTATGGGGGATGCTGCATATGCCTCCCAGAAGGGAAATGGTTATCACCACCGAGAACAAACCACCAAAATATGTATATATATATATATATATATATATATATATATATATATATATATATATATATATATATATCATTTCAAATCCACGACATGCCCTTATGCCTCCCCAAAGTACTCCTTATTTGTCACATTTCCTTATGCCTCCCCAACCTCTTGCGGCATCCCATAATGAGTAAATAAATGTAAGTTATTTATTTTAAAGGTGGAACCAAAATCCCAACTCCCTCCACCCTTATACCTCCCTAAAACACACTTGTGCCTCCCAAAAAATAACCCCATAGTCTTCTCCTACACCATTTCTAGGCCATCTACCCAACAACCCACAAAAAAGCCAAAACATTCATACATTAACATTTACATTCATAAAATAAGATCATTTCGAGAGCTAAGCTCCTACCTCTCCATGATGGAGTTGTTCCAAGTTCTAAAACAACAAGCTTTATCCCAATGCAAGTAATCCAAAACAACCAAGCACAAGCATGCAACAATCTTCCCAAAACTTCTTCAAATCAAGAGCTCCAAAAACAACAAAAGAATTCTCCCCAAGAATGAAGTCTCCAAGGTGAGGCAACCTAAAACAAGGCAAGGAATTCAAATTTTATAGAAGAGGGAAGGGAATAGGATGAGGTGGATCCATGTAGGATGCCACAACACACATCCGCAACCCCAACCCCAAAATTCAACTTCATTCTCCAATACATAATAAATAGGTGGGTGAATAATATTTTAGTTTACTTACAAACTCAAAATCCAACCCACACCCCAAAGGACTGAAATTAAATCATGCCGAGAAAAGGGTAATTAAAACCTACAATTTACCTTCTCAAAAGCATTATAAAAGTCTAATCTCAACTCGCAACTATAGGTATGGTTGGTAATTAAATTTAAGAGGTATGGGACAAGTATAACTTGTCCCATAAGCCTCCAAAATCAGTCTCCAAGGACATATTCGAATTTCCAAGAAAGTGGAGTGTTTCACACTCAAAATTCAATTCACACATCATTTACACATTACTTACACATTACTTATAACACTTTAAATCATGGCCAACAACTCTCATTAATTACCTTCTTATGACATATTTGATTTATTTATTTTAACAATATGATTACTCTCAATATTTACACACCATTTAATAATTAATGAAGGGGTAAAAGCACCACAAAATAAACACATGCAAACATAAACAAAGGGACCAAAATAAAAGAAATACATAAAACCCGTTGGTCATAATTAAAGGTGATCCCCCACATGGAAATCCCTAACACACACAAACACGCACAGACAAATACTAGTTGTCATGGTGACCTTTTGAATTCATCTAGAATTCCAATGTGGTTGGTCTCCTATCCCCTGATGTTTGTTGTGATATTTTAACCTCAGTAAAACAAAAATACCTCCTTCATCCTTGTGGCCATATCAGAATGTCTAAAATAATATAATATAATTCCCAAAATCATCTAGATATATGAATCACAACAACATCAAAGCAATCTAACAATATCATTTGCAATTTTACTCAACAACTATATCATCATGAAATAATTTCCATTTCTAGGTCTACTCACAATATCCAAATATCACAATTCCACGCAACATCCATAATATAACCATGTCTAACAAAGTATATCATCATAAATATCTAAAATGTCTCTAATAATCATCAAGCATCATAATTGAATCAAGTCAACAATAATCCATGATCTAACATCTAACATCATACTATAATAATCACGTCCATAATATAATCATATTATCATGATTAGTATTAAAAGGTGTCAAAGGGAAGTGGGAACTACAATTTTATAATTATATATTAGAGTACTTTGAAAATGGATATAACATTTTTATATTGTTTTTAAAAATAGAAGTCACAAAAATCTAATTTTCATAATTGATTCGTTATTTATTGTATAGTATAATTTTATATTGTTAATTTTTATATAATGTTAATATATGGTTCTTAAAGGGCTCTATCCTTTTAACATCAAACAAAGAAATTAAATATTTACAACATTAAGAGAAACCAAAATGAAACAATATAGACAAAGAAAAAATTAGCCAACAATTATCACACAACAATAAATAAAAGATCAACAAATTTGTAACAAAAAAACAACTTTCAAAAGATTTTACCTCAACCTCCCATTCGCTGCTCAAAAAATTCAAATTATCATTAATTTTAACCTTATAAATTTTCTCCTTAGAACCTTTTCTTACCATACTCTTCTTTTCCCTCTTGTGAATAGGTTCCTCAATTTAAATGTCTTTAGTAGACTTCAAGGAATCTTGCATGAGGAGTATTCTCATATCAATATTCTTCACTATCGATTTGTTTAATTCCATCAACTTGTAGATCAACCCCTCCCTTTATTTTGATGTCCTTCCAACTTTCCAAGATTATTTTTGTGATGGACCACCTCCTTCTAAACGTCATCCTTTAAAGGTTCTCTATATTTTTCTTTAACAACTACTTGTTAGATAGTCAGTTTAATATTTTCATTTTCCATTTAAAGAAACTTGATAATATTAGTCGTATCTTTAGCATTGGCATCTAGCATCACACATCTACTCTCTAGTCCCTTCTCCTTCTCATCCTTAACACTATGATCATCCACCCCTTCCAGCCATTTCCATTTCCTTTTTCTCAAACTAAATATCCCCACTAAAATATCCTTATAACAAATATCTATGCTTGAAATCAAACTAAGAGGGCCTCTCTTGAGTGTGCTCTCCCAAATTATTCATATTCATGGATTTTTAAAATTTTTGAGCAGGACTAGTCCCATAAAATTTGGTTCCTCCTTTCTTAAGGAATTTTATTGTAATCCTCAGGAGCTTAATCCATATATCGCTACTCTTCAGCTCGTCATTGTCCCTATCGATGATTGTGACCTCGGGAACCATACCGTAGGTGAGTTTTCTTAACTTGGTTCTTAACCAAAACAACATCATCAGACATTTTTCGATGGGCCTATTTAGTTCACCGAATTGGTAATCTTTAATATAGACTTCCATGAAATAGAGGAGGTTGAAAAAAATATCGATTCTTCTCCCGTGGTGGAAGTGATTCAAAATAGTGAAGTGGTAGGAGAAGACATTTCTAAACCTACCTTCTAGAGTTGGATATCATATAATTTTTAGAGTTACCTCATTCTAGGGACTAGGAGTGAATCACAACGGTAAGAAACTTGAAGCTTCTTCAACGTTTCCTTTTCCTTGAGGAATAAAATGATATCCAAGTCATTGTTTTTCTTCAATTTGAGGAATTTTATATGATATATCAATTGTGAGTCAATATTATGTCTTTTTGGGTACATGTGTGATTTATTTTATTATGTTCTCGAGATGTTCATAGTCATTCTTTAATCCTATCATTATCGAATTTCAATGTTTTCTATCTTTTTAATATTTCCTCTCTCCTCTCATTTTCTATTAGATCTGTGAGTATTCTTAGGTTATTAATATTTTTAATAACCTAAGAATACATGTACCCAAAAAAGACATAATATTGACTCACAATTGATATATATATATATATATATATATATAGAATCATATAAAATTAAAAAGTATAGAATTTTATATGATTTATGATGAAATGTCTAAACAATATTCTTTTTCATTTCTTTAGACATTTCATCATAAATGACAACGAAATTTTCAACGCGATGCATACGATCATGATATCTTGCTTCCGAGTTGTGTCCTTTTATCCTATCCGGGGTTCTTGATTCGGTCATAACATAGTGTAAATAATAAATTTTCCTACCGCCAAGGTGGTGAGTTGCCAATAAATTTTAAAAAAACTTCTATTTCAATGACTATTGCAACTAGTGGTGAAAATGGCTCTAAAGCATGCTCGGAAGTTTGTGACAAAGGTCTATGACAAGGTATGGATTTTGAAACCCCCTAGGAGTTGTTATTTCTTATGAATGTTCAGATCTTGTCATAAAATGCTATCATAACAATTTCCTTATTGACTATTTTTGTAGCCGCATTCCCTTAGAATCCTACCGTAGATTTGGGTAAAGAACTATTCGGAGTCTAAAGGTATCCTAGTTTTAGGTATCTATAACCTCACCAAATGGTTTCATCTCTTTTCCTTTCGCGATTATTCTCAGCTCTAAGACCTCATCGCTAAGCCTACTTGTTGGTAGTTAGGAAATACCCTTTTAGTGATTTCTTAGTGGAATCCCAATTTTAGCCCCACTAGCTATGACTTTCGTTTAAAGTTCCATCTTGGATTGAACTTCATCGAATCCACATTCATCTTTAGTGTTTCCTTCTAGAGATAGTGAAACCCATTGGTAAGGTGATATTCCATGAGCAAGAGTATATTTTTGTAGTCATCCTAACAAGCTAGTTTGTGTTGAATTTGATCTTTCGAAAGATCGTGGGACCACCCGAATATTCAAGTTGGGTTCCTTCGTATCTATCAAAAGGTGGTTTATTTCAACCTCCCTAACATGTGTTTTTTCTATCAATCCCCAGACCACCACATTTGCGACTGTCCTCTAGAATCTGCGTTCCAAGCTAGTAGTGACACAACCCTCGGTATCAAAGCCCAAAACCGATCATCCGAATGATGGTTTGAATACGCATTTCGAGAACAATAAGGGTTCTAATGTGGAACCCACTCTTGTGGTGATGCCTACTATAGTGCCCACTTCCCTTTGACACCTTTTGACACGATCATGACATCGTTGACTATATCATGGACATTATTATAGTTTTGATTTAGTATGATGTTAGATGTAGAGCATATATTATTGATTGATCCGATTCTTATATGATGCATGATGATTATTAGAGACATTTTATATATTGATGTTGATATACTATTTGACCGGGTTATATTATAGATGTTGTTCAAACATGTGATATTTGGATATTTTGAGTAGACCTAGAAAATGAAAATTATTTGATGATGATATAGTTGTTTTCCATGATGTTGTTGTGATTCATATATATATATATATATATATATATAGATGATTTTGGAATTATATTTATATTCATTTTGGATGTTTGATGTGGCCATGAGGCCGAAGGAGGTATTTGTATTTTATAGGTTAAAAATATCACAACAAACATCGGGGATTGGAGACCAACCACTTTGGAATTCTAGATGAATTCAACAAGGTCACCATGGAAACTTGTATTTGTTTGTGTGTGTTTGATTGTGTTAGGGATTCCCATGGGGGGATCACCTTTAAATGTGACCAAGGGTTTTGTGTATTATTTATTTATTTGATTCCTTTGTTTAGTATGTATGTGTTTTATAAGTGATGTGTTCCCCTTTTAACTAAATAAATTGTGGTAAAGTAATGTGAGTAATCATATTGTTATAAATTAATTAATCAAATTGGGTCATAAGAAAGTAATTATTAGAGTTGTTGGCTCTTGTATTAAATGTTGTAAGTAATGTGTAAGTGATGTGTAAGAGATATGTAAGTTGATTTTGGAGTATGAAACACTTCATCTTCTTTGAAATTCGAATTTGTCCTTGGAGGCTGAATTTGGAGGCTTGTGGGACAAGTTAAACTTGCCCCACACATCTTAAATTTTTATACCAACCTTACCTATGGTTGGAGAGTTAAATTTAGACTTTTATTATGCATTTTTGTAAGTCAAGTTGTATGTTTTAATTGCACTTTCTTCATGTTTTAAATTTCATTCCATATGGGCTGTGGGTTTGATTTGAGTGTGTAAGTAAAACTTTCATAGTATTCACCTACTTATTTTTATGCCTTGGATATTGAATTTGACTTATGAGGTGGAGTTCAGGATGTGTGATGTGTCATCCTACATGGATCCACCTCATCCTCTTCTCTTCCCTCTTCTATAAAAGTTTAATTCCTTACCTTGTTTTGGGTTGCTTCACCTTTGGATACTTCATTTTGGGTGAATTCTTTTTTACTGTTTTGAGAGCTCTTTCTTTGAAGAAGTTTGAATATTGCTGAATTCTTGGGCTTGGTTGATTTTTGGATTGCTTACATTGGAATAAAGTTGGTTTTTGGAACTTGGAACAACTCCATCATGGAGAGGTAGGATCTTGGCTCTTGAAATACTCCTATTTTATTTATGAAAATGTTATTGTTGTGAATGTTTTGGCATGTTTTTCGGCTGTTGGGTAGATGGCCTAGGAATGGTGTAGGAGAAGGCTATGGGGTATATTTTGTTGGAGGCATAAGTTTTTTGGGGAGGTATAAGTGTGGAGGGAGTTCGGATCTGGGTTCCACCTTGCAAAGAAATAGCTTGCATTTATTAACTCGTTATGGGGTGCCATAAGAGGTTGGGGAGGCATAAGGAAATGTGAGGAATAAGGGGTACTTGGGGGAGGCATAAATGCATGTAAGGGTTTTGATATACTATATTTTGGCGGTTTGTAATCAGGTGGTGATACCCATTTCCCCTTTGGGAGGCATAAGTAGCATCCCCCATAGTTTCTTTCTCCTTTGGCTTGCTTGATGAAGCTTGAGTATTGTTTGTGTTTTTATCTTGTGGTTGCTAAAACTACTGTTTTATTTTGGACTATGTTTTAAATATGAAAATTGCATGTGAAAGATTGCCTTTGTGTTGTGGAAGCCTATTGTTGCCATGAGTTGAGTCACATTTCTTATTGCAATGTGGTTGGGTCTCGGGATTAATGAAGAAGGATGGCTTCTCCTTTTCATTAGATGTCTTTGTTGGGTGGAGAGCATTGCCTTTTCCCCTGTTTTATTGTGATCAAATTGGAGAATGATGGAAATTCATACTGTTGTTTTGGAGCTAAGAAAGAAGATAGTTTTGACAGTCCCTTGTGAGATTTCTATTTGTAAAACCATTTCCCACTTCAAGTGGATGACAATGTAATATGTTTTGTGCTGAAGAGTTACTATGTTTTGGAAGTGAAATCCCATTTGAATGTGGAAGGACATACTCTGTAATTTTATTCGTGGAAAGGAAAAGAAAGATTTGTATTCTGTCTTTTGAAATGAAATGGAAAAGAAAGTTGTAAAAGAATCATCCAAGTCAATAGAAGTTATTTTGTTTTGTTAAAATGATATTGTCTTCATTGGAAATCTGTGTTTGCAATGCATTATGAAATCTCTGTTAAAAAAGGGGGAGAAGAAAATGAGGGAATGTTATATCACTCTGCTCTTTTGAAATGCATCCTTGTTCTCAAGCTTTGGTTGAAGGAAGATGAGATATGAAGTAAACTAGCATGGAATGAATTAATATTTTAAAGTTGGTAAATGTAAATGTATCAATTCGAATTAGAAGTTGTAGAGCTCTATTAGATAATTTTCAAATTGGTAAATTTTAAATCAAAATGTATACAATGACCTATGCAACCTAGGAAAATGAAATTTTATCTTAAAAGCTGTACATAGTATGGATAAACCGATCCCAAATAGTTTGTAACTCTCAAGGAATTTTTATAAAACTTTGAAAATCGGGCATAGCCAAAATCTAAGTTGATTTCTTTGTCAAATTTGGGAATGTGTAATTGTAAATCAATCAAACAAATGAACCCTCACAGTCCAACCTAAATTTTTCCAAGAGAAATCCCCCATGCCTTTTTGACATGTTGAGAAAGAGTTAATGGTGAATTTGAACAAAATTGTGTAAGTTAAAAATACCAGTTCACTGTTTCTTCGATAGAAAAATTATTTCCCAAAATCCACCCTTAAAAATTTATCCAAATTAAATTTTCAAGGTTTTTTTCCAATGAGAAGATTGAGAGATTTCCATAAAGTCCTCGTTTGCCAAAACCAAGTTTCCTATCAAAAGTTATGGCCTCCGGAAGTTTTTTTTTTCATTTCACTTCAAAAATAATATAAGTTCGAAAAAGGAAAATTCTTCCCAAACCCTCCTTACGCACATGGGAGAGAAATTTTCTTCCCACGCTTGAGAGAAAATTTTTCTTCCCACACCCTCCTTCTGCGCCCTGGAGAATTTTTTTCTTCCTGCACCTTCCTTAGCGCGCCAGGGAGAAAAAGTTTCTTTCTGCGCCCTCCTTCCGCACCCAAGAGAAAATTCTTCCCACACCCGCCCTCTGTGCTCGGGAGAAATTTCTTCCCGTGCCACGAAAGAAGATAATATAACTATCCTTGGGATAACTTTCACTCTCTTAGCATTTTGTAAGGTGTTTTGATATTTGTGGTAAAGGACTGCGGAAATTTCGTTGTGAACATTTAAAAAAATAATTATTCCATAATTCTTTTAACTAAACCGAGGTTGTTCTCTCGGTCTCAAGTGGGAGATTTTAGTGGGCGTTACATGTACCATCTCTCTTTTCACCCGTCCAAGGATGAGTTTGGATCGGATCCAACCACTCGTCGGGTTCCATTTCTTCAAAACTCATCGGCGGATATTTTTCAGTGTCAAAAATTCCCTAAACTTCCCTAGACTATTCTAGTGTAGTAGAACCTTTAGAGAGCTTTCCAATGACTGTAAGAACGTAAAAATAGACACTTTGAGCTTAAGTTATGTCCGGTCAAAGTTCAGTCAACATGGAAGTCAACTTTGGTCAATAGGTCAACAAGTGGACCAATGGAAAGGTAACACATAACAATTGGCGACAAGGTAAAATTTATGGTCTTGTAATTTTTTTAAAAAATCAGTTCCATGGTATAGAGCTCGTTTGCAATATTTCTAATGCATTTTGAACGGACCAAATCTGAGTTTGTATGCGAAAGATATGCATAGTCAAAGTTGTGGTCAAATGATGACATGGCACACTGTGACGTGGACAAATGGCATATTATGGGCGTGACACTTGGCAAGTTTTTAGTGGCTTTGGATTTAAAATAATAATAATAATATTTTATTTAATCCATTACATAGGGATAAGCCTAATCCAATGGGATAAGGAAGATTTTGTGGACAAAAAGCTATTTAAAGGCTTATCTTATCCTTTTCCCACCAAATGTGGGGTTAATGGCTAAATTGGGTGCCTAAACATATGGAAGGGGGATTTGAACCTAGCACCTCATATAAAAATTTTATCTACCTTACCAATCCGCCACTCTCTTGTAAGTGTTATAAATAAAGTGCACTTGTATTTGTAATGGGAAAGTGTCAGGTCTGCCTCAAGCCAATAAATAGACAATTTTGGAAAAGTACAATTTTGGGGCACTTCTGCTCACTTCCAGATCTTGAGTTATATATGAAAGTTGCTCAAAATTTCAATTTGATCATGATGGTATGATAATTTATCCAATTTGGAGATTCTGTGATAGAGTTATGTTCTATTAAATTCACACAAAGGTGTAGAACCAAAGGGAGACACTGCTGCAAGTGGATCAGGAAGGTGAAGGACATAGGCTGAGCTCCATTAACGTCCTTCAAAGGTCTGAAACATAGTTTTGAAGGTTTTGATTCATTATTGGTTAATGTAAATGTTATTGTATTTACATTTTTAACATTATTAATGGATCAGTTCACCACGAACCCGAGGACGTAGGAATTCTGAACCCCGTAAACAATTTGGGTGTTGTGTTCTGATTTTATTTTCAGTTTATGATATTTACAAGTAATTTAAATTCAAAATATGAATATGGATGCAACTATAATCAGTAATTAATAAAATTGGAAAATCGATTAAAATCAAGAAACAATGATTTTTGGGGCTTCGATCAAACAGTGAAATTTTGAGTAAATTACAAACTTAATTTCAGTTTGAATTCAGTCCTAAATCATATTTTGATCAGTTTTTGGAAGTATACAATCCTTTTAAGTTGATTAAAATTGAAGATCCTTGAAAGCGTTTAAAAGTGGAAAAAATAAAACACCCGTTTTCAGATCAAGTTTGGTATCAGAGCTGGTTATTACACTTGCAAACTTGCTAATCTCCAAGCAAGTTTGGTATCAGAGTAGTTAGATTTCTGGATTAGCTTCTAATTGTGTTTGAAAATTTGTCCTCGGTTTGTATTGATTTCATTTTTAATGTGCAAACATTTTGGGGCTTGTTAATCTTCTCGGCAAGTGTGTAGTTTTGGAAGTACAGGTTGTGTTTGTAGGAACAGGGAATCATGGGCAAGCCATCCAAACAATAGCAACTGGATGAGCTTGAAGCAATAAACGGCCAAATCCGGAAGAAAACTCTTTCCTAAGAGATAAATTCTATTCCTTGGAAGAGGAAATAGTGTGGTTAAAATCTAAGCCACAATCCTCTATAACCAAGAAAGAGGAATATGTCAACGAGATGCTTGCACAAAGCAATAAGTTGATGGGATTTGTTAAAGAGTTGTAGGAAGAAATACAAACCAAGGATGCCCTCTTGGAAAATATGCAACAAGGTGAACACAAGAAGGAAATGCCTTCCAAATCAGATGTAGGTACTATGACAGAATACACTGTAAGTTGTTCACATTTTAATTCTTCCTCTCATTCAGTTTCAGATATTCCTTTGGGGTAGTTTTAAAAGCACACTAAGATAATTGGGTCTAAACTAATGGTTAAGATGGGATTTAACAGACAGGGCCTTAGTAAAAATGGACAAGGTGATGCTAACCCAATATAGGTAGAGGATCAACCTCGGTTTGCAGGTTTGGGATATTCTAGTTGGCAAATGGAAATTGAGAAAGTTCTAAAGAAGTGAAGGAAGACAAACTTCCAATAGCCAAGGATCTATGCCTCTAGAATTACAAGATTCCGCCATCAGGAGGAACAATGAAAGGTGTAAGAAAGTAGGTAAATGAGGTAATGAAATTCCACCTCCTCCCACTTACACTAAAAATAGCACTAAGGGGAAATTTAATCCTAAGACTTCTAAAATGCTCCTTCATTCTGAACAATATATCTTCCATAGACATAAGTATGGTTTTCCTTACACATTTTGTGAAGGTGTTAATCATTCTACAACATATTATTGGAAGAGGAAAAATATGATAAAGAAGTTAATGCCTTTTGTGAATGATAAGGCAAGTGCAAAAGACCAATCTCACTCTGGTAAGGCGAGAAATGGAAAAAGGTTACCTCTCCTAAACAGAGGAATCATTCTCCTAGATAGATTTTAAGGAATGGAAAAATGGGTAAGACTCCTAAAAATAAGGAAGATAAATTTTGTTCCCATTGTAAAAGGAATGGTCATGATGTTAAGATGTGTTGGTATGTTCCTTCAATGCAACATTGGAAAGTTGTTAAAAAGGAAAATAATTTCAAACCAAAATTTGTTGATCTAACTCATGTAAATGCTCATTCTAGTACTGGGGAAGTAAAACCACCTAAATGGAGAAATCCAATCAATTGGATGGGAAAAACATTGCTCAACTTTATGTTTACATTACAGTAACTGGTAATACTATGCAAACATTTTCAAAGATATATTTTAGGGTTTGATCCTATGTTTTTATTTATCTTTGAAATAATTTAGAAGTAGCCGTAAAGAAGATATGAGTGATAGGTTCATCATACTCATATTCATCTTCTCAAATTTTTGTTTGTTATCCCATTTCTGAAAACAATATGCATGGATATGGGCATCGTCAAAATGTCTATTTTGAAATTTGTATTTTTATAGTGTTGTCATTTGTGTAAATTTATGGATGTTTATAAGACCCATTCAGAACATGTTTAATATTGTAATAAATAGACAAACTTGTTGTATCCACATGTGTTATTTGCACTAATTTATAAGACCCTTATTTTGGGAAATTTTGATTTTTGTAACTATCAGATGTGGTTACAATTAGGGTGTAAATTTATTACACTAACAAACTGGTTTGTAAAGGTACCAGGTGATCATTTTGTAGATTATGGCAGTTCACCAATTTGGGTAAGCATATAGTTTATAGTCTATCCCTTTATAGTTCAGTGTATGGATAGAATATTTGCATATTCACATTGATTCAGATTTTGACTATAGCCATTTTGGGCATTGATGGTTTAATGATTCTGGATAGTGAATATTTGTAGTTGTAATCAACATAATCATAAAGTGTCAGTTGAACACTAGCTTTCGTTATAGATGGGTGTTATTATCTGACTTATTATTTGTGATGGCGATACACTATTTTGGGAAGATTCATGTGGATTTAGTTGTTGACTATAGCTATTTTTGGGTGTTGATAGTCTATTTTATTTTGGATAGTGAATACTTGCAGTTGTTACAGTTTCAGATGGACAGTGGACAATAGCCTAATTGTGGCGGATTTAGATGTCGGTATACGAGATCTGTGTTATGAAATTGTATGTTAAGTAATCGGACGTATCACAAAGTGAAAGTTGAACACTATCTTTCCGTAATAGAAAGGATGTTATTATTTGTGATGGCATTAGAGTGGGGTATCACACGGTTCACGGTTGTGTGTAGAGTTGATAGGGTTGCAGTTTTTAGTTGAACGCTACCTTAATTGGGTGTTATTATCTCGATCGGTTATGTAATTAGCTAATAAACTATTTGAATTTATTTTAACCTATAATGTTATTTTGGGTTATTTTATGTGTTTTTGTAATGCAGGAATAGATACCATTACATAAGGGTTGATAAACAACTTTTTGTGGACAAAAAGCCTTCTCGAGTAGGGAGGAGTGATCGGGATATATTTTCGAGTGTCAAAAGTTCTCTAAACTTCCCTTGACCATTCCAGTATTGTAAAACTTTCAGATATCTTTCCAACAACTATAATAACGTAAAAAGCAGACACTCGAGCTCAAGTTATGTGAGGTCAAAGTTGATCAACATGGAGGTCAACTTTGGTCAACGAAGGTCAATAAGTGGACCAATGGAAAGGTGTTACATGGCAATTGGTGAAAAGAAAAAATTTATGGTCTTGTATTTTTTTTTTTAAATTTTTTTCCATGGTATAGAGCTCATCGCAAGCTTTCGGCGCATTTTGAACGGACCAAATCGAGTTCGTATGTGAAAGATATGCATAGTCAAAGTTATGGTCAAATGATGACATGGCACCTTTGTGACGTGGACAATTGGCATATTATGGGCATGAAACTTGGCAAGATTTTAGTGGTTTTGGATTTAAAATAATAATAAAAATATTTTATTTAATCCATTCCATGGGAATAAGCCTAATCCCATGGGATAAGAAGGATTTTCTGGACAAAAAGTTATTTAAGGACTTATCTTATCCTTTTTCCACCAAATGTGGGGTCAATGGCTAAACTAGGTGCCTAAACCTATGGAAGGGGATTATAACCCAGCACCTTATCTAAAAAGATAAGGGGCCTTACCAATCCGCCACTCTCTTGTAAGTTGTATAAATAAAGCGCAATTGTATTTATAATGGGAAAGTGCAGTGCGTGTGTCAAGCTAATAAACAGGTAGTTTTGGAAAAGTGCAATTTTGGGGCACTTCTCCTCACTTTTAGATCTCACGTTATATATGAAATTTTCACAAAATTTTGAGATGATCATGATGATATGATCATTTATCAAATTTGGAGCTTCGTGATAGATTTATGTTCTGTTAAAGTCACACGAAGGTGTAGAACCAAAGGGAGACATTGTTGTAAGTGGATCAGGAAGGTGAAGGACATATACTGAGATCCATTAATGTCCTTCAATGGTTTGAAACAAAGTTTTTAGGTTTTTATTCATTATTGGTTAATGTAAATGTTATTATTTTTACATTTTTTAACATTATTAATGGATTGGTTCACCACGAACCCGGGGACGTAGGAATTTCGAACCCGTAAACAATTTGGGTGTTGTGTTTTGATTTTATTTTTAGTTTCTAATATTTTCAAGTAATTTAAATTCAAAATATGAATATGGATGCAACTATAATCAGTAATTAATAAAATTTGAAAATCGATTAAAATCAAGAAACAATGATGTTTGGGGTTTCAATCAAACAGTGAAATTTTAAGTAAATTGCAAAGTTAATTTCAAATTGAATTCAGTCATAAATCATATTTTGATCAGTTTTTGGAAGTATACAATCCTTTTAAGTTGATTAAAATTGAAGATCCTTGAAACCATTTAAAAGTGGGAAAAAATAAAACACCCACTTTCGGATAAAAACCTTCATAAAGCCGGGGTTTTTTTCATTATTAGAGAATCTTGGGAATATCACTTCAACATAATTTCCTCTGCGTTGCTCTCGTAATCACCCACGGAGGTGTCCCATGAGATGAAATGAGATAATGGGGGAAAATTTCACTCCATTTGTAATTCCCACTTCCCTTCAACACTTGTTCTGTTGCACTCTTTATGAGTAGA
Organism: Taxus wallichiana var. yunnanensis; assembly: GCA_018340775.1. Taxonomy (NCBI): domain Eukaryota; kingdom Viridiplantae; phylum Streptophyta; class Pinopsida; order Cupressales; family Taxaceae; genus Taxus; species Taxus wallichiana. The sequence goes on from CM031233.1 coordinate 110,077,580, forward strand.
TACATAGAGACATGGTTATTGATGTATTATTTTGGATAAATCATGTTTTAAATATGCCAACATTTGATTATTATGATGATATAACTCTTATCATAGATTATTTTGATGCCTCATGGACACTGTTAGACATTATAGCAAATGTTTATTATCATTTATTACTTATATATACATACATATAGGATGCATTGATATTGTGACTATGTTCTCGATGTCTTGGCTAACCATGGTTACTTTGATATTATGGAAATATTATTTTGGAGATGATTTGAGGTGATCAGTATGTGGATTAGGGATTGGCGTAAAATGTGAATTATTATTATGATGTTTGTAAATGTTTCAATTTGAATAGAATTATATCTAATAATAACTAATGATGATTATATTAATATGCTTTATATGAGTTGTATTTCCGTGACCTATTGATGTGGCCATGAGGCCGAAGGTGGTATTACTTGTGATTGTAGGAAACAAAGACCACACCAACAAGAGATACTAGGAAATCCAACTAGGAAAGAATTTCAGAGTTCACAACACGGTCATGTTGGCAATCTGTCATGTTTTTGTTGTGTCATCTTCATGTTGTCGTCTTTTAGGAGGTCTCCATGGGGAGCACCTCACCATGTGACCATGGGTATTTGTAGTTATGTTATTTTATTTGTACATGGTTATGTTAAGTTATGTTATGTGATTTTTGTGACTTTAATTTATGTTCTTATGTACCCTTACTTTAGTTATATAATGTTGCTATGTGTGAGCTAATGAAGTTATGTGTACCCTTAACTTTATTTTGATTAAATTGTAAAGTTTTGTGCAAAGGGATGATGTGGCATTAGGAGGAGTAGATATTCTTTGGTATATGCTTTATCCCTTTTCTCTTTGGTTGAAATTTGAGGCTTGCATTGGTATGTGTGCCATCCTAAACCCAAAATTCGGATTTGGGCTTTGAGCCCAAATTTGAAGGCTTGTGGGACAAGTTTAACTTGTCCCACACTCTTTAATTTATTCCCCAACTATACCTATGACTTGAGGGGTCATATTTAGGCCTTGATCATGATATTTTTGTGAAAAGAGGAGGAAATCATTGCTCTCTTTCTCTTGTTCTTCTATAATTGTTTTGGAATGTGCAACTTGAGCTTGTGTGTAAGATTGGGCAATGTCATATCCTCAACCTACTCCTTAATTGTGCCTTGGTTTTTACATGAGCTTGGTGATGTGCATTTGTAGGGAGTTGGGGTTGCATCCTTCATGGAGCCACATCACACTTCCCTCATTTTCTATTTAATTACATCTTTTTGTTGAAGTGGGTGTTACTTGATTTCTATTTTCTTTTTTGGCTTTTGGGATTTGGATAGTCCTTACTTTAGAATTGCTTGTTTGGGTGAAGGAGTTGAAGGCTTGAACAGGTTGGAAGAGTTTGAAGGTTACGCTTTTGGATTGAGGATTCGCAATTGCAAGGTAGGATTTTTGTCCCTTTTATTTGCATGTTTTTATGTTATGAAATGTAAAATGGTGGAATGTGTGTTTGCATATTGTGTGGGTTGGGTAGATTGCCTTAAAAATGTGTAGGGAGAAGGAAAATGGGAGCCATGAGGGAGGAAAAAGATTTATGTAATTTTGGAGGGATTTTTAGGAGAGTGTTCCATCTTGTGGAGGGATAAGGGAAATAATTCTTAATTATATTATGTAAAATTTATTTGAGGGAGGCATAAGAGTTGAGGGAGGAATAAGAGATATTGGCTTGATGAAGTGTTGGAGGATTCAAGATCGATACTCAACCTACTTGGGAGGTAAAAGGGGGTTTCCCATGTTTCCTCTCTCCTTTTGGCTCTATGGATAAGCCTTTGTGTTATATGGAAGAAAAATTGCAGGTTTTATTGATTGTTTTGTGTTGTAAGAAATGTTGTGTATGTATGTCTCTTGTGAAGCCCTTGTTGTTGCCATGGTTGTGAAATTTCTTCATTTCTATTTGGTTGGAGCTCAGGGGTCAATGAAGGAGAATGGATTCACTTCTCCATTGAGATTTGGTTGGGAGGAGAGCATTGTCCTATCTCTCTATCCTTGTTGGTGTGTAAATGATGAGAAGAATGAGTTGTTGTTTGAAGGAGTTGCAAGATTCTTGTGGGAGCACTTTGACATGTTGTCTCCACCACTTTGGGTGGAGGGCTTATATCACTTGCATTTTAATTACTTGTGTTATTTTGAAACCATTGTAAAAGTAATTTTAATTAAGGGAAAATTGGAAGAATTATAATGTTATGATTTTTGTAAAGATGTCCTTGTTCTGAAATAAATTTCTAAAGGATTGTAGTTTCTTCTAACTTGTAGTTTTTGGAAATTCATTGTATAACTCAGCCTTTAATGTATGATAGAAATCTGTAAGGGATTTGAAAATTATTTGAAAAGTTACAACTAAGAATATAAGACTTTTAGTTTATCGGAAATAGATTTAATAAATTTTATTTCCTTATGAATTCTAAGGAAAATGCTACTTCTAAATTCTTGCATTCTTCTCTGCAAAGGAAAATATTATGTGTCCTTCAAGTATGTTGTACTCTAAAATAAATATGGAATTCTATATGAAAATATAAATGGGAAGATAGTACTATATTTTTCCTTTCTCCTCACTTCTTTAAAATTCGAGTATAGATGTATTTTTCTTGTAAATAGCTAAATATGCCTGTTTGAAGTTTTATATATTTTGTGTGTATATTTATACAATTAAATATATGTTTGTGATATATATAGCTATGTATATATAAACCTTCTTATAAAATAGTCAAATTCAAATAACCGATGCATTTAGTAAAACCCACATCGCAGCTTAGCCTAATCGACACCAATTAGCCGAATGGCGCGGTCACCCCGTAATCTGTACTTTAGTATACATATCTCTCTACTAGCCCATAAATCACCATTTATGAATCTTAAACCTAGAAAAATGTAATAACATAGTTAAGGAGATCCGCTAGCAAGTGTATATATGGATATATACACACATTTGTGTGTGTGTGTTTGTGTGTGTATGTATATATATATATACCTCTGTAGGTAAGTTAGTAAAATATAATTAAAAATTAAAACCTATAATCTCAGATCTGAATATTTCACAGATCCATGTAAGCTCATAGATAACCAATAAAATTGATTTCATCTCAATAATAATACAAAATACAAAGGGGTGAATAAACCCACAGAACCAGAAAGTTTGGTTGAGACATTTGAAACAATATCTTACAAGAATGAATCAATCAAACCCTAGTTAACAAAATATATCTAGAAATAATGGAATGGGGAAGATAAATCCTCCCATTGTAGGATTTTTAATATCCCCTTCAACATAGTTGTTACCCATAATCTCTTCTCTCTATTATTTCTTCTCCCGGAAACTTTACCTATGCAAATGGAGGCACTTAGGGTAGAAAATGAATAATATAGTTTGCTTAGGAAATTTTTGAGTTTTGGTGAGACCTAAAATCTAAGGGACATGATTGAATCAATCCTACGGATGTGATTCAATCCTCCTCCCCTAATATTTATACATGGGAACTTTATAAAAACTATACTTTAAATTAATCGAAGGAAAGCTTATGGGATGTTCATGGGTGTGGGAACTTTGTAATTTTAGGAATTTTATTTATTAAGGGTTTTAATTAATGGATGTGCATGTATGTAGTGATTAAATGAGGGTTTTGATTTAAGTAGAGGATTTAATTAATAGTGGTGAGTGTGTAATGTTTAATGGGATTTAATTAATTTAAGGGGTATGTGGTTTATAAAGGTGTTAGCAATTTAATTAAATGTTGTTAGGAATTTGAACAAATGGTTCCATGTGGAAATTAATGATTAAAACATTAATGCGATAAGAATTCATAAATAATAGCTTAGAGAATATATTTTAGACATGGTGTAAAATATAATATTATTAACCTTAGTCGATAATTTAAATAATCCGAATTTAAGGGTAAATTAATTAACCAAATGGAAATTATTAAGGTTGGATAAATCGATTTGAATAAATGTAGTTTACCTAAGAAAATATGTGTCGGTTTATTAAGAAGGATTTTAATTATCTGGGATTAATATAATCAAGCTTTAATTAGTCTACTTAACCTCTCTTTAAAAAAGATTGTATTCTTCCTTTTGTTTGTTGGTTTTTTTGACGTGGCGATTTTTAGGCATCACACTTTAGTATCAAAGGTGTGGGTTCAACACTTGGACCCTGGGAAAATATGGGAACACAACTAAAAAAACAAACTAGCGCAACCAAAACCTAGATCACTTAAAATTATGTGAAAATTTGAAATGTAGAAAACTTAGTAAACTGAAACACACCTAGAATAATGGACTAACTCTCATTTTGGCCTCTATAAGAGAGTGTGACCAAGATGAGGAGTTATTTCATGTGGATTTAGATATACCACCCCAGGAAGGAAATTTTTTTCTATACTACCACAGATCCTTGATCCTTGCGGGGGGAGGTGAATGCCGCGATACGAGAGAGGATAAGTAGGGGATGGCCCAACGGACATGATAGGAAGCTGTCATAGTATGCTCATAGTGCTCCCACCATAGTGGGGAGAATAGGGTAGAGATTTCTCATGTCGATCCAGATAGATAGGAATTAGTACGAGGAGATGGGGCCACGAAGCACGAGAGAGATCTAGGATCCCTAGATAGAGTGACGACCACGAGGAGAGACCTAGGGATAGACAAATGACATCGGCTGATCATACTAGAGAGATCCTGAAGTTTCATATGCCCCACTATGCTAGTGATAGAGAATAATTTTAGGAAGAGGCATGGCTGGTTAGCTTGAGCGAATTCTTCAAGCTATGTCCATGCACTAGTAACACAAAACGTTGTGTTGTTATCCACTTGCTGAGAGATGTGGTTGGTATTTGGTGAAATACGAGAGGAGTAGAAGCTCCACCTAGATTATTATTTGGTGACTTGGCAGCTCTTTAAGGAGTGTTTCCATAGTAGGTACATCGTCGAGAAGGTTCATCCACCAACGAATTGATGAGTTCCATTATCCGGGACAAGCTATAATGATAGTTATGGAGTATGCGATCAGGTTTTTGGACCTACTTCAATATGTGGATTATATGCAGGATGAGCAGGTTAGGATTCAAAGGTTCATCGGGGCCTTGAACTTGGACTTGGGTGGTGTAGTGCATATGCATTATCAGACTTTACATGAGGTTGTTCCAAAGGCCTACATTGTAGCGGAAAATAGGGGAATATGTAACATACATGAGATAGGGTGAGGAGTAACATCTAGAAGCTATATGATAGTCGATTAAAGGTGGCAACTCCTTCCATTTATGGTAGGCATTCATCCACACAATATTATTTTAGACCACAGTAGTAGTAGCGGTAGTAACAAACTCACCCATTTCAGGCCTCCATAAAAATATGATGGTCATAGAGGGCATAGTATGGGGCCTCCGGCTACGGGACCTACCAAGACACGGGGGCACCTAGAGCCTAGTCAGCCAAATCTCATCCAAAATGACCACAAAAGTCCATAGAAGGATACTCGTGTTCTACAACATAGACTACTCCAGATCACTAAGAGGAGCCGATACTCATTGGGAAGGCCCAGGACAATGGTTATGGTTGTAAATTACAAAGGCATCACTAGAGAGATAGTCTACAAAACCCTAATAACAAGGGTAAGAGTCCCATTTCAGTAGCCGACAATAGTGACATGGCCAAGAGCCACATAATTTATACAATAGTCAAAAACTATAAGGTAGAGCATTAGGGCACGGTGATTGAGAATAGAGGTAGCATGCATGGTATTTCTACCTCTATCTTGTTTAATATAGGCTCTTTTGATTCCTTTATTTCTCCATCTTTAATAGAGCAATGCGGGATTATGGTATTTAGGTAGGGCCATAGTTGGGATGTTTAGATGGATTAGAGGCAAAGATATCGGTGGACTCCTTAGTCAAGGAGTGTTCAATTGATTTAGGAACATTCACCATGACCTTGGATCTTCGTATCCTTCCTTTGGGTTCTTATGGAGTCATTTTGGGTATGGATTGGTTATTTGCACATAGAGCTAGAGTGGATTGTTACAATAATATTATATCTTGTGTTGATGATTTAGGTGTTGAGTTGGTGATAGTGGGGGTTAGGAGGCCCATTTCTATTTGCACCATATCTATTATGTAGCTTAAGCAGTGTGTGAATTGGTAATTTCGGTTGTATGTTATTACAATTATTAACAAATCAGTGGATGAGTCTAGTGGGCCTTCACTAGATGACCACCACATCTTGAGAGAGTTTTCTAATGTTTTTCCTAGTGAGTTTTCAGGCCTACCTCCCCCTCGTGAGATAAATTTTCATATAGATATGGTTCTGGAGCTAATCCTATCTCATGTGTGCCATATAGGATGACTACTGGCTGAGCTCTATGAGCTCAACTTTAGATGGAGGTCCTTCTTAAGAATCACCTATTCCATCCTAGTGTATCCCTTTGGGGTGCATCGATTAACTTTTGGGAAGAAGGACAAATCCTTACATTTGTGCATTGAATATCGATAGTTGAACAAAGTAATGATCAAGAATCATTACCCCCTTCCCACATCGATTATTTATTTAATTAGATGAAGGGGCTATAGTGTTTTCCAAGATTGATCTCAAGTCGGGTATCATTAATCTAGGATTGTAGAGGCATATATTCATTAAATTAAATTTCGCACTAGATATGGCCATTATTAGTTTACAATTGTGCCATTTGGTCTTACAAATACCCCCAGGTGTTCATGAGTTTGATGAATGGGGTGGTAAGAACCATTTTGGACTGATTCATGCTCATTTTCCTACATGATATTTTTATTTTCTACCTCACACATCAGGAGCACGAGGAACACCTTTGATAGGTTCTGCAGTATATTAGAGAGCAACAACATTTTGGGAACTTGGAGAAGTGTGCATTATTAAAGTCAGAGGTTCAGTACTTGTGTCACATTATTTTTGGGGAAGGTATCACAGTCAATCGTTCCAAGATTAGAGCTATCATTGATTGGCCTGTGCCAACCAATGTGACCAAGGTATGCAACATCATGGGGTTAGCATGGTACTATAGGATATTTATGTAGGACTTCTCATGTAATTTGTACCCCATTACTTACCTTCGGTGGAAAGGGAAGAAGTATGTTTGGACATACAAATTTGAGTAGGAATTTAGGACTCGAAGGACTATCTCACTACAAAACCTATCCTAGTAGTGTCAGATCCACAAAGGGATTTATTTGTATGTAAAAATGATTCTTTGGCTAGGATATGAGGAGTTTTGATCTTTGGATGGTCGAGTTGTTTCCTTTGATTCGTAAAACTCAAGGATTATGAGCTCATTTAGCTAACTCATGACCTTGAGCTTGCAAACGTGGTTCATGTTTTAGTTTGGTGGTGACATTTTCTTTTGGGTAGGAGGTTTACTCTTAGGATAGATCACATGAGCCTTTGTCACCTCTTGACACAGCTGAATCTCAATGATCATTAATGGCATTAGATGGAGATTTTATGTGAGTATGATATGGAGATCGAGCATGTGAAGGGGAAGGAGAATGTGGTTGTAGATTCTTTGAGTCGACGGAGGTACCTTGCCATGGCTACAATAGTTGGTAAAAATTTAAGGGCTAGGATCTTGCGGTAGATTCCTCATGGAAGGTTTTACTTATAGGTAGAGTAGAGATTGATTCAAGAATAACCCTTATGGGGAAGTATGAGAGGCTATCTTTAGAGTTAGATGGGCTTATTTTCCATAGGGGCTAGATTTATGTACTCAAAGATGGAGATTTGAGATAGGACATCTTGGCGAGAGGGTCCTCGTGCACCTTACTCCTCCCATCCAGGGGTGAAGAACATACACACTTCACTTTGAGACAACTATTGTATATTGGTGTTTGGAGTGTTAGATGGTGAAGGCCAAGCCTCATCATCCAACTGGTCTTCTCTATCCCTGGTATACTAAAGTGGAAATGGGACACCATTTCTATGGATTTCATTGTGGGTCTACCCACGTCGAGATACCACCATGACGCCATTATGGTCATGGTGGATAAACTAAAAAAATAGCTCATTTTATCCAATGAAGACCACTTATACACCTAGTGAAGTAGTACAAGTCTATTTGGATGATATTGTCATACTTCATAGGATTTCGTGAAAGATTATCTATGACCATGACCCATTGTACACATCACATTTTTGGACCACCATGTAATTTTTTCTCGGGAAAAAGATTAGTTTCAGCAAAACTTATCACCCATATAGACAGATGGTCGGAAAAATTGGGTTAAACAAATGCTTGAGGATATGCTTTGCATGTATGTCATGGATCAACAAAGTCACATTCGGGGAGTATCTCTATCTAGTAGAGTTCACTTATAACAACATATTTTAGAGTTCCACTTACATGGCACGATTTCAGGCACTATATGGTAGGGATTACATGACACATTTGAGTTGGGACATGTTAGAGGACATGGTATCTATTGGAGCAGCCGTGTTATAGGATATGGAGCAATAGGTCACCCTGATTATATATAGATTGCAAAAGGCTCGAGATATGGAGAAGAAGTATGTAGATCAGAGGAGAGGTGACCATAGTTATGAGGTGGACTCGAAGGTATTGGTGAGAGTAAGACCTCATAAGAGCCCTATCCATTATGGAAAATTCTCTAAGCTAGCTCCCATATTTGTGGGTACATTTGAGATCTTGGAACAGATCAGTCCCGTTTCCTACTGCTTAGTATTGCCACCCACCTTATTTCACGTCCATGATGTTTTCCATGTTTTTGTTCTCCGAGAGAGGTATTCAGATCCCTCTCATTTATTGGATTTTACGTCATTGCAGTTACATGACTAGGGATAGGTGAATGTAGAGCCCATGCACATTATAGAGTGCATGACCTTGGGCCTTTGAGGCCATGAGATTGATCAAGTGTGCATCTAGTGGGATCCGTATGATGATACTTCAGCTACTTGGTAGGAATCCACCTTCTTTGCATGTTCGATTTCCAACCTTATTCAATTGACTCCCAAGAGGAAGTCGAGTCTAAGGGGAGGGGGATGTAATGCCCACTTCCCTTTGACACTTGTTCTTATTTCACTCTTGATGACAAGATACCTAGAGACATTGTTATGGATGTATTATTTTTGATAGCTCATGTTTTGACTATGCAGACATTTGATTATTATGATGATCTAACTCTTATAATAGATTGTTTTGATTCCTTGTGGACACTATTAGACATTATAGCACATGTTGATTAACATTGATTACTTACATATATATTGACATCTAGGATGCATTGTTGTTGCGAATATGTTCTGATGCATTGGCTAACAATGGTTACTTTGATATTATGGATGTATTGTTTTCGAGATGATTTGAGGTGATCAGTATGCAGATTGGGTGATTGGCATAAAATGTGAATTATGATTATGAATTTTTGTAAATGTTTCAATTTGAATAGAATTATATATTGTGATAGCTAATGATGATTATATGATGATGCTTTATATGAGTTTTATTTTCATGACCTATTGATGTGGCCATGAGGCTAAAGGTGGTATTACTTGTGATTGTAAGAAACAAAGACCACACCAACAAGAGAGACTAGGAAAGCCAACCAGGAAGGAATGTCACGAGTTCACAACAAGTACACCTTTGCAAACTATTGTGTTTTTTTTCATCATCTTCATGTTGTTTTCTTTTAGGAGGTCTCCATGGGGGAGCACCTCACCATGTGACCATGGGTATTTGTAGTTATGTTATTTTATTTGTATGTGGTTATGTTAAGTTATGTTATGTGATTGTTGTGACTTTAATTTATGTTCTTATGTACCCTCATGTTTATGTGGAAGTGTACCCTTAGTTTAGTTATGTAATGTTGCTATGTGTGAGCTAATGTCCCTTTTGGATTATTATGAATGTTATGTGTACCCTTAACTTTATTTTGATTAAATTGTAAAGGTATGTGTAAAGGGATGATGTGGCATTAGGAGGAGTAGAGATTATTTGGTATATGATTTATCCCTTTTCTCTTTTGTTGAACTTTGAGGCTTGTATTGGTATGTGTGCCATCGTAAACAAAAATTTGGAATTGGGCTTTGAGCCCAAATTTGAAGGGTTGTGGGACAAGTTTATCTTGTCCCACGCTCTCTAAATTATTCCACCAAGTATTAATATGACTTGAGGGGTCATATTTAGGCGCTAATCATGATATTTTGGTAGAAAAGATAAATTCATTGCTCTCTTTCTCTTGGTCTTCTACAATTGTTTTAGAATGTGCAACTTAAGATTCTCTGCAAGATTAGGCAATGTCATATCCTCAACCCACTCCTTAATTGTGCCTTGGTTTTTTTATGAGCTTGGTGATGTGGATTTGGAGGGAGTTGAGTTGGCATCCTACATGGAGCCACATCACCTCTCCCTCCTTCTTTTCTATTTAATTGCATCTTTTGGTTGAAGTGGGGGTTACTTGATTTCACTTTTCTTTCTTGGATTTCATGATTTGGAGAGTACTTTGTTTAGAATTTATTTTTGGGTGAAGGAGTTGAAGGCTTGGATTTCTTGAAATATTTTGAAGGTTGCGGTTATGGATTGAGGATTCTTACAATGGAAAGGTAGGATTTTTGTGTCTTTTATTTGCATGTTTTTATGTTATGAAATGTAAAATCTTGGAATGTGTGTTTGTATATTGTGTGGGTTGGGTAGATTGCCTTAGGAAGGTGTAGAGAGAAGGAAAATGCAAGCCATGAAGAAGGAAAAATTTATGTAGTTTAAGAGGTATTTTTAGGGAGAGTGTTAAATCTTGTGGAGGGATAAGGCTAAGAATTATTAATTATATTATGTAAAATTTATTTGAGGGAGGGATAAGAGATGAGGGAGGCATAAGAAATCTTGGTTTGATGAAGTGTTGGAGGGTTCAAGATGGACACTGAACCTACTTGGGAGGTAAAATGGGACTGCCCATGTTTCCTCTCTCCTTTTGTCTCTATGGATAATCCTTTGTGTTATATGGAAGAAAGAGTGCAAGTTTCATTGATTGTTTTGTGTTGTAAGATATGTTATGTATGTATGTCTCTTGTGTAGCCCTTGTTATTTCCATGGTTTTGAAATTTCTTCTTTTTGTTTAGTTGGAGCTCGGGGGTAATTGGAAGAGAATGTATTCACTTCTCCATTGAGATATTGTTGGGAAGAGAGTGTTGCCTAAGGAAAGATGTACATTAATTAATCAAATGGAAATTGTTAAGGATGGATTAATCAATTTGAATAAATGTAATTAACTTAAGGAAAGATGTGTTGGTTAGTTAAGTAGGATATAAATTATACGGGATTAATATAATTAAGTTTTAATTAATGTACTTAACCTCTCTTTTAAAAAATTGTATTCTTCCTTGTGTTTGTTGGTGGTTTGACGTGGCGATTTTGGGCGTCACACCATTCATGTTGAGATTTCTAATTCAGACTAGATCCTTCTTGCTAATAATATTTCCATTCTTGGGTCGAGAGGATGGTGTATGAGACAAACAGGGGGTTTGAGATGTCTAATTTATCATAAATTTTATTTGGTATAATGTTAGGTGTCTTATAGAGACCTCTCACAAATATTATGTTCATTTTTCTTGTCAGCATTTTAGTTCCCTTGATATTATTTGTCTACAGGAAATTAAAATTTATGGTTTTTTTCTTCAGAATACGCTAAATAGTATTTATCGAACTATTTCATATTTTTATATTAAGAAAATTGATGAAGAAGGTGGCACTAGAATTTCCATAGCCCCAAAATTCTCACACTTAATCAAATCCTCGAGTTAAGATACTTCAAATCATGTCTTGTGGGTGATAATGGCAATCAATTATCTTTAATTTGGTATTCATAATATTTATGCTCCTAATCATGGGCTGAAAGAATGACATCATCAAAATGGTTAGGTGACAACTTACCATTAGCTTATTGGATGGTGTGTGGTGAATTTAATATGATAGAACATCTAGATGATAAAAATGACACCACTGCCTATGGACTAGTGTTTGGGTGAGCATGTGGCTTGGTATTTATTTAAATTCCATTGGGGGATTTTGATCCTTTACTTTGATGATGATAGGAATTTAAGGCTCATTCTTAGTATACTTGGAGAAATCTTTATGAAGGATGTGATCGGGTATATAAAATTCTTGATCGTGTACTTCCCTCTCGGCGTGATTGATTTTTTATTTTGACACGCAAGGATTCTTCCTATCACGGAATGGTCATATGTGATTTTTAAGATCATTATCCAATTTATTTTAAGATTATTTGGCATGAGGCCCCATTCAAATTCCTATTTAATCAATTAATGTTTTAATGTTTCCTTGTTGAGTCACAGGGTGTGGTCCCACTTATTGTTAAAGTTTGGAACATTGTGCCATGTTTATCTTTTTCTAGCAAGTTTGGAATGAGTGGTGGGAAGCGGTGATTTATTAAACCACCCCTTTCCTCAATTGGTTCGATAAGAATGTTTCTCGATTGCATAAACAGATGGAATCGGAAATGCATAAAGAGTTCAAAAGGATGTCTATTCTTCCTAGTTCCTATCCTTTCGATATACCTCTTCAATTAAAGGCTCTTGATATTTGGCATAGGATCAAGCTCATGGAATCTCATTTGGATTGTGATTCGAAGATTTTATCGAGGCTGTATTGGCTCAAGGTGGAAGAAAAAATTTTGAAGTCATTTTTCAAATCCATCCCGACCAAGCATGTTCATCAATAGATAAAAGCTATTTAAGCCGCCCACCAGTGCTCACAAATTTTCCTATGATCTCAACCTCCTTTTTAGTATTATTGGTTATTTTTCCATGTTCAAGATGCTACAAATGAGAAAGTATCCACCTTGGAGTAATATATAAATGTGGTTCCAAAGTCAATCTTTTTCCCAAGGATCATGAAAAATGCAATTATCCTTTTTCTTTGGATGAGCTTTATGTTGCTTGTTGTGTCTTTCCGATGATAAATTTGTAGGAATGGATGGCTTTCCTTGTGAATTCTATAAAGTTGCATGGTCGTTTGTTTGACCTAAACTTCCTTGGGTTTATAATAAATAACTCAGTCCAGTTCTCTTAGGAGTTTCATCAATGAAAGTAGCTTTAAATTCACTCCTAACACTTGGAAATACAAAGCATATTACTAGTTATAGGCCTATCACCATATTAAATATTTCTTATAAAATTATTTCTAAGGCCCCATGTAACGCCCACAAAATTCATGGCATGAAAACCAAGACAACTCGAAAATAAAACTAGAAAAATTAATGAATAATTTTTTTTTAAATAGAGTCGATTCTGCAATGCTTGGGTTGATTCTAGGTTAACAAATGATGGTTTCAAAAATAATTAAATAATAATATTTAATCTTCAGTTAGGTTTAAAATTTTCATTCCTATACTCCTTAATTAATTTAATAATGTGGTTCCTAAAGTCAGTAAATAATTTACTATAAAAAGTCTCGGTCTAATTTTCCCTTCCATTTAAACAATACTATTAAATTTAATTCTCAAATATAAATGTTGTCTAAATTACAAAGGAATGAATTTACTTAATTATCACTAGGTGATGGCCTCTTTATTTTTAAAAGTTACTAAAATAAATCATAGTGAAATACAAAATTTGAATTAACATCAACACCACTTAAGTGGCCCTACTCAAACTTGACCCATGTGACCAAATGATGATCCCACAAAAATCCCACCTAACATTTTTAGGGAACAATCCTAGCCATTCGATGGGATCAATCCAACCCATTGGATCAAGAAATTCCAAAACAACCCTAATCATCTCTATGGTGATCTTTTATTCTTTCATTTGATTTATTTTCCTCATTTTTTGTTTGCAGGTTTAAGGGAGGAGAGGAAGAGAAGGAAGCCATGGAAGAGGAAGATAGAGCTTGGGGATGGATACACACAACTCCAACTTATTTCATTTTTGTTTTGTTATTCTATTCTACCCTATTCTAGGGTTTGGCTTTAATTCCATTATTTATTGTAAATTTGATTCAATGAAAATACCCATTTGGGTATATGGCATTTGCCCAATAGATCTAATATTTTTCCTATTTGTTGTAAACTTATTTTAATTTATTTGCCCTTCTTGGACATTTGGGTATTTTACCCTATTATGATAAATCTAGTTTTTAAGTTGAATATACACTTATTTTTCTTTTGGATATATATGCACGTGTATATATATATATATATATCCATATATATGAATATATATACATACACTTGTGTGTGTGTGTGTGTGTGTGTGTGTGTGTGTGTGTGTATAGACACACAAATTTCATATAATACTAATATACTCGAAAACCATATTTATATATAAGTTGTGTTATATATGTGTGTGTGTGTGTGTGTGTGTGTGTGTGTGTGTGTGTGTGTTGAAAAAATATATGGTTGTGGTTTTAAAACTCCGCGGACTATGTTTAAAATGAAGAATGGCCGCTAAAAAAGAAACAAGTTTTAATGTTGTTTGGTGAGGGCTTGGCCCCAACCGTATTTCTTTGTTTAATAGTTGGTGGGTTGGGAGAGGGGCACCACCCCATCCTAACCCATATTAATATGGTTTAGGGTGGGGCGGTGCCCCTTACCCAACCCACTACCCAAAACAATAAAAAAAGCAAATGGTTGGACAAATAACATAAAACTATGGCCATAGACTTAGCCGCTTCACCTTTATTTTATTTTATTAATACAAATATTAATATATATTAATTTATGTTTATTATTTTTATCTACGAAGCACAACACCCTAAATTTTACACAAGTGTGTATGTTTGAGATCACATTGTGATTGGATAACATGGGTACTATGTCCAAGTTATGGGACTTGCTACTTAAGATAGACCTCCAGAGAAAGTGGTTCTTGTTCCTAAACTACCTTGCACAATCTCATCTAATGTAGGAAACAATATCTTTCCTAATATAACCTTCCAAGGGACCAGGGAGAGAGAGTGCATGAAAACAGAGCCTACACTAAAGTGGTGATACACCAAAAAAGGAGGTTTTGAGAATAGTCTTCCAATGTGTGAAAGTAGAAGTAAATTGCATACTAGAAGGGGTGATAACAGTTCTCCACAATATAGCAAATGCATTTACAACAGTATTTCATACATGCACAATGATAGTAAATATTTGCAACATCATAAGATAGACACAATATATTTGCAATGAGTTTGAAAGGGCAAGAGGAATGAAAACAAACACAACAAGGGAAGATACATCCACAAATGTTCATCTATTGCTTCATTGATATATACGATTCAATATATTAGAAAGTAAGGGCCTACATCACCATGCAAGGAGTTCACTACAAGGGCCAGTAGCACATTGGCTTCACAAAACAATTTTGATAGAGTTTTGCTACTCCAAAAATATCTCCCTTTACAATGAGCCCAACACTCTAATTTATAGAATCTGAGAAGAGAGAGAGGGGGAAAATGAAAATCCCAAAATCTGTCCTTCAACCACTTGCAAAAGGTAGTAAATGGAATGAAATGATGTTCTATTTCTTGCAAAAGCCCCCCATACTGTCCCATAACTTGCAGTAGTGAAATATGTCAGCCCATGCTTTATTGAATGCATCCCAACTACCAAATAAAACACATTACGCATTGGGTAAGCTTTCAACAAAATATCCATCGATTCTTCATAAAATTCTATATTTCTTGATTTCTATACATTGGGATTAGAAAAATGATTCCAATGGTACTAATTTTGTGCATTTTCGTTGAGAAATGCAAACATTATGGTCTTCGAGTGCGGCAACTCTTTTGGGTTTGCAGGCATTTTGTCATTTAACAAGATTGTTATTTAATTTATCAGAGATGGATATGTTTCCTTTATTTTCATATACCTACCCTCATAAAAATTAATAAATATAGTTTTTTTGGCTTAGAGGCCGTCATACTCATTCCGAGAAAGTCAAATTTCAGGAAAATCAGAGCTCGGGGTCAAAAGTTATGGTCGTTTAAAGTTCGGAGGGTCTAAAGTTGACTTTTCCTTTGTATGCGAGATATTTAAGTGAAATCAGGTTTTGGTGTCCTAGTTGTCCCTCGTTTCCTAAGCCATGAGATTTGTTGACCTACACGTCATCCGCATCACACCCGACTGGTTTGTAAATCGACAAGTCAACTTTTTGGGTCCGCAGCGTACTGTGTCCTAGCTGTCCCGAGGACCGCATAGGACAAAAACTCGACTTTAGCAATTCCTTCTTCTTGTGGCAATTTCAGATTTGTACATCCTACCTGTCCCAATGTCCCATGGACCTCCTGGGACATTTCAACCTGACTTAGCCGATTTTCACTATTTTCAGCCATTTCGGACAAATCGGGTTTTCAAGTTTTGACTATCCCGAATGAACTTATGCGGCACTGGAACAAAAATATCCAATTCTTTCACATTTCACTATCTCTTTAGCATTTTAGGCTCGAATTTGGTACGATGAACCCTGGTACAATTTTCCTTGGTTCCATCCGCAGCTCTCAAACCCGATTTGCATTAAAATAGGCCTGCGACATCATTTTCAGATTTTTACTTTTTTTTACCAACTCCTTGGATTTTTCCTAAAATGGGGAGGTTAGAGAGAAGCCAAAGGAAGCCCTAAAACCTGATTTTTTTCCTTTTACCATATATGTTCTTCCAAGTGTCCAAAATTTTTGTAGGTTATCAAAATTACCTTAGGGGTGAATTTTGGATAACAATTATATAGACACACATACACACAAATATTTTAATATTAAAATTTTTATTACATAATATATCCACATCTTGTTATTTTTTAAATAAATAAATATTTCTAATAAATTTAATAGATATACAATTTAAAAATAAATTTATAAAATAAACATATATTTAATTATAAATGTGCATATATATCCTTATAATTTGATTTGTTTAGACTATCAAAATAAGTCATTTATCGAGTCAAAATATGTTATTTTGATCGGGATTGCCACCGCTTCATGCACGGATATCGAGTCAATTGGGTCCTTGCTTGGTAGGTAGGTTGGATATCTTTCCTAGTGCACGTGGCTTCTTCATTGTTACTTTTGCTAGTGCTTTAGATAGAGATTTAATTTTTGGGAAAGTTTGGGAGTTTGAGTCTCATATGATTTTGATGAAACCCTAGTTTCCTTTATTTAATCCGGTTTGTGATTCTTTCCAAGTTAAACCGGTGTGGATACATCTTCCTTACTTTCCCCTCCAATTTTGGTTGGAGAGTTGTTTAATTGCTATTGGAAATAATTTAGGGAAATGTTTAGTTATTGACCCTAAAACTGAAGAGTTTGAGCATACTACTTATGCTTGAATATTAGTTGATATGGATACATCTTTGGATTTCCCTACTACTATTGAACTTAAATTTGAAGATAGAATTTGGATTCAAAACTTGGATTACGAAGGGTTTCCCTTTAGATGCAGATCATGCTTCTCTCTTGGCCATTTCAAATGTGAATGTCACTTGGCTTGTAAACATGCTAAAGGAAAAATCTCTTGGTGGAAGAAATCTAATTCTAACCATCTGATAGTGAATGATACATTGGATTTTTTTTTTTCTATTCATTTTCTAAGAAATTAGATGATGTAAAAATGATGGAAGTTCAACAAGCGTGTAAGGATGTTTTGACTCACTCATCTAGGTCCCAAGACTATGGGGAAAACATTGAAGTTTTGATTCCAATTCATAATGAAAATGTAAATCCAAATTTGAAAGAGGATTGGATTGTTGTGAGTAGGAAGAAGAAAAGGGCTATCTCTCCCCTCAAGATGCAGTTAAGATCCAAAGGGAAGGGGTCTAAAGCTTGAGATAGTTGTTGGTTTTATGTTTTTGTTGTTGGTTTTCTTTTTTTTGTTGTTAGTTTGATCTCCTTTGCCATTGGAAGAGGCAACTTTGTTCATTCATCATTGTCTTATATTTTTCTCCATCCTTTGTATGGGGTAGGGTCCCCTAAACCTTTTTTAGCTATAATCTCAAAATAAATAAGTCATTTAGATTATGGTAAATAAAATAAGAACAATAAAAACAATTTCTAACGACTCATAGGAAAATGGTAATAGAACAACTAATAAGATGGTTTATTCAAAGAAGTTTTAACAACTACTTTCATTCCTACCAATTAATAAGAATTTAACAAGCCTCCTACCTTCTCCAAAACACGTTTCTTTGAATAGGGAGGAATAAGCTATATTCCTTTTTTCCACTTACAAAGACAATAAAAAGAGACATCCATTTCATATAGCAAGGCAATTTTAAACAAGATTTTCAATGTTTTTATAATGACAAATAACACATATTGAGAATAATGAAACAACTTAATTTTGAGATATATGCAACTCTAACTCAACTGATTTGAAACTTTCTACTTTACCAACATAAACAAATTATTTGGTAGTTCTCTTTCACATACTAACACATTTAGACATATAAAATTCTCAATCAACACTTTTAGAAGGGTTTACAATTTTAGAGATTTTCAAATGAAGATACAAATTTCTCATTAACAAAAAAATAAACAATCTTTCACTAAAGGTGGGAATAATTACATGAACAAATTACAACATGAAGGCTTTCAACAAGGCCAAAATAGAAGTCTCCAATATGCATGGCTTCTCGAAATGTAGCTCAAAATATTGCATTCTTCAAACTTTCACAAAAGGATCACAATACAAAGGAAGTGGGAGTAAGCAAGGCTCTCCACCCAACCTTTAATATTAATATGGATTGGGGTGGGTGAAGTGCCCCCTCCCCCAACCCACTATCCAAAAAGAAAAAAATCGGTTGGCCAAATAAAATAAAACCGCGGCCATAGACTTAGTCGCTTCACCATTATTTTATTTTATTATTACAATTTTTTTATTATTATTATTGGTAAATAGTTTTTGAAAGGGACTATACCCTTGTATATAAAAGGGGCCTAGAAGCGAGAATAGAAATGAAAAGTAGTACAAAAAGGATCAAAATCTAGATGAGACACAAAAACTCTAAGTAACCAAAGAGCATTTACCCCAAAACAGCAAACCCGTTCGAAAAATACATAAGAGCAGCCAAAAAAACAAGAAAATATGGAGTATAGCAAGAGAAGTGCAAACCCACAATTACTTCTTGGTGGCTTTATCAATTATGGATTTGATAGTCTATCAGGAGGTGAACATAGCCAATGTCATCATATGAGAAGGGTCAGAAACATCTAGTTGTTGGATGGTCTGTTTGCTTTCCTTTTTCGTGCCCCAAAGAGTTGCAGGTACTCCACTGAGATTAGAAACACTGCGGACATGCTGCTCAATAAATTCTTCGATTGCACTAAAAATAGCCATATTATGGTCATGGTGAGTCTTGGCTTTCCCAAGACGGTTGTCCAAGGAGTTCAGTTTTTTGTAGATATCTTCAACCTATTTATTATCAATATCAACCTCCTCCTCCTTCTTCTTACCTTTTTGTTTTGCCAAGTTTTTAACTTCATCTTTCAACAGCAATATGTCAGCTTCTAAGGCTTCCAGCCTTTTTGTGGGACTCTCAATGTGCGCCTCCTATGAACTAGTGCTACTAATATGTAGGAGGTTATGAGCCATTTCCAAATCCTGAGGAATGTTCCCGAAGCAGGGGTGCAAGGTTCAGTCTTTTAGAAGACCTAGTAATGGGTCTGGTTGAAGTGGAGGTGAAGGGGGTGGGAGCAGAGGTGGGGGGATAGCAGAGGGAGCCGAGAATGAGGGAAAAGGGGTATCAGCAGTGGTGATGGGGACAGAAGGAGAAGAGATGGGGGTAGCAGCAGCGGTGCGGGGAAGAGAAGGAACAGAGATGGGGGAGGTTGGGATGCCGGGAGACCTAAGAAGACAGAGCTTGTGTAACAAGAAGATGAGTCCCTGGTGTAGTGGGACCACACGTGCATGCTTTTGGAACTCCAAAATGGAGCGCTCAAGAGAATTAAGTAGATAATGAGGGAAACAAATTGTGAAACTCCTGTGGAAGTGATTGAGGAACACAAGATGCTTTGAGGGCACAGTGATGAATCTCCCCTCCAAAGAGATGTATCACACCATCATACGGATGACCTCGTCAAAAGGTAGAGGAATAGAGATGACCTGCAGACCCACCATGATGAAGACCAATTTCTCATTGGTTTCAACAAATTTCCTCTCCTCAGTAGCCCTGTCAATCCTTTTATTAAAAAAATGGTACCCTTCCAAGCCAAGGCCTATTGCTTCGGCTAGTAACTCTTCATTGATAGAAATTTTCTATCCGCCATATTCCACTGTGCAATCCTTCCAATCCTTCACAAAATGCATGGATATGCTTTGGTCGTGACCCTGAATCTTCTCCATAAAATTTTTGATGCCTCCCTGGTTGAGAAGATTCCAAAGCTCTTCATTATTTTTCCATTCCAGGTCCATGCTGGGTTCGATCTAGCAAGGGGCTCCTCCCGTTTTCACTTTTCTTAAGTGTTTGTAAATATAATTTTCAAAATCCCTATGAAAAATTTTGTAGTTGACTCAATTACCAGTCCATCTTTCTCTATTTTTTTCCACCTGATGCGAATGATGAAAAGTGTAGCCATTGCTGTTCCCACAAATACCTGCATGTTTTCTGCAATGTACCTAGGAAAACCCGCATGTGTGAGTTTCAGTCCCCTTAGAAACCCACTCCAGCTCATCATCATCCTTATTACGGACTTGAGAATCCATAAGACCCTGTTTAAAAGCTGTTCTAAGCACAATATTTCCCGCATGTGTGGCTTTAATCTTCATATAGATCCACTTTAAGTCATCATCATACTTACTATAATCATGATTGCCCGTCAGGATCTATTTGAGTGCTACTTTAATATCAACACGTGTGAGAGTCTTATTCTTAAAGACCCACTCCAAATGCTCATTAATCTTACCCCGAATTTACATGCTGATAAATATCCGCTTGTATGTTGTTTTGAATCTGCATTCAAGAATGTGATCTCTATTATCCCAAATAATGTGCTTAACATTTATGCCATAATTAGCCAAAGCATCTGCCACCTTGTTACCCTCCTCGTCGGTATGCTTGATCCGAATATTATTGAATTTTTGGAAAATACGTATGGATTCCAAGATGAAGTCATTTATGTTCCAACTTGGAGGTGAACACGATTAAGATGATTAATGATATTAAGTGAGTCTCCTTCTAGAATGAGATTTTGGATATTAAGTGAGTCTCCTTCTAGAATGATATTAAGTATATCTCGCTTGAAAACCAATGTCATGACGAGAATTCCACTTAACATGTAGAATAGAGGAAATAATACCCTGTGAATGTCTGCCAATGACTCCACTAGTGAGACCCATAGAATGGAGCATGCGAGATCTGAATGTAGTGGTATGCTTATCAAAAAATCCATGTAAGCGAAAGCGAAGTAGGATACACCATATGTGGTGCTTGTAATAGGCACGAGATGTGGAAGAGCATGCGATAACAAGCTTCATAGGTGTATGAGCATCAAAAGCAGGTTCAAGCTCAAAGACTAGCAGATCAATGTCAGTGGGTACAAGAGCAACAACTGCAAGTGGACTAGGAGCATGGATATGGTTGTCCATAATATGATGGTGATGTTGTAGGCTAGCAAGTTTGTTCTGCAGGGAGTGTATTATTGTATCCTTATCGTGAATGAGTGATTGTAGAAGAGAATTTCACTTCTTGAGCGATCTATTTTCTTCCAAAAATTTTACAATATCCTCTTGAAGTCCACATACTTCAGAGAAAAGCATATCATTCTCAGAATCCATGATAGGTACAAACTACAACTCCCAAAAATTTAGGACGTCGGGATCAACGAAAATTACGTCCACAATTGATTACAACACTCCTCCATAGTTGACACTTTATAATTATAGTGAAAGTCTCAAAATAAATATTTTCAATGGAAAAGAATGAAAAAACAAGTACTTTTGCAAAAAATGGCACTCAAAACCGAGTTACCAATCAAAAGTTACAAGTTTTTTAATATTTTACTATGTTATTTATTTTAGGTACCACTAAAACAAAATAAAATGTTTTTGCCTTCACCACACAATTAAAATTAAAGGGGGTTGAAGCTGAGCACCTACTAGTAGGAATCACAAGCTTTAAGCCCTCATATGACCATACCATATGACCAAGGGCTAAGGATTTTAATGCGTGTAACACCACGATCAATAAGGTGAAATCAATTCACTAGAATAACTTTACATAAACCTTTGCAAACAAATGAGAAACAATATCATATATTATTATGGAAATAAATGAAATACAATGAGAATGGGCCTTGCTTATATAGGAAAGGAATAACAATCTAAGAACTAGTCAAGGTCATAGATCAAGCCATAAATTATGGAAAGAACTAGTCATTAAAGAACTAGTCAAGTCCATAGATTTATGAGAGAACTAGACATCAAGGATCTAGCCAATACCATAGATCTAGGAAAGAACTAGTCAATACCATAGATCAAGGAAAGAACTATACCTAACAACTAGATAATATCTCCTAATATCTAAATAAGATAAAAGAAATATCCACACACATAAGTGGGTGAGGATAAATACAATAAAGGTAAATAAAGTACCTAGGTGAACATGAGATAAGGTAAATACCTACTCTAACAAGATTTTCAATGTTTTATAATGAAACATAACACATATTGAGAATAATGAAACAACTTAATTTTGAGAGATATGCAACGCGTGAACTCAACTCATTTGAAAATTTCTACTTTACCAACATACGAAACGATTTGGTAGTTCTCTTTCACATACTAACACATTTGGAAATATAAATTTCGCAATCAACACTTTTAGAAGAGTTTACAATATTTAGATATTTTCAAATGAAGATACAACTTTCTAATAAACACACAAATAAACAATATTCCACTCAAGGTGGGAATAATTACATGAACAAATTACAATATGAAGGTTTCAAAGCAAGTCCAAAATAGAAGTCTCCAATATCCGTGTCTTCTCAAAATGTAGCTGAAAATCTTGCATTCTTCAAACTTTCACAAAAAGGATCACAATACAAAGGAAGTGGGAGTAAGCAAGTCTCTCTGCCCAACCTTGAATATTAATATGGGTTGGGGTGGGGCGTGCCCCATCCCATCCCAACCCACTACCCAAAACAATAAAAAAATTGGTCGGCCAAATAACATAAAATTGCGGCCATAGACTTAGTCGCTTCACCATTATTTTATTTTATTAATAGATATTAATTTATATATATTACACACACACACATTTTAATATTAATTTTTTTATTCTATAATATATTGACATCCATTTATTTTTAAATAAATAATATTTATAATAAATTTAATAGATATAAAATTTAAAAATAAATTTATAAAACAAATACATTTTTAATTATAAATGTGCATATATATCCTTATGATTTCATTTGTTTAGACAATCAAAATAATTCATTTAGATTATGGTAAATAAAGCAAGAACAATAAAAATAATTTGCAACTACTCATAGGAGAATGACAATAGAACAACTAATAAGATGGTTTATTCAAAGAAGTTTTAACAACTAATTTCCTTCATGCCACTTAATAAGAATGTAACAAGACTCCTACCTTCTCCAAAACACTTTTTCTTTAAATAGGGAGGAATAAGCTATTTTTTTCTTTTTCCATTTACAAAGACAAGAAAAATGGACATCCATTTCATATAGCAACGAAATTTTAAACAAGATTTTCAACGTTTTTTTATAATGAAACATAACACATATTGAGAATAATGAAACACCTTAATTTTGAGAGATATGTGACTCTAATTCAACTCAATTCAAACTTTGTACTTTACCAACATAAAGAAATGATTTGGGAATTCTCTTTCACATACAAACACTTTTAGAAGGGTTTTAATTTTTTAGAGATTTTCAAATGAAGATATAAATTTTCATAAACACACAAGTAAACAATCTCCAACTCAAGGTGGGAATAATTACATGAAAAAAATTACAATACGAATTTTTCCACCAAAGCCAAAATAGAAGTCTCCAATATTCATGTCTTCTCTAAATGTAGCTCCAAATATTGCATTCTTTAAAATTTCATAAAAGGATCACAATACAAAGGAAGGGGGAGTAAGCAATTCTCTTCACACAAAAATTTAATCTATTAAGTGGAGAATCCATCCCCTTAATGGCCCCTAAGCCCAAACCAAGGATCCATGAAGAATCTTGATCACGTTTGACAACTTTACAACAACTTGGCTTCCACAAACAACATGCATTCGGAGTATTCGGCACAACTAAGAAGACATATTCAACTAGTTTACAACTTATTAAACAACACAAAAGTAAGAAATAAAACCAAATGGAGCAAGGACTATGGGAAAACACCTCCCTATTCCTCCCAAGTGAAGTTGGAGTTTCACCCTAAGCCTCCATGTGCACAAAACAATCAACATAAATTCCTTATCTCTCCTTTGCAAGTATGCAACAACATAACCATTATTTCCTTTTCACTTTGCATAGGTGAAAATCCCAATCACATTGCCACCAAATGCATGCCTCACAAAACTCCCTTTTCCCTTCACAATGGTCCCATAATTTCTTCTCCCACACCCAACTAAGGCCTACTACCCAACCACACACAAGCACATTCATAAGGCTTAAACAAATATAAAATACATACCATTTCATATAAAAAAGCATAATAACAAAACAAAAAGGTGGAGAGCCTACCTCTCAATCAAGATCTAAGAAACTTCTCAAGCCTTTGAAAACTTCAAGCCAAGAACACTCCAAGAAATTCCCAAAATCTCCAAATCCAAAAGTTCCCAAGAAGAAAAAAAGAACAAGTAACCCCATTTCATAAAAATCAAACAATAAATAGAAATGGAATGTAAGGATGATGAGGTGGCTCCATCTAGGATGCCACTTCATCATTCTTCCATTCCCACACTAAACTCAACACACCAAGCCCAAGACAATCAATGAGCGTGTTAGAACTATGACAACCCACATGGCACACTAACTCCCACACCATGCTTTATAAGGAAAAAATAATTGAGGTAGAAGGAAAGTATAAATATTTTCTCTCTTTTACACTCCAAAAAGCATGAATAGGTCAAAAATAAACTTCCCAACCCATAGGTAGGGTTTTGGCTAATTTTAAGAGGGATGGGACACGTTTAGATTGTCCCACAAGACTCCAAAAAGGCCCCCAAAGTCAAAATCTGAATTTTGAAGTTGGGGTGGATTAAATCACACACAAACCATCACAAATCTTACTTATAACAAGGACCATCTAACCTCATAATTACCTATTTTTCCAATATCTATTCTAGTTAGCCAAATAATAAGGGTTAGCTTAATTAAGACACATTATTACAAGCTAATAAAGTGACATCAATTCAAAAATTTAAATACATAAAACAAAAATAAATCACATACAAAAATAAAAAGAAAGGGAATACATTTCATCCCATGGCCACACATGTGAGGTCACCCCCAATTGGAACCTCCAAACTGAGCATGCAATAATAACACAACGTAACGCCGCAAGTTGTCAAATTTGGCCTTGTTCCTCAATGCCTGAGATCCTTCCATTGTTGATCCCCTATCCCCTTTCGATGTATGTGATAAAGTGTCTTGCAACACAAACAAAATACCTCTCTGGGTGTTTAGCCGTATTAACAACATAGAGACAATATACCTATAAAATCAATCATCATCATTCAACATTAGAAGTTCTATCATCTAGCATCATATAATTACTTGGATTTTTTAATTCATAAAAATCATAATTATATTCAAAACACAAAACATATGTTATGCATCCAAATTACAACATGTTAGTATAAAAATTAGAATGTTAACTGACTCAAAGCATATATAAATGTCTATCATTACCATCTAGTGTATCGTCATAAAAATGTAAACCACATAATTTCAATAGTCTAAATATCTGCATAGTCCATCATCTACTTGATTGACGTATAATACTAAAATCTCTAACTATCAATCAACAATATTAACATCAAAATCAAATAGTGTCAAAGAGGATTGGGCACTACATCCCCCTCCCCTTAGACTCGACTTCCTCCTAGAAGTCACTAGAATAGCTGAGGAAACTAGGCTCACAATAAAGTGACATCCTCCCATGTGGCTGCAGTCTCATCGTACCTATCCCATTAGACCCACACCCGGTAAATCTTATAGTCTCAAAGGCCCGGGGTCATATGCTCTATGATGCGCACGTGCTCCATGGACACCTGCCCCTTCTTCTGCACCTACAATGTTGTCTAATCCAAAACATTAAAGGGATTTGGAATGTATCTCCTAAGTACAAATACATTGAATACATCTTGCACGTGAGACAAACTGGGTGGCAATGCTAGATGATATGCCAAACGACCTATACGCTCCAAGATCTCCAAGGGACCCAAAAATGTAGGAGCTAACTTAGAGACTTTTCCATATGGATAGGACTCTTATGATTTCGACACAAAGAAACATCTTCATGTCCATGTCAAAAATATAACTAGTACTTCTCTCGATCTATATATTTATTCTATCTATCCTGAGCCTCTTGTAACTTATGTCGAATGAAGACGACCTGCTACTCCATATCCTATAAAAATATCAGCCCAAGAGAAACTCTATCCTACAATCTATCCTAACTCGGTGATGTCCTATACTCCCTGCCATAAAATTCCTAAAATGGAGCCATACCAATTGATCTCACGAAAAATATTGTTGTAGGAAAAATCCACTAAATACATGTACTCCTCTCACCTAAACCGATGGTCCATGACATACATCCACAACATATCCTCAAGATTTGATTCACCTAATTTGTCTTCCCATCTATCTCTAGATGATAAGTTATATTGAAGTTGATACTCATCCCAAGGGCATGTTGTATGGTAGTCCAAAAATGAGAGGTGTATAGGGGATCGCAATCACAAACAATATTCCAAAAATTCTAGGCATTTTGACAATCTCATCAAGGTATACTCATACCATTTGCGCACTAGTTGTATAGGTTGTCTTTACCAGATAAAAATGATCCAATTTTGTCAATCTATCCACCATGACCATGATGGCATCGTGGTGGTATCTAGATTTCGATAGCCTTAATATGAAATCCATGGAAATGGTGTCCCATTTACACTCTAGTATGGCATGTGGGTAGAGAAGGCCAGCTGGATGCTGATGCTTGGCTTTCACCCTCGACACTCTAAACAACACAACATAAACCGAGCTACATATCTATGAATACCTCTCCAATTATAGAGCTATATCAAGGTGGCATGCATCTTCTTCACCCCTGGATGGGCTGAATAAGGTGCATGATGAGCCTCTGCCAAGATATCCTGTCTCAAGCCTCCATCTCTAGGTACATATATCCAACATCTATGTCTAAGAATACCATCTAAATCTAATTAAATTTCATCAAAATTCTCCTCAAGGGGTATCGAGACTCAATTTTTGAATCGGCTACAAGGTAGAAGCTATCATGTGGAAGCTGCTGCTACAAAACCATGCTACAAAAATTTATACCTATTGAAGTAGCGATAACCAAATGTCTTCATCTACTAAGAGCATCTGTAACAACATTCTCCTTCCCCTTCACATGATTTATCTCCATGTTGTACTCCGAAGTAACTCCATCAAATTTTGTTGTGAGCGTTTAGATTGGGCTACATGAAGAGGTATAAAAGACTCAAATGATCATTCCTAAGAATGAATCTCTGTCGAGAAGGAAATGTCTCCAAAAACTAAAGCATGCACAACTACTACAACTTCAAGGCCATGAGTCGGATAATTAAGATCATAATCCTTGAGTTTGCAAGAATCAAAGGCTATAACACGGCCCTCATGCATTAATACACCTCTTAATCACGGCAAAGAAGCATCTATGCAAATGAAAAAAATTCCCTGTGGATCTAATGCAACAAGAATGGGTGTTATCGTAAGGTATTCCTTTAATTTCCTAAAGGTATGCTCACATCTATCTCGACGAGATGAAATTATTCCCTTTTGTTGAAGGGAAGTGATGGGGTGCGTAACCCTTGAGAGAAGTCCTTAAAAAATCTCATGTAGTATCCTACCAACCCCATGAAACTATTCACCTCGGTTACACTAGTAGGTGTTGGCTAATAAATAATGGCTCTAATCTTGGAAGGATCGATTGCAATACCTTCCAAAAAATGGTGTGACCCAAATAGTGCACCTCGATCGATAGAATGCACACTTTCTACGTTCCAATAAAGTTGCTTCTCACGAAGACACCGTAGAACCCGATGAAGATGCTTCTCGTGATCATCACGTGTATGAGAGAAGATCAAAATGTTATCAAGGAAAATGGGGACAATGTGTTCTAGAAAATTCCTGTTGATGCATAATCACCACACCCCTGAATGTGTCCAACTTGATAGGTTGAAACTCTTAGTTTGATTGTATAACATTGAGCTTTTCCCAAAGTGTGGGACTTTGTAATTGGGAAAGCTTTCTAGATGAAGGCTAGTTATTATTCATCTATACAGATACACACATTCAAATTGTAGAGGATCTTCTCTAAAACCTACTCTAACTTTATAAGGAGACAGGGTTAATAAGATGTAAGAAAATAAACCTAAAATAATAGAGGTGATGCACCAAAGGAATGTTGAACACCTACTTTTCCATTAAACAAAAACCATTAAAAATTAATACAACCAACATACACAGATAACCAAGATTGTAAAGAGAGATCAGGAAGATGTAATGAACATAAGAGAGGGTTGAAATCATCCACAGACTTATTTTATTGCTCCACAAATTTGATACAGTCCATTATAATGACCAAGAGGTGCAAACATGCATTACTATTTTGATGGGAGTTTTGAACTCCAAGATCACCGATAGAAAGAGAATAAGGAGGGTGAAAAACCAAAATTTCACACTAATTAAAATATATCCAAATCGTATTTGTGTAGAAAAAGTCGAGATATTTCCAAAAATTCCTTTCTTACACAAATCGAGCTCCCAGTCAAAAGTTATGGCCATCTAAAGGTCAAGGTGTCATTCTGCAAAAAATGGCGAATTGGTGATCTATCTTTTTTGGAGTCTGAAATGCATGCAACCTCTGAAGTCCCAAAATTTGGACTTTCATACATTTCAATTTCAGAGATTTGGTTACTATTCATTTGCCAATTTTTCTTAAGAGTTCCAAAGTTTGAAACCCGAAAGCTCCGAAAGTCCAAAATTTCAGAATTTTGGGTTTCAGAGTTTCAGCAGTGAGTTGTGATTTTATAGCTTTTCTCGCCAAAGACTCTGAAGCCAAAAACCCGAACCTCCAAAGTCCAAAAACCCAAACCTCTAAATTCGAGAAATGTCACCACGTTGACCTCCGATATCCAAACCTTTTGGGATTCGGACTTTTTGGATTTGAGACATTTCCATTTATTTTTCTAATTTTGTCTCTCGAGACTTCCAAAATCCTGAATTTCACACCTTTGAAACTCTAAAACCTGAATGTCTGAAATTTTACATTGTTAGAGTTTCATATTTCATGCTCTTTTCTCTCTCGATATCCTAAAAACCCATAAACATGAAAGCCTAAAATTTCGAGTTTTGGGTTTTGAAACATTTTCTTTTATTTTTTCAACTTCGTGCTCGAGATATCCAAAACCCTAAAACCCGAAATTCTAAAATTTTAGAATTTCGAAGTTTTGGACATTTTTGTTTGCCGAGATCTCTAAAAATCTCCACCTGTGAAGTCCAAAATTTCAGATTTCAGACTTCTTCTTGATTATTTGAAATAGCTCAAGCTCCCGAGCTTCCCCGAAATTTGCTCAACCAGTTTTAACTTTCTTCACCCAACTCAAAAATGTAAGCCTCTATGATTGAATCAACTCCTCGGTTTTCACTATGTGTAAGCTCCTATTTGTTCAATTTTTCCCAAGGGGAAAAATTTGATAACAAGTCTGAACACTGGTTCATCAAACTCATGAACATTGTTAGGGCATTCATTAGACCGAATGACACAACCTGTAAACTCATAATGGCCATATCTCATATGGAAAGATGTTATCCTAAGCTGATGTTATCCTAACTTAAGATCAATATCGAAAAACACGGTGGCACTATCAATCTGATCAAATAAATCATCGATGCAAGGAAGGGGGTAACGATTCTTGATCATTACTTTGTTCAACTAATGATAGTCCACACATAACCACAAGGATCCATCCTTCTTCTTCACAAAAATCACTGGTACACCACAAGGGGATACACTAGGATGGATTAGAACTTTCTCAAGAAGGGAATCCATATGAAACTTGAGCTCACATAGCTCCGGTGTGGTCATCCTATAAAGAGCATGGGAGATAGGTTCCTCTCCTAGAATTAAATCGGTGTTTAAATCTATCTCAAGCAGGGGAGGCATCCCCAGTAGATCACTAGGAAATAAATAAAAAAACTCTTGCAAAATGGGTTGATCGACAAGTGAAGGTCTACTAGCCCCATCCTCTGACCTATCACTAACTATAATAGTATACAACTAAAGAATCCATCGTGCACACCACTTCAACTACATAGTGTAAATAGTGTGAATAGAGACGGGTCTCTTGACTCCAACAATTATTGAGTCCACTCCCAAATCATATGTACAAGATATAACCTTTTTGTGACAATCATATCTAGCTCTATTAATAGATAACCACTCCATGCCCAAGATAACTCCATATGAACCCAAGGGAAGGATACAAAGATTTAAAGTAGTGGTAAAGGGTCCTAGATCTAATACGCACTCCTTAACTAAGGAGTCTACTAATATCTTGGCTCCATAAACCATATCAATATTCAAACTAAGGCCCTACCTAACTACCACCAGCCTACAATTCTCTACTAAAGATGGAGAATCTAGAGAATCTGATGAGCTTGAGTCAAATAAAATAGGGGTAGAAATACCACCAATGCTACTTGTGGTCTCTATTATCATGCCTTAGTGCTCTACTTGGTAGTTCTCAACCACTGCATAAATCCTATGGCTCCTAGCCATGTCACCAATAGTAGACTCGAAATAAGTTCCTTACCCTAATTAATAGGGTTCGAGGGAACTCTCTCCGATTATTTCCATACACATGGTACACCACATCTATAGCAAGTACTTGGACCTCTCTACTAAGTGAATAGTCCTCCAGATGGCCCAGTAGTACATGTTGAAAAACTCGATGATTCTACCATAAATCTTTGTGGGTGATATGGTGGACGTACTTTTACAAAATTTTCTCAAGGTGGAGCATGTGTCTTGTTGGGACCCTTACTTAGAGCTCCCATACTACACCCTCTCTTTATATCATGGTGCTATAGAGGTGAAAGGGCGGTAGAGAGTATGCTACCGCTGGCGAGGAGGTGGAGGAGGCTAGAAGGAATCTTCGTATTGAAGTGTGTCTACCATGAGGAGGAGGAATCGATCTACTATCGTGTAACTATTGTATTCATCTCCTCACTTTGTCACACGAGTCCTGTTGAGTCTTCCCTTGATTTCTTTTTCAATATAAGCCTTCTGCATGGCCTCTAAAAGTGTTTGTGGATAATGAATGTGAAATACCACAACAAATTCTAAGTTCGGACCCAGATGAACTGTGAAATTTGGCCTGCTCATCTTACATGTAATCCACATACTAGAGTATATCGCACACCATCCTTCAAACACTACCACCGACATGGAATCCCGTTATAGATCACGAAACTCATTGATCTACTGCTAGATGAATCTCCTGGATATGTAGCTACTCCTACAACACTCCTCTAAGAGCTCCCAAGTGACTATCTCTGAATCCACATCAAGCTTCTACTCCTTAGTCCTCCACCAAACACCGGCTTCGTCTCTCAAAAGGTGGATGACAAAACGATCTTGAAGCATCAACTCAAGATAACTAACCATGCCTCTGCGTGAAATCCTTGTGTGTCTCCAGTAAAATGAGGCAAGTATAACTTCAGTATATCTCTAATGTGATTTATTTTTTTGATTTGTCGACCCCTAGGTCTCTTTGCATGATCGAGATCTTGGTGTATGGCTCCTAGACCTATCACGGTTCCCTGTAACTCTATCTCTATGCTCCCTATTCATGTCTGACTGAATCCATGTGGGATTTCTCTGCCCTATTCTTCACACTTTGATGTGAAGTTGCACGAGCCTCCACCGATTGTTCTTTTTCCTACTGCTAGGTTTCCCTCCTCGGCATATAGTGGCATTAACATCCTGTAGTCTCACGATATATCTAAGGAAAAATAGCTGCTACGGTATGATGCGGGGTTATAGGTCTAATTCCACATGTAGGAACCCCTCATCTAGTCTTCACCTTCAGCATAGACCAAGACGAGAGTTAGTTTATGATCATCTAAGTTTTTGTTTCAATTTTCTAATTTTTGTACATTTAACGAAATATCAAACAATGTTGTGTGTTATAGGTTTAGAGTTATGCCACGTTTAAATTTTTATGTTTCATGTTTTCAAGTGTACCCGGAGTCTAAGCGTTAAACCCATGGCTCTAATACAAGTGTGATGTCCACAAAATTCACCACATGAAACCCAAGACAACTCAAAAATAAAACTAGAAAAGATCATGAATATTTTTTTAAAAATAGAGTCATTTGCAAAGCTTGGGTTAATTATAGGTTAACAAACGATCATTTCAATACTAATTAAATAATAATATTTAATCTTTAGTTAGGTTTAAAATTTTCATTCCTATAATCCTTAATTAAATTTAATAATGTGGTTCCTAACGTCATTTAATAATTTACTATAAAAAGTCTAGGTCTAATTTTCCCTTCCATTTAAACAATACTATTAAATTTAATTCTCAAATATAAATGTTGTCTAAATTACTAAGGGAATGAGTTTACTTAATTATCACTAGGTCATGGCCTATTAAATTTTAAAAGTTTCTAAAATAATTTATAGTGAAGTAAAAAAATTGAATTAACTTCAACACCACTTAAGTGGCCCTATTCAAACTTGACCCATGTGACCAAATGATGATCCAACCTAACTCCCACCTAACATTTGTAGGGAACATTCCTATTCATTGGATGGGATCAATCTAAGCCATTGGATGGAAAAATTCAAAAACAAATGTAATCATCTCTATGGAGATATTTTATTCTTTCAGTTGACTTATTTTCCGATTTTTGGTTTGCGAGGTTTAAGGGAGGAGGAGCAAGAGAAAGAAGCCATGGAAGAGGAAGATAGAGCTTGGGGATGGATACACACAACTCCAACTTATGTTTTCTTGTGTTTTTTAATTCTATTCTACCCTATACTATGGTTTGGCTTAAATTCCATTATTTATTGTAAATTTGATTCAAAGAAAGTACCCATTTCGGTATATGGCATTTTCCCTATAGATATAAGATTTTCCCTATTTCTTGTCAACTTATGTCAATTTATTTTCCCTTCTTGAGAATTTGAGTATTTTACCCTATTATGATATATCTTGTTTTTAAGTTGAATATACACTAATGTTTGTTTTGGATATATATACATGTGTGTATATATATCCATATATGTTAACACACACACACACACGAACACACAAATTTCATATAATACTAATATACCAAAACCATATATATATATATATATATATATATATATATATATATATATATATATATATATATATATATATATATATATATATATACCCCCACACCCCAACCCATATTAATATATGGGGGCGGTGCCTCCTCCCTCAACCCACCAACTATTAAACAAAGAAATGTGGTGGGCGCTGAGACCCCATCAAACAACATTAAAACTTGTTTCTTTTTGTAGTGGACATTGTTTGTTTTAAATGCACTCCATGGAGTTTTAAAACCATGACCATATATATATAAATAGATATGGTCGCGGTTTTAAAACGCCATGGAGTGCATTAAAACAAACAATGTCCACTAAAAAAGAAACAAGTTTTAATGTCGTTTGATGGGTTCTCATCCCCACCGCATTTCTTTGTGTAATAGTTGGTGGGTTGGGGGAGGGGGCACCACCACAATCTTAATATGGGATGGGGGGGAACACCTATGGAAAATGTGTAATGGGCGGTGCCCCCTCCCCCAACCCACTACACAAAACCATAAAATAAAGCAACCACAGTCGGCCAAATAACATAAAACTTGGCCATAGACTTTTTTGCTTCACCATTATTTTATTTTATTAATATATATATATATATATATATATATATATATATATATATATATCCACATCCATTTTTTTAATAAATAAATATTTATTATAAATTTAATAGATATAATTTTTTTAAGAAAAATTATAAAATAAATACATTGTTAATTATAAATGTGCATATACATCCTTATAATTTGATTTGTTTAGACAATCAAAATAAGTCACTTAGATTATGGTAAACAAAGCAAGAACAATAAAAACAATTTCTAACTACTCATAGGAAAATGGTAATACAACAACTAATAAGATGGTTTATTCAAAGAAGTTTTAACACCTACTTTCCTTCCTACCACTTAATAAGAATGCAACAATATGCCTACCTTATCCAAAATAATTTTATTTCAATAGAGAGGAATAAGCTATATTTCTCTTTTCTAGTTCAAAGACAATAAAAAGGACGCCCATTTCATATAGCAAGGCAATTTTAAGCAAGATTTTCAATGTCTTTATAATGAAACATAACACATATTGAGAATAATGAAACAACTTAATTTTGGGAGATATGAAAGCGTAACTCAACTCATTTCAAAATTTATACATTACCAACATAAAGAAATGATTTGGTAGTTCTATTTCACATACTAACACATTTGGAAATATAAATGTCTCAAAAACACTTTTAGAAGGGTTTACAATTTTTAGAGAATTTAAAATGAAGATACAACTTTCTCATAAACACAAAAATAAAAAATAATCCACTCAAGGTGGGAATAATTACATGAAAAAATTACAATATGAATGTTTCCAACAAGGCCAATATAGAAGTCTCCAATATGCATGTCTTCTCTAAAGTTAGCTCCAAATCTTGCATTCTTCAAACTTTCACAAAAGGATCACAATACAAAGGAAGGGTTAGTAGGAAACTCTCTCCATCCAACCTTTAATCCATTAAGTGCGAAGTCATCCCCTTAATGGTGCTCGATCTCCAACCAAGGAACCATGAAGGATATTGAGCACATTTGACAACTTTACAACAACTTGGCTTCCACAAACAACATGCATTCAAAGTATTTGACACAACTAAGAAGCTATATTCAACACATTTGTAGCTTATCAAACAAAAAGAAGGTTTGAAATAATACAAAATTGAGTAAGGACTATGGGAAACCACCTCCTTATGCCTCCCAAGTGAAGTGGAAGTTTCACCCTAAGCCTCCAAGTGCACAAAACAATCAATACAAAATTCTTATCTCTCCCTTGCAAGTATGCAACAAAATAACCATGATTTCATTTTCACTCCCCATAGGTGAAACTTCAAATCCAACTCACACCAAATGCATGCCTCACAATACTACATTTTCCCTCCCCAATGGTCCCATAATCCCTTCTCCCACACCCAAATTAAGGCATACTACCCAACCACACACAAACACATTCACAAGGCTTAAACAAATTTAACAAGCACAAAATTTCATATCAACAAGAATAATAACAAAACAACAAAGGTGGAGAGCCTACCTCTCCATAAAGCTCCAAGAAACTTCACAAGAATTTAACAACTTCAAGCCAAACACACTCCAAGCAATTCCCACAAGCTCCAAATCAAAAAGTTCCCAAGAAGAAAAATGAACAAGTAACCCCCATTCCATCAAAATCTAACAATAAATAGAAATGGAATGTGAGGATGATGAGGTGGCTCCATGTAGGATGCCACTTCATCATTCCTCCATTCCCACACTCAAGTCAACACACCAATCCCAATACAATCAATATACTTGTAAGAACTATGACAACCCACATGACACACAAACTTGCACACCATGCTTTCTAAGGACAAAATTAATTGAGGTAGAAGGAAAGTGCAATTATTTTCTCTCTTTTACACTCCAAAAAGGATAAATAAGTCAAAAATAAACTTCCCAATGGATAGGTAGGGTTGTTGGGTAATTTTAAGAGGCATGAGACAATCTTAGCTTTTCGCACAAGCCTCCAAAAAGGCCCCAAAAGTTAAAATCCGAATTTTGAAGTTAGGGTGGAGTAAATCACACACAAACCATCACAAATCTTGCTTACAATAAGGACCATGTAACCTCATAATTACCTATTTTTCACATCTCTATTCTAGTTAACCAAATAACAAGGGTTAGCTTAATTAAGGCACATTATTACATGCTAATAAAGTGACATCAATTCAAATATTTAAATACATAAAACAAAAATAAATAACATATAAAAATTGAAAGAAAGGGAACAAAATTCATCCCATGGCCACACATGTGAGGTCACCCACCAATGGGAACCTCCTAACACAACATAACACTACACCAGTTGTCAAATTTGGCCTTGTTGCTCAATACCCGACATCCTTCTGTGGTTTGTCCCCTATCCCCTTTCGATGTATGTGATAAAGTGTTGTACAAAACAAAACAAAATACCTCTCAGGGAATTTCGTTCGTATTAACAACATCAACACAATATACATATAAAATCAATCATCACCATTCAACATTAGTAATTCTATCATCTAGAATCATACAATTACTTTGATTTTTGCATTCATAAAAATAATAATTCTATTCAACTCACGCAACATATGCTATGCATCCAAATTATGACATGTTAGTATAAAAATCAGAATATCGCAACTCAACATATATAATTTTCTATCATCACCATCTAGTGCTTCATACTAAAAATGTAAACCACATAATGTCAATAGTATAAATATTTGCATAGTCCATCATCTACTGATCGAAATATAATACTCAAATGTCTAAGTATCAGTCATCAATATCAACATCAAAATGAAACAATGTCGAAGAGGAGTGAGAACTAAACCCCAACTCTTTGCATTGCTTATATTTTACCGAAGATTTTTCATCCAGAGAAGACATTATTTGTTAAACTATGTGGCATCTTTGGATAATCTTATAATAGTCTTAGAAGGAATGGGATAGGCTTGATTGTCTCTGATGTGACCTTTTTTTCTCAAATTTTTGTTTGAAAAGGATTACAATCGTATTGAATAGCCATTTATTTTGGTTGTGCTCACATCATCGGGATTAGGAAAAATTTCCCCTTGGTAGTCCGAAATATGTTTTCCAATGAATCAGTAACCCTTATCATCAATTGGCATAAGTCATTGGCATAAGTCTACCTCGATTGGCCTCTTTTGATCTATTAGATAGGGGTGACCTCTAGTGCCTTCCTTGTTTGTCTTAGTCATTGATGCTTAAGGATATCTTATTTCTATATGTGCTGATCAAGGCCACCTTGGGAATTTATTTACATGATCATGCAACTCAACTCATTCATGGTCATTTTTTTATGACTCTTCTTACCCTTGTTGTATATGAGCGAGAATGTTACTACTTCTTTTGATTTCCAAGAATGTTTGTATCCTACATCGGGATCCGATATTGGGATGGAAAATACATTGGGCTATCAAAAAATTTGTTGGTCGATGTCATTTGGTTAAAATATTACCCCTAAAATTTGATAGGATGTATAGGTAAATTTAATTTTTTTGGCATTCCTTTTTCCTTTGATAGTTATTTTTACACTCTATTACACTACATGATCGAAAGAGTTGAATATAAATTTTCTTTGTGGTCTTTAAAACCAACTTCCTTGGCCGATAAATTCTAGAGGTGTACCAAGATTCTTGTGACCACCCATGTTTATTCTTTAGTGTGTTAGTGCCCCTCCTAGGCCTCCTTTTCTAAGCTTACCAAGCTTCTTTGGGAGTACATTTGGTGTAAAATTTCCATTTCAACTTGATTTCATTGGGTGGCCTAGGAAGTCTATTGTTTACATCACGATCAAGGT
The DNA here is from genome assembly GCA_018340775.1 of Taxus wallichiana var. yunnanensis. Taxonomy (NCBI): domain Eukaryota; kingdom Viridiplantae; phylum Streptophyta; class Pinopsida; order Cupressales; family Taxaceae; genus Taxus; species Taxus wallichiana. The sequence continues at coordinate 110,115,601 of CM031233.1, forward strand.
GGAATGGAAATTATTGATGTTTTACGGAAAAATATCACTTCATTTTATAGTTGGATTATGAGATGTTTTTCGTGAAGTCAAGAATAAAAATTATTCTTGAATTGCATTGCTTCCATTTCTCCTTACCAAAAAAATGTTTTAACTATATAGGGTTACAAACCTTAATCGGGACAGGTACCTATAAATATTTCTAGCACCTTCATCTCCAAAATTAGATGAAAAGAAGTTTAAATTGTGAAAGATCTATTGTATTGAATTGGCGATGGATTTCATGCTGGAATCTATTTTAATTCTCGAGAATATCTAGTGGCCTCCCATAATCTTGGTGATATTATTTCTCATGTGGAAACTCGAGAATCAAATCTCTCTAGTTATCTCGCAAATGGATTCACACCATCCCAAATTTGGTCTCCGCAGAGACAAAATTTCCTAGCCTAAGCTCAAGACAAAATTCAACTCTAAAATTTCAAACCTTTTATCTATCTGCTTAATTCATGAGTTAATTCCATATTTCATTCTCCACAAAACTAGGCTTAGGCCTTCAGAAATATGGTGGGATGATTGGCAGTGGAATCATGATATTTTTTTTACATGCTATAATGTCAACACCATTTACCATCTATTGAGCCCCATCTCGCTTTCCATTGCGAAACTAATTTCACACTAGGGATTGCAATCTATGTAATCTAAATGGATCTATAAGATTTCCCATACTTGTAACTCCTCTCTTGATCCTAAAATTAACCATTTTAATTCATACCTTATTTATCAGGGCTTCCTTGTCGGTGAATGTCTAAGTCACATTGGCATTCCCAATCCTAAATTCACTTTCTGTTCTAATCCTAAATCCCTTAAGAATTTATGTTGGTCTTGTGCCTGTTATCAAGAAATGTAGTCTTGGATTAATTCTCTCTTTCAACCCTACCACCGAGAGTTGTTTCACTAGTGTCAGGATTTGTTTGGAAATTTCAGCCCTTGGCCTGATTATATTGATAATCTATGGAAACATTTTTACGATTGTATTCTATTTAATATTTTGAAAGATAAAAATTCTATGTTATTTTAGAATGATCAATTTGTTTCTTTATTCTCCACTAATGAAAAAGTAGTTATATTTTCTATTATGCGCATATATATTTAAGCTCAAGTAGAAAAATTTTCTTTAGAATTCTCTCACTCATTGGAATTTCTTGTATAATTGGGGACTCCATTTGTGTAATATGAATCAAGTCCCACCGAACCCATTTCCACCGCCACCTCATCCATCTTCATCTCGACAACCGCCTCCACAAATTTTTTGTTCTAGAATCCACTCTCACAACCACAATTTCACCTCTCTTCGAGGTCACACTTTATCTCCTTCCTCTTTGGGCCAGCCGGGATCCCTTCTCTAAGGGGAAAGGTCATGGCTGATTCTCCGTGGTTGGCATGTCCTTCACTTAAAGTTCCCAAACTTACTTGGTCTCCATCCCCTACTTGGGAATTATTGTGCCTTTACATATGCAGATGCGGATCGGGATGCTAGTAGATTGATCCTCCATCAACCACACTCTAAAATGGAATATTCATCTATCCACGGGATGATCCTCATCCTCCTTTTGGAGTGGCGGATTGTGCCTAGTGCTCTCTACATTTTGTAGATCTTATGATTTTTGTTTTCCCTTTGGGGATTTTCTCTTGCGTACATGGTGGTTTGTGGGGGTGTGAGTTTTCCGGTCACCCCTTCTCTTTTAACTCTCCTTTATTTTAATTAGTATAAATGATAGTTCTTGTGGTAAAATTATGAATGACTTTATTTATGGAAATATCTATCCAATCTTCTTAAAAAAGGTAATTCATTTCATGATATTATAGTGAATTGAAATTTAATCATCATTCTTGACTAAACCAAAAATTATTCATTTGGTTGCAGGAAATGTCACATCACATGAAACGGTGATTCCATCCATAAAAAAGTATTATATGGGGATTAATTGGGGCCAAATTAAACGGTTTTGAGAATTTTTTTAATTTTTGAAAAAAGGGAGAGATGTTGTGCCGTAAATGTTTGTGGGTAAAATTTGGGACAATTTTTTGTTTAAATATTGATTAATTATTAAATAGATTATTTCACTATTATGTTTAAGCTAATAAACTTATACGTGGGGAAGATATAAACCTTAAAATTATTTTCACCATTATTGTCACTTAAGTTTAATCGAAAATATTGTTTTTTCCTCCATATTATTGTTTAAGTAAATGACGTTCATTAATTTTAATCCACTTATCAATTAAACTAATTACATGTTGCTATTTAAATATAGATTTAATTATTTGTAGCTTTTATTATTAATTTTTTAGCAACATGAAAAATAATGTTAATGAAATCTATTATTATTTTTGAATAAATAAGAAAAAATATAAATAAGATATCGTAGAGAGAAATATAATAATCAACTTTCCATTCACGAGAGAAGTTCTTGATCTCCTCTAGGTTCATATTAACTAGATTTGTGATGTTAGTGGGATTCCTTCTACATCAACATGGAAGAATGGGAGGATCACTAAGAAGTTCTTCAAAGAGACCAATCTGGACCCTAATGTCGGGGTAGCCATGAATATTTATAAGGAACTAAGGGTATCGCTTAAAATGTATAGAAAATATGGGAATTAGTGCCTTTTTTTCCTCTCTGTTCTATGTGTAGTTTATGTTGGATTGTTTAGTGTTGTTGTTTTGTTGTTGTTAGTCTGTTGTCGGGCTTCTTGTAGGTAGTTGGCCCCTGCCTTAGTACTCTTATATAGTTTTATCTAGATTTTTTGATTTTGGTTGGGGTGTGGCCCACATGTTTAAAAGAAACACTTTGTACTTTTATGTCTATCTTTGATGTTGTGCTTTTTTATTGTACTATAGGGTATGGTCCCTTCAAAACCATTTACCTATAATAAAAAAGGATATCATAAAAAGAATATAACCAATATATAACTAAATATCTCTTCAAAAATTTTATATATATAAATATTATATATATATATATATATATATGTGTGTGTGTGTGTGTGTGTGTGTGATAAAACTAAATTAAACTATGGAAAATATGATTTTAAAAAGTTACAAAAATACATACAACATATTGTAATAAAATTATTACATGTCACATTAAAAGGGTCAAATAATGTTTCTTATTTCAAATTTGTTTATACAATTCACACAAAATGGACCATAATGATGACAATACTTTAATTTTACATACGATTTGATAACATGTTATTAATAATTTTTTTACTTTTCCTATTTTAAAATAAATGTATAGTAATAATAATTAATATTCTTAAATATCAAGAAAATATAATAAATAAAGTTACCCCTCGATGTCTACACCCTATAAAATTGCTAGGGTTTCCTACGGCTAAATCCCTTGGGGTTAGTTAGTTACGACAAGTGTGTAAACGTAAATGGATTTTTTTGTAGATGAAATAAGAAAATGTTTTGATGTAGACTATGGAATGTTGGACAAAATAACATTTTTCATGACACCCATTTCAAAGAGTGTAATTAGGTTATAATATCAATATTTCATTTCTATATCTATATGTGGTGATGGATTTTTACAACATTAAAGAACATACTAGAATTCAATATACACATACTATATTTTCAAGGTCATTGTATAATCTTGGTTACTTTGTTTAGAACAATCATGACTTAAATCCATGGTAGGCTTTGTGGTAACAATATTATTCAAAACCATCTAAATCTATTGTAATGTTTTCTTTCTATAAACAGCTTTTTTCATTTTCATAAATAAAGTATCCTAGAAATGATGGTACAAATTTAAGGAAGTGGTTCCGGATGAAGATTATATAAATAAAATAACTCAACATCAATATAAATTGGGTTCTATTTTTTAATCAAAATATTGCATGTTAATGTCCTCATCAATAGTTCATGTATTCTATTTCTTAAAGTTATTTAACCTAAATGGTTAAGATCGAGAGGATATTAACCGATGTTAGATCATCCTAATAAATCTAAATATAATTGTAGTAATATCAATAAAAATCATTGAACAAATCAAATAAAGATAGAGAATGCAAAAAAGCAAAAACAATTATAAAGAGAAGAATATTTAACTATTATTTTAACTTTTGTGTTAATTTAGGATGAATGATGTGTAGAAAGATGTAAATGATCTAGAATAGTTTCATTACTAAAAATATGTTTTAATATCCTATATGGACCAAAGCGTATAGTATGGATGAAAGCATACCCTCATTATGGCCCTTTCTGTACACCCTTCTCCCTCTATACTTTCACCATTTCTTGAAATGTCTTGTGATAATGGACTACTTTGTAATACGCTCTTTTTTATAATATGGACCTTCAACAATATGTGATGGCCACTATGAAACTAATTGAATCTTAAAAACCCTAGATAATTAATGAGTCCTTCTAAATACATATTAGTTTGGTTATGGGAACTCTCATGCACCACCTATATGACCACTACTCTAAAGAGCTCTATGTACATTTAAGAATCAACACGTGACTCTAGGATGCACCTAACCTCTTGAGGACATGCCAGTCAACCGATATGAGATGGAATGTGGCTACGAAATGATAAATAGGGGTAATAGGTGGGATACAAAAAAAGGAAAAAGGATAGGTCAAGGAAGATGAATGTTTGCTACTGAGCACTATGGGAATGTGTCTTTGTACTAATGTAATGAAATACTTTATAACCTATGTGGATGAGATTGAATACTCAAGGATGATGGCTGCATGAAGGTGTTAATCGATATAAAAATATCAAAAAAATCTCAAACAGTTGTCGAATGCATGGGAATTGTCATGTGTTTGCCTTGTAGAAGTATTCAGACAATGTCATGGGAGGTGATAGGAAACATGTGGGTAGGATAAATAAGTGAATTGTATAATCTAATCTTGATGTTCAAATCTTTTTACTATGAGATAATAATGGGTGGAAGTGGGGTGGTTTTGGAATCGATGTGTATGAGGCCTTTATCAATGTCTCAGAGACTATGGAGCTAGGTTTGGTTGAGGCACTCGTTGATCACACACCAACTCTTTGGGTTACCTAAAGCCTTAGATGGTCATGTGGACGTGCAAACTACTAAAGAAAATAAACAAAAAAACACATAGAGAATCCGCAAGAGGGAAATTTCAATGTTTAGGAAACCTAAGACAACTAAGGATATGTAAGGAGTTATGTTAAGTCCTTTCTACTTAAATCTATGTGCCTAAATTACCAAATGAATGTAAGAAAAGTTAAATTAAAACAATTCAATTACTCTCCTTGAATCTAATTGAATCTATGTGCTACTAGTTAATCTAACAAATTAAAGCCTATTGATTGAAGAAATAAAATTAAATCAAATCTATTTGTTTTTGTGCTTTTTCAATGATTTTAACAAAAGGGAATAAAAAAAATAAAATAAAATAATTAATTTAATCTAATGTTTTTGTATTTTTGTGTTTACTGGAAATTGAATAAAATATGCATAGAAAATGTATCTTCTTGTGATTAAATGAAATTTCTTCTACTCAAAATAAATTAAAAAAATAGTACAATTGTCGGATGTGCTATTTCCCCATTGCAGAGGATTTACTCTAACCTAATAAAATAAATGCTTTTCCTAATTTATAGTTGTTGATATTGCTTCTTCTGGCTCTACATTAAAATTAGGGAAGAATGAAAAGCTTCTCAGAAGCAATTCTTCCCTTGAAGCTTCCCGGTAAAATAAAAGATTTCTAAATGAAGAAATATAAAACTATAGGTAAATAAACTGTGAAGAATTAACAATGCATTGTAGCAAGAACCTCCTCTAAATCCTTCCAGGAAAATCCATAGGGATGAGCTAAGAAGAAATCTTCAATGGAATATTTACAAATAGATATTAGTGTAAAACCTATCGTAATTGTACCTTTCTAAAAGAATGTATCTAACAGATTATAACTTTGAATCTATCTAAATAAACAAAAGAAACCTCTAACCTAAAAATGTTGTACAGAGACAAATCCAACACTTTGGAAATGTTGTTTAATGTCACTTCAGCTTATTTTCCAATGAATGTTGAAATGTATCTAGGGAATTGTGCTTAAAATGTGTAGAAGGAATGGGAGGATTGTTGGAGATAGCTGGTTTGTAGGCATTTTGGTAGCAATGCGGGAAAGACACTAACAAGGAAAGATGTTTGTGCTTGTTTGTGTGCTTCTTGGTATGATTACAAAAATATAAGGCTACAATTCCAAAACAAAAGAATCCATCCAATACTTCAAGAAGAAGCTTGGTTCTTATAGAAAATTGGTAGAGAAGTGGTCCAACCCACTTAGAAGCCAAGAAATGCCACATCACTCAAAGAAGAAGCATTAACTTACTAAGAATAGTAAGTAGGGAAGGAGAAGTTTGTATGCATCTAATAAGCTTAGGAATAGCTGATTTGGTGAAGAAACATGCACAAAAGATGAGTTTGAAAAAGGTGACACATTTAAAACATGTGGAAAAGTTTGGTTAAATGCGCATAGAACTGTCGCTATATATAAATGGGTAGTTATGTAATTGCCACGACGGTTGTGAAACCTCCGCTCAAGAAAACTGAATGTTACACAACCTTTGTGGTGGTTACGTAACCATTGGCATAGTTGCATAAATAAATATCGAAAGCTATGAGAACATGTTGCAAGCTAATAAAATTTGACTTGAACATCATTGGAATTGATAGCTATCATCATTGGGGATTTTATCTATTCCAACAATGTACCACCATGTAAATTTGGGAGCATACATATTTCCCTCTTGGAGAAGCGTTTTAGCCATGAAGAGATGTAAAACATAAAGTCCAAGAATGGCGCTCCCAAATTGGAAAGTTAGAAACTATTCTTGTCACACCCATTTTTGAAGTGACGCCAATCCAAGGTTCTCACTACCTACAAGAAGTAAATGAGAATCAAGTGCAAATATAATTTAGAACTGACGACAAAACATACTTAAATAAAATGACTACGGGAATTACCATATGTGCGGGGATAGTGATATACCTACATCAATGCAATGCTCCTTCACTAAAAATGCACACATTAAAAATATAATTAAAATATGATATATATAACAAAAATTAATATATCTATAAATCAATTACACATAACAACTTGGTTAAATTTGATCTCTCAACCACCTATGATGGTTTTGAGTGAGAATACATTCAAAATGAATAATGCGGTGATAGGATGATAGCCCAACAAATGGGAGAAGTAGCGGGTCACGAGACAAGTGAGTTATTTTCATTTCTTTGTTTTTACTCTAAAATGTATGAAATGTGAAAAATTGACCTAAGGGAGTTCATTTTCAATAATTTTATAGTGAAAATGTTCATAAAGGACTCGCCTAGTATGAAGGGTTCATTTTAAGAAGCCTTTGGTAAAATGGAGGTGGAAAATCCCCTACGAATATACCTAGATCCACTTTTGCATAAAAGAAAAATTTCCATTTTTAAGAAACAAAATCCCCAACGAATATACCGGAGAGTGACTACATAGATGGAGAAAATTTTCCATATGCTGATGCATATTTGTCACACGTAAACAAGGCTTGTTGATGGATGACATAATGCCTTATTGTCATGTGTCATTAATCTTTGCTGACGTGTGACATAAAACCTTGCTATCATGCGTCATCAAGGCTTGTTAACGTGGGACACCAACGATTTTTGTCATGTGTCAACAAGCCTTGTTAACGCACGAGAGTAAGGATTTTTGTCACACGTTAGAAAATATTGTTGACACGTGATAGAAAACCTTGTTGTCACACATCAACAAAGCTTGTTGATGCATGATAGAAAGCCTTGATGTCACACATTAACTAGCCCTTTTTGACGAAAAAAAGGTTTTCTATCATGTGTCAGCAAATCTTTTTACCCACAACAATAAGGCTTTCTGTCATGCATCAACAAGCCTTACTTGACGTGACAATAAGGTTTTTCTCACACGTCAACTATCCTTTCCGATGCGCAACATCAAGGTTTTACATCGCACATTAATAAGCTTTGCTGATGTGTGACATAACACCTTGCTATCACGCATCGCAAGGCTTGTCAATGCATGTCCAAGGATTTGAAACCCTAATTTTTTCCTATAAATACCCTCCCAACGATCATTTTCATGTTTACACTCTTTATCTCCCAAATTTTCTTGTTTTGCAGTAATCAATTTCAAGAAATGTACAATCAAGCTCAAGGAAAAGTACAATGACAACTTCAAGTGCAGCCTAAGGCCAAGCTCAACAACAAAATCAATCAAAAAATCCAGTCAACCCACAAGCTCTATCCAAGGGAAAGATACTCTACAAGAACTTTTTGTGCCCCACATTTAGACAGTTTTGCAAATGAATTCGAATACAAGGATTTGGTCGATGCATGTGACTTTGATGGGCTCGTTAAGATGCCCCAGTTTGAAATAGATCATGATATTATGAATTACCTACTCTCCTCGTACAATACAGAGGACAATTTGTTTATTGTTACTATGGAAAATGGATGTATGTTTCAATTCGGTGTCAATCATGCTAATATTCATCACTTAATCATCCTTCCATACAAAAATTCACCCATTGTCACAACGAAAGCAACCCTCATCGAAAATGATAAGAAGTACCTCAAATCTACTTTTGATTTCCATGTTGATTGTACATGTAATCTGTTTTCAATTTTCATTTGATATTTTTATTTTTATTTTAATACAATCAAAATCGATATTAATTCCAATGGCTTTTTGGCATCTCCAGCTCATGTAAATAAATCAAGACATGGTGTGGATACGTAAGGAATTGCACACCAATTTATTTCTTCTATGATTTCTTTATTTCAAGCCATAATTGTTTTGGGGGGTCGACAAATAGATATACCAAACTAGGATATTGCATACATTCTTAAAACTATCGGAAAGAAAAAATTTGATTGGTGCACTTTTTTATTCAATAAAATAAACATTGATATTACAAATACATTAATTTTGGAAAAACTAGTCATTTACTCCACAAACTATCTCCTTGGCCTTTATTACGAGGCTCTTTTTAATTTAAAAGACAAACCAATTCCTACTTGCACGGACGAGACAATGAAGAATTTTTCAATTCCATTTTAAGAACAATAGGTATAAGTTTGTATTTCAACATTAGACTAACATTATGTTCATGTGGAATCTAATTAAATATTGACTATTTACAGAAAATATTTTTGGAGGCCTTTATGCCAAAAAAATGGCATCAAGAGGAAGAGGCCAACAACACGCTGAGGCATCGGCAGATTCACAATCTGAAATGGAAGTTATCTCATCTCCGAATCACCAACCGAGTTTTAATTAGTTAAATGTCGAGACATAATACCCTAACATTTACTATTTAATAATTCCCATTTTTTATTTTCAATTTAACATTTACCATATTGAATTGAAATACAATTAATTATTGTTGACATTGCAGGAGTTTGGACAGACGTGGGATTATTAAATTCAACAGTCTTCCACAACTCACTCGGTTTAGTTGCATGTAATTGTCTCTGCTCAACAACCCGCTCAATAATCCCAGCCACACATAGCTCCAACATAACCTATTTACAACTCCAACATGGCCACCTCAAGCTCTCGAGACACATTACCCTTAAAAAGGTATAATTTTATTCCTTTAGTACAAGTTTTCAATAGTTTAACAATTTTTCATATGAATTTTCTTGCATTTTTAGCACATTGCATTCCTTCGCATTCTATACAAACATCGGCACCACCCCGTCCTCCACAAATACGATTCAAAATGCCAACCAGAGGTTTAGGAAAAAAGAACATTCGTAGATGCATGCCAATTCCTTTGGCCCCTAGTGTTAGGTTGTGGAGCCTGTTTTCTTGTTAGAAAGTGTTGTAGAATGTACACTAAGAGTATTGTACACTTTCCACATTTGTCTCTCTCGGGGTTTAAACATGTCCGATATACCGGAAATGTGCTTTTATCATATGGGTGATATTTTTGACCCATAGGTAAATGAGACGGTTTTGGCCCATGGTTTTGATACCACGGTTTTGTAAAACTTTTTAAGTAGCTATCTACTTATGTGGATTTATGTATATAGTAGGATTATGTAACATTACAGATGTGTTTTGAATTCATTTGTGAATTATGTAGAGTTCATGTTAGGAAATAAGAGATAAAATATGCAGAATAATCCCTTATAGAATCGCAACAGTAGAAACTAATATGCAGAAAATATTACAGATCTCAAATAAAAGTGCAGAATAAATAACACAACACAGAGAGACAAGATTTAACGTGGTTCACCCAATTTGGGCTACGTCCACTAAGAATCACTTGCTAAGATTTTATTACAAGCCTCCATTCTCTCCATACAATACCCGGATCTGTTTGGAGCTATGCTCAACAAACTCTATAGAATTGTGACCGAATTCAAAGCACATATGTAATGTCTTTCTATTCTATCTATGATATGCATAAAACCATATAAATAGACAACTACTTAAGTAGTTTTACAAAACCGTGGATATCAAAACCATGGGAAAACCCATCCCATAAACCTATGGGTCAAAAATCTTGCCCATATCAACAAAAAAGCACGCTTCCCGATATGTCGGGTGCATTTTTGGGGCCAAAAATTTTACGCCTAAAAAAAAAAAAATTTAGGGGTTGCGCCCCCTAACCCTGGCAAGGATAAATGAAAAGTGTACGAGTATTCAACACTTTTACAAATGAAAACAGGCTCCACAACCTAACAATCTCCCACTTGGAGACTAGTTTTCCCTCGAGAAAGCTTCTCAACCCTTCACTAGTTTCTCTAAAGACCAACCAAAGCTGAACACAACTTCAATTTTTCTCTTGTGACCACCTTGGTCATCATGTCTGTAGGATTATGACTGGTATGAATCTTCTCCAACTTCAACTTCTCTTCCTCCAAAGCTATCCTGATGAAATGGTACCTTAACTGTATATGCTTTTTCCTAGAGTGGAAAGCAGAGTTCTTAGCTAGGTGTATAGTACTCGACTATCAGCGTGCAACTTTCCTTCCTCTTGCTTATGCCCCAACTCCTAAATTAATTGTAGTAACCAAATCATTTCCTTGCTTGCCTCGTGGGCAGTAACATACTCAGCCTCCATGGTTGATAAAGCCACCAACTTATGTAGTCGTGAAATCCAACTTACTGCTGTTCCACCTACAGTGTAAACATAACCTGTTGTGCTCCTCCTGCTGTCTACATCTCCAGCCATATCTAAATCTACATAACCATAAAAAATGGTGTTTGATCCACTGTAGCACAAAAATGTCCCCATGGTCCCCTGAAAAGACTGAAGGATCCACTTTACTGCCTGCCAATGATCTCTACCTGGATCACTCATAAATTTACTCACCACTCCCACTACATGGGAAATGTCAGGCCTAGTGCACACCATGACATACATCAAACTACCAACCGCTGATGAGTAAGGTACCTTGGACATTTGGTTCCTCTCTTGCTCTTTCTTGGGACACTTCTCCTTTGATAACTTGAAATGGCACAAAGGATTCCCAACCGTTAAATAGCATCCCGCATATTAAACCTTTCCAAGACTTTCTTAATGTACTCTTCCCGAGATAAAGTCATCTTCCGTTCCTTCCTATCCCAAGATATACTCATACCAAGGATTTCTTTGGCTGCCCCAAAACCTTCATAGCAAAGGATCCACTTAGCTACTTCTTGAGTACTTTTCTTTATTACATGTTTTTACCGCAACCAACATGTCATGCACATACTGCACAAAGGATAATATAAATCGCCATCCTCAAATTTCTTTATATACACACAATGGTCGAATGACATCTAATATAACCTTGCTCCATCATGAAGTTATCAAATTTCTTATACCATTGACATGGAGCTTATTCTACAAGCCATACGAGCTCTTCTTCGGTTTGCACACCATCCCCTCTTTACATTTGACCTCATAGCCCCCTCTGGTTGCTACATATATAGTTCCTCCTCCAAATCACCATGGAGAAATTTAGTCTTTATCTCAAGATATTCTAAGTGAAAATCTTCTACTACAACTATTCCTAGAATAGTTGTAATAGAAGTCATTTTTACTACATGAGAAAAAATCTCATCAAAATCTATACCTTTTTTCTATGCAAACCCCTTGACCACCGAATAGGGCCTTGTATCTTTTCTTGCCTCCTTATTTCTCTTTAACTCTAAGCACCCACTTGTTCTCAGTAATGCTCTTTTCCTTCGGTTAGCTTCACAAAATCCCATGTATGGTTCTCCATGAGAGCCTAATGCTCCTCATCCATGGTTTGCTCCCACTCTTTCCCCGGCATCTACCAAAGCATTGCTTCATCAAAGCTGTCTGGCTCTCCACTATCAGTGAGTAATAAATAATAAAGAGAAGGAGAAAAACGTTCAGGTTATCTTCTTACCCTAGAAGACCTCCTCAATATAGGAGTTTTGGATTCTTGTTGAGTCAGGTTCTGAACTAATTCATGGGTCACTATCCCATCCGGAAGATCCTCTGCCACTACATATTCTTTCTTGGATTCTTCCCTGTTTTCTTGCAATTGTTGCTTATACATGACTTTCTCATTAAAGACCACATCCCTAGACCGAATGATTTTCTTGTCCTTAATACTCCAACATTTAAATCCAAAGTCATCACCGCCATAACCAATGAAAGTACATTTTTCTGATTTAGCCTCTAGCTTGGTCCTATCATCCTTGTCTATATGAAAAAACACCTCACATCCAAAGACTCTAAGAAATGAATAATCAAATTTATTACCATACCAAGCCTCCTTAGGTATGCCTCCATCCAAGGAACTTGAGGGTCCTCTATTTATCAAGTACACAACTATGCTTACCACTTCTACCCAAAAAGAAAGAGGCAGTCCTGCATGTAACCTCATGCTCCTAGCACGTTCCATTATTGTTGTTGTTTCATCCTTTTCGATACTCCATTCTTGGTGGAGTTCCCCGGAACCATCTTTTTCCCGGATTCCATTCTTTGAACAATAATCATCAAATTCATTGCTTCAATACTCCCCTCCATTATATGACTGTGACATTTTAGCTTAAGACTGTTTCATTCTCAACCAAGGCTTTCCATTTAACAAAAGTGTCAAATACATCATATTTTCTTTCTAATACAATAAACCCAAAATTTCCTTATTGCATCATCAATAAAAGTAACATAATAACTTGAAACCCCAAGAGATGATACCGAGCTAGCCCCACACATCGAATGCACCAGCTCTAACTTACTCTCTTTATTTGTAGTTCCAACCTTGAGAAACCTTACTCGCTTTTGTTTACCATATTGAAGTCCTCACGAGAACTCCAAACCTATTTCGTATATTCGTGAAAATCTTTCTTTATGATCTCCATTCCCTTATGACTCATATGACCGAGCCTATAGTGCCACAATTTTTTATCTACTTGAAGCCACAAGATTACAAACATTAGTGTTATAAGTGGTTAAATACAAGGTTCCAACCTTCTTAGCTCTTGCCACCACAAGAGCACCCTTGGTAACCTTCCAAGAGTCTTCTGTAAATATCACAGTACAACCATCACTTCCCAACTGCCCCGCTAATATCAAATTTCATCTTAATGTAGGCACATGTCTGACATCCTTCAATAGCCAAGTATTCCCATTCTGCATCTTAACCTGAACAAAACCTTTTCCAACTATGCTATAAGGCTCATCATCACCAAGAAAAACATGCCCAAAATCTGCTTAAACATAATCAACAAAATAATGCCTATGTGGAGAAGCATGGAAAGAAGCTCCCAAATCTAAAACCCAAGATTCAAAAGTAATATTGTGAAAAGAAAGAATCAAAGCATCCCGACATACATTACCCATTACTACATTTTCCTCCTTATTTTCTTCCTGTTGTTTCTTCTTATCCCAAAGCTCCCAACAGTCCTTCTTTGCATGCCCAGGCTTTCCACAGTGCCAGCATATAATCTTGCTTTTGGATTTTAACCTTGCCCAATCCTTTGATTTTCCACAGGTTTCCTCTATTCATCTGTCTCCCTCTAGTTTCCTTCACAAAGCATTCCTCGAAGTAGAAGATTTACCAAAGTTTTTTCTTCACATTTGCTCACTTAGAATCACCCCTACAACATCCTCAAACTTCAACTTCGAGTTAGAATCGAACTGAATTACTTACCTCCATTACTGCAGGCTATTCCGGCTCTCGGGTAAAGAGCATGAAATTAATAAAGCCCTAACTTCTTCATCAAATTCTATTGTACCGAAGCTAGCATATTCACAATCGTATTGAAATCATTTAAATGATCTCATTCTTGAACCATTCTCGGACATCTTCATATTAAACAACTTTTTCATTAAAAATATCTTGTTAGAGGCAGAGGGTTTTTCATACAACTTCCCTAATGCATCCATTAGATCTTTTGTAGTATTTTCCTTTGAAACATTAAATAATACCGAAGATGCAAGACATAGTTGGATTGTCCCAAGTGCCTTCCTATCTAGAAAATCCCATTCCACATCTGTCATACTTGAGGGTTTGTTCACCTTCTCAGACAATGGAGTATAAAGATCCTTCTGATAAAGGTAATATTCCATCTGCATCTTCCAAAGACTGAAATTCTGCTCGTTGAATTTATCAACCCTAGATCTTCCATCATCTGCCATATCTCCCACTCAAGCTAAAAACTTTCCCTACGATTCAACACTTCAGCAAACCAAACCAGGCTCTGATACCAATTGTTAGGAAATAAGAGATAAAATATGCGAGAATAATCCCTTACTGAGTGCAAAGAGAAACTAATATGCAAAAAAATAACAGATCTCAAATAAAAGTGTAGAATAAATAACACAACACAAAGAGACAAGATTTAACGTGGTTCACCCAATTTGGGCTACGTCCAACAAGAATCACTTGCTCAGATTTTATTACAAGCCTCCATTCTCTCAATACAGTACCCCGATCCGTTTGGAGCTATGCTTAACAAAATCTACAGTGTGACTGAATTCAAAGCACATCTGTAATGTTTTTCTATTATATCTATCATATGCATAAAACCATCTAAATAGACAACTGCTTAAGCAATTTTACAAAACCTTGGGTATCAAAACTATGGGAAAAACCGTCCTATAAACCTATGGGTCAAAAATCTTACCCATATGAGAAAAGAATGTTTCCGACGTGTCGGTGCATTTTTTCGAGGCCAAAAATTTTATGCACTGAATTTTTTTTTCAGGGGGTTGCGCCCAGGACCCCCACTCGAGGTCCGACCTAGCCCCAAACCACAGCAAGGATACATGAAAAGTGTACAATACTCTTAGTGTATCAGTCTTCAACACTTTTACAAATGAAAATAGGCTCCACAACCTAACAGTTCTTTGAACATAGCTCCAAACAGTCTAGGTATTGTATTGAGAGAGTGGTGGCTTGTAATAAAATTTGAGAAAGTGATTCTTAGTGGACGTAGCCCAAATTAGGTGAACCACGTTAAATATTGTGTCTTTTTGTTGTTCTTTTATTATTCTACACTTTTATTTCAAATCAGTAGTATTTTCTTCATATTAGTTTCTCTTATTACAATTTTGTGAGGGATTATTCGGCATATTTTATCCCTTATTTCCTAACACCTAGTGGAACACTAAACATTGCCTCCTCATTTTGAATTCCAACCCTCTCTCTTGGTGGTTTTCCCAACGCAACAGGAATATCAATTTTAAATAATATAAATTTAGATGAAGATTACTTGGGCATTGATAGCAATGACCCATCAAGATTATTTAATACACATGAGATGATTCAAGGCTAGTAGGTATACTTCAATTTCAACGTAATTTATTCAAATTTCATTACATTTCACTTTAGATTTATTTATTTGAATATTGATTTATTTTATCACAAATAGGATTAGACCACCCAAAGGCAGAAACAGGTAGTAGTCGATGATCAACCCGAAATCCCCATACCTCTCCAACGACATCATCTTCTTTAGATACATATGGTGAACAATTGCTACCATTTCCTTTAGAGAACTTAATTGGTAATGATTGTCAATCCCATGTCACGAATTTTATTGTACCTCATATCGGTCAACTCATAGAGTTATAGAGACGGGAATAAGTACTAATTAATGAAATAATAAGTCATTTTGAAAATTATTGGCAAAGGTAAAGTTTATACGTTGTATTCTAAAATCAACTGCGAAGATGGATTCCATACTTACCCATGTAAGAAGTGGGAGTGTCACTTATAACAAAAATTATAAAGATGATATTTTAGATAAATCATTAAAAAAATTGGAAAATATTAGTCTTTGAAGCCCAAGAATATTTTAACAAATGGTCTAAGGACAAGGATCTCGGTAGAAATTGCAAATGCGAGAGAGATAAAGCAATCGTAAGTATTATCACTTTGAAATAATATTTTTGTCAATTTGATTTTTTTCTTATTTTAGTAATATGTTTAATTGAGATCACTTTTTTTGTGTAGTTGAAATATGAAAATTTGAAGAGTCAAGCAAAGGTGTTCCAAGTTCACTTGGAAACTACGAAGAACAGTTTATCTGCAACAAAGAATTTGAAATAAAATATTGTTTTAGTTAACAAACAAAACAATACACTAAAGTGGATAATTAAAGAGCATGGCTTCGACCCTAAAATTTTATTCAAAGCCAAGGCAGCTGCAGATCCCAGTTTGCTATCCCATGGAGATGCGACAAAGGAAGAACAAAGGATTGTAAAGAATCTAGACAATGTTGCGGAAGATCTGATTAGTTCTAGGATTATTCAAGCCATTGGGGAAAGGGGTACAAGAGGAGAATCCATTGGGGAAAGGAGTACAACTACAGGAGTGGAAGCCATTAGGGAAAGGGGTACAAAAATTGAGGTTGAAAAATTTCATGATTGGACAATTTGAAACTTGAAAAATTGAAACTTTAAATTTGAAAGTTTGAAATACTTTATAATCTATATTTGAAAATTTGAAACTTGAGTGTGATGGTCATGATGTTTGAAAATTTGAAATAATTTATTATCTAGATTTGAAATTTGAAACTTGAATGTGATGGCATTTGAAAATTTGAAATACTTTATAATTTGGAATTTTACAACTTCTTACATATTATGTTTAGAATTTCTAGATTGTATATGGTGTTTATGTTTCATTTTAATGCGATGGAATTATGATAATGGTTAGTTATTTGTTTTAAGAAAAATTGGAATGTGTAGTGACAAAGGCATCTTAATAGTAATAGAGTTAAATCTTCTTCTCTCTACTTGTAAAATTCAAACTTTGTATCATATTTCTTAAAATTTAAACCTTCTCATAATCTTATCTACTTGTAATGATGATTGCATAGATGTAGATGATGACATTAGAATAAAATCATAGATATGGATTATCATGAATTGTATGTGGACGTAGATTTAGCTTCAAGCACGATCATGGAATCTAGATGATGATAATGGATAATTATTTTAAGAAAATTTGGAATGTGGTATGACAGAGACATTTAAACCTTCTCAAAATCTTCTTCTCTCTACTTATAATGATATGATGACATTAGAATGGATATAGATGATGATGAATGATGATAATGGATAATTGTTTTAAGAAAAATTGGAATGTGTTAGGACAGAGACATTTCTACACATTTAAAATAGATATGGATGATGATGAATTGTGTGGACTTACATTTAGCTTCAAGCACGATCATGGATGATGATAATGGATAAATAATTGTTTTAAGAATAATTGGAGTGTGTCAGGAGTCTAGGACTTACATCTTCTTACTACTTGTAAAATTCAAACTTTGTATCAGGTTTCTCAAAATCTTCTTCTCTCTACTTGTAATGAACTTCGTATCAGGTTTGTTTACATTTAAACCTTCTCCTTGTCTCAAAATCTTCTTCTCTCTACTTGCAATGAATCAATGATATGCTGACATTACATGTGGATGATAACATTAAAATAAATATGGATTATGATGAATTTAGTGGACATAGATTTAGCTTAAAGTACGATCATGGATGATGATAATGGATAATTGTTTTCAAAAATGTGGAATGTCTTAGGATAGAGACATGTTAATACAATCAAATCTTCTTCTCTCTACTTGTAAAATTAGAAATTTGTATGAGATTTCTTTGCATTGTAACCTTCTCAAAACCTTCTTCTCTCTACTTATAATGAATCAATGATATGATGACATTAGATGTGGATGATGATGAATTATATGTGGATGTAGATTTAGCTTCAAGTATGATAGTGAATGATGAATTGCATAATGGATAATTGTTTTAAGAAAATTTGGAATGTGTTATGATAGAAACATCTTAATATGGAAAAATCATCCTCTCTCTACTTGTAAAATTTGAATGTGTGATTTTATCCCACAGATCTTTAAAAATTATCAAAGCATTTGGAAAATACAAAAATAAATTAAACATAATTTTAAAAACTCAAACACTATCATATGATAGGGTTTAAGGTACCTCTTGTCTTTTAGATGGTTGTGACAAACCATATGGAAAGAAAATGATAAATCATCCTTCGTAGTGTGCTTGAAGGAATTCAATTCAAGAAAATGGAACATGAGAAATGGATTAGTATATAGATGGGTGATTTTCTTGACATTGGCAGTCCCAAGAAGTGAGAGATTCCTTAGATGGATGTCAACCCAGGTTTTTTTTTAAAAGATGAAATAATGATTAATTGGATTAAGGAAGAAACAAAAGATTATAGAAAAATGCAAACGATAACCTATACATGTCTGGATAGTAGAAGTTTGGAAGAGTATAACAGTGGAAGAATATGCATATATGAACTTTGAAGGTCTTGCAAATTAGTATTCGACAAATGCATGTAACAAACAAATTTTTAAAATAGAATTTCGTATTCAACAAATCCAAAATAGTAATTATATAAAATAGATTTTTATAAATAATTGTATTTAAATAAATGTAAATATATATACCTGTAACATCTTTAATGATAACAAGAGCTGAAACAAAATTTGTTAAAAAGTCCCCATCAATATTTACATCTACAACTCGTTAATATGAAATTGAATAAATAACCACAGTTAAAATGTAAGGTGACAAACAATAAAATTAAGGTCAAGGAGATACCTATTTAAAGCTAAAACAATCCATTATCAATAGCTTCTTCAAAGTCGATGTTCTCTTCTATAGAGTGTGATGACGCACCAATTCTAGTCTCATCATTGGGAACAGTTGTACTTGTAGTTTTATTATTTACACCTCTTATTTCAGAAAGGGAATTCCAATGTGTAATTTCTTTTTTGAAAGGAAAGGTTTCCATGGAGTAGCGAGAAAGATAAAACCTCATGCAACTTTCCAGATTTTTATCCAACATGTTTCTCAAGTTTGATTTTATAAATGATAAAGCACTACAAAGCCTTTCATCCTCCATAGACCACAAAATCATTGCTTGGCATAACTCATATAATATGAAGTATTCACTAATGTCTTCTTATAAGACAATTCTTTGATATATTCCTTTCCAAATCCTTGTTATAGCACCACTCTAAGGTTCATCTAAATTTTTATATTGGTTCCTCATTGTTGTTGCAAAATTTTTTGATTGAGACTTTAATAGATCAACATTCAAGGTATACCTTTGATTTCCATATCCTTGAACTCAAGTATTTATGAAATGTTCCATTATTGTACCCGTGGATTTATAGAAATGCTTTATTACAAAGACTACATGAGCACCTTCAAGTATTCCACAAATTAGGATTCATCACACCCATTGCTTCAAGAATTTTATCTTTGGAGAAACATTCTCTAATTTTTGATGATAAAGATTTGAAAAATTTTTAAGCTTTATTCTTGTTTCAACTATAACGAGACTCAAAGATATTATGTGTCACGGGAACATCTTCTTGTTCGATCTTGTAATTTCTTGAGGTTTTTACAAAATGTGTAGTGGTATTTCCCTCCCATTAACATTGTTAAAGGTGATCATGGATATTAAATCTCAAATAGTTACTGGGATTTTTAAGATATAATAAAGCTTTCCAATTATCAAAAACAAGTGTATCAAAACTATCTTGGGAACAATACAAGACATCAATACTTGTACATACCATTTTTCTCATCCGTATAAAATCCACAATATAAATTAATTGCCCATGTGCATGCTTCATTAGTGTATTGATCTCTGCTACATTGGAAGAATATGAACCAATGTAAGAAGTGTATCCAAATAAGTTAATCGAATAGCAAGTCCCTCACCTTGTCAAATTCTTGAGGATATTTGTGCATGAAACCAACCAATGAAGGATACACCTCATGAACTATATGCATGCGAGGTTCATACAAAGAAATTTTTATCTCAACATCCTTCAGAAGTTTTTTGCCATCTGTAATTACAATTGTGAATTTCTTGAACAAAAGAAATCACTTTGGGCTACTTGCTATAGAGGCAAGAAGTTTTGTTATAAGGTCTTCTACTTTAGAAACATTTTCATAGTTTCTTACCATTTTATACACTAAATTTAGTCTATGATCCATGCAATGAATTTCTAGCTTATAACGGGCCATTGTTGTTTCCAATCTAACACACAACCTGTTCGGTGACACTTTGCATAACTGATGCACCATCTACTCGATGCATAATAACTTTGTAGCAATTTCATAATTAGTCATTCCAATAATATATTTCAAATGAGAAACAACTATTTTATGTAGGTTTTCAAGCATTACAGTTTTTCAACCATTTTCATAACACCCAGTAGATGAGGTGTCCTTATATGGTTTTATAAATTATAAACATGGATACATACCCATGAATTTTTGTTGAATGTTATCACTTCATAAATTTAAAGAGAGATAAACTTAGCATTTTTACATTCTCTTTCAAATCTTACTTCTCTATCATCGAAAGGCATTTTTCAATTTCCCATGCACTACTATTAGAGCAATGAGACCGAGGTACTTTGGGAATTCAATTATATTGATACAAAACTTTGAAATCAAGGAAATCCAAAATCAGTCTTCCTTTCTTTAGTATATGAAATAAAGTAGAGAACTATATGAGTTGTGCATGCAGATTTGTTTAATTCATCTTACCAATTTGTGATGTGATTGTTCCTCCCTTTTCCATGAGATGTCGTGTTTTTTTGTTCTGCTGCATATTTAACATGCATGCATTATTTTTCAGCTGTTCCACTTGTGTGTTTTGATTTTCTTGTCCATCCTCCCCGTTACTGAGTCAAATATTATTTTCCATAGTGTTCTATAGTGTCCGGCTTGATTGCATTTTTGTTGCTTTCCCAATTTCCATATACATATTGTACATGTACATTCAGATGGGATATCTTTTGAATTAGATGACTTTACAGGTTCGATAAATGAAATTTGGTAGCCCAAACAAAGTTTTAAGTCCTCTCAATTGTCCACATATTCTTGTTTGTTGTCAATGTTTTAATTTTTTAAGTACAATTCGAGCAATATCACAATCACCTGGTTTCCTCTTTCATGAACCAGAATTTGAATTTGATTTTTTTGTTCCATTTTTTTGAGTATTTGTATGTGTGATATCTTGATGCACTCTTGGTTACACCCCAACAAGAATAATATCTTCAGGATCTGGCATCTCAACAAGTATATCTTCAAGATCTAGCATGGTATCATCATAGGTGTCATTTGGTTGATACTGTACAAAATACATGTCCACCTCAATATTACCTTCCACACATTCAATACACTAATTATTTCCAATGGCATTTATATGGGTGCTCTTTTGGTTGCATGTATCTATAGAAGCAGAGTTTGTAAAATACTTGAATAAGGACTTCTGATATTTCTTAGTTACTTTTTAAGTCTTCCCATTCTAAGCAATAACACCTTCCATTATTCTTAAGTGATTCATGCATCAATAAAAGAACTAAGTCATGTGTCGAGAAAATTGAGTCATGCATCAAAAAATAGGCTTATTAGCACGTCGGAAAAGACAGGTGAGTCATGCGCCGAGAGAAACCTATGCCACGCATCAGCAAAAATCTAAGTCACGTGTCAATAAACAAACACATGTCATACATCAACGAATATCTTTGTCATGCTTCAACAACAAACCCTTTGTCGCATGTCGCAAGATCTCCTTGTCACCCTCCATAAAAAATATTTGACGTGCATCAACAAATAGCATATGTCACCTAACCGCAAACTAATAAGTAATCAAATTATAAATTTGTACTATGTCCTAGTTCTTAGAGTATGCAAGTTCAAAAATTCATGGTATTGGTGGTAGTATACTACCCGCGAATCACCTAGGTTTTAATAGGATGTGTTTTCAAATTTAGGCAACGCCGAACCCAAAAATATATATATTGTAAATTTTAGGCGAATAGGACACTGACCTGCTCCGAAAAAATCACCTTTTCAAATTTTCCTAAAATGAATTTTTTTCCATATTACAAATATTCACCACTAAAATCATCATGCTTGATAATATCCCAAAAATAAATAAATATGCATATCTTCCCATTATTTTTTAGAACATGGACTATGTTTGAAACCCACATTGAATAATCAATTGGTTTGATAAACCCCACTTGCAGGAGTTTCATTACCTCTTCTTTAACCATCAAAGCCACTTTTGGCTTCATGGGTCTCACTTTTTGTTTCATGGGTTTAGCATCGGGCTTGGTAACTAAATTATGCACTACAACGTCGGGAGCGACACCCATCATTTCCTTATAATTGAAAGATAATCCTTTTAAATTCTCTTTAATAACCTTTGTGTGTGCTTTTATCTCCTCTGGAGTCAAAGAAGAACCAAGTTTTAATATTTTAGGATCCTCCATCCCAATGTTTATATCTATGGTTCCTTTGATCAAAGAGGTGTTACCCTCTTCAAAATCAGGTGGGACTTGAGGTAGTTCAAATTATTCTTCCTCTACCTCATAGATATTAAGACATTCGATGCGAAGTATCCATCATGCGATCTCCAATATAGGAGGAAGGGTGAGGTATAAGATAAAATCCCCTCTTATGGTGTCTAGGATGGAGATCATTGTATGCATTGAGGTATCCTATGATTGCCTCATCATTCTCTGTGTATTCCAAAGTGGCAGGCTCGATCTCAGTGTCGACATAAGCTAAAATTGCATTGGTTGGCATCCTTCAAACTAAAGGTTTGGATCAGACTGAAACAATGAATTCAGTTTCTTTCAAGGCTTTTCTTGAACATAAGTGAGAGGAGGATGTAAGCATAGAATCAATGAATATGTTTTTCTCTCATGGAATAGATTCAAAATACTTGTTGAGCTCAAGAACCATGGTCTTGTAGAGTTGTAAGTGCTTTTCTCTAGTCTCATAGACTTTTGAGACTTGATTAGAAATAAGTTGAGAGTCACCCAAGACCCTAACATTATTAACACCAATCTTGTTGGGCACGATAATACCAATAAGTAGAGATTCGTACTCATCTTCATTTTTCATAGAACAAAAATTTAGCTTGAATAAAAAGGCATGATCCTCCCCTTAGGGGAAGTGAGGATCACCCCAACCCCAAGACACCAAAGTGGCACTTTATACCGTCCTAGTTGAGATTCTAAGTCATCAAGGAAGATAGAAGATTTATCCTTCTTGGAGTCTTCTTCCTAGAATTCCAAGACTTCAAAAATGCAAACCTCTTCAAATACAATGGACAAAAGAGTGGAAATTTCAAGGGCATGACCTATGAAAAAGGAATTGAATGGGACAAAAATAAGTATATCATTGTCCAAATGATCAACAATTTCAAGTGGTAGTGTTTACGAGACATATCTTCTACTATCACATCCTTTCTTTAACTAGAATCAACCCCTTCGATTACCTCTAGGGCTTCCAACTCGTCATGGGAACAATATCGGAATCAATTTTTGAACCATGAGGCTTTTTAACTGATTTCTTTGAGATCTCAAATATTTTATGCAACCCAAGTTTCTTATTTAGGTTGTAAAAATGCATATCAAACGGCTTCAGGTCACCCGAGCCATGAAAACCTTACCTTGGTGCAAGAATATTACCTATTAGAACAACGTGGAAGGGAGTTCTTTCATTCTATGAATCCAAGGTTGACCAAGAATAAAATTATAGTTAGGTTCTGATCTATAATATAAAACTAAATCAACAAAGTATCTTGGGTTCAAGATTGACTGGATGCACTATCATTCCAATAGAATTTCCTTTGATGCTATCATATCCTCTCAGTGTGTTTCACGTTGAAGAAAAATTTATTTCTCCATAGCCTAGCTTCTGAAGAAATGATAAAGGGACTACGTTAATAACATTTGCATCATCTATCATTAGACACTTAAAATAGTTTTTGTAGATCCAAACCTATAGGTACAATGTAGGATCACCTCTTTGTTCCAACTCAACATTAGTAAGCATTTTGCTAATGTCAAATAAAAATCTAGCATCTCTCTCAGGATGCCCTAGGGGACAAATATCAATGTCTATATGATTGATTTGGGCCTCAGAGGAGGAGTGATGTGGATAAGATGGCCAAGACCTAGCACTTCTAATAAATATGATCGATGCATAGGATAATTTTTTAACAAATCCAAAATGGAAATGTGGGAAAAGGTCTTAGTCAATTCCAAGATTAAATCATAAGCTCCTTTTTTCTTAGGAGATATCAGTGTATCATATGATATAGAGGGATAAATGGGAAGAGGTTGTGAAGAATAATCTCAAGGTGCGGGTCGTTACATTAACTTCAAGTTTAGTTTCTAGATCAACTAAGCCTACAATCTTAGTCTAATTTTGACTATCTAAAGGAGGAGCTACTAGAGGGATTATAGACATAGATGCTTCGTGATCCTTATTTCCTATGGGAAACACTTTATTCATACCATGAGGGTTAATTTTTTCATTCTTAGGGCATGTTTGAAGGGGATATTTATAAACCCCAAGAGTAGAATTTTTTGGAGTAGTAGTCTCCATATGAATGTTTTGTATAGGTCCCGTGGGATAAGCCAAGAAAATATCAATGAAGAGTTCTCTCTGGTCTCCTAGAAGCTATTGTATGAATTTATTAGAATCACGGCATATATGAGCATCATGTCCTCTAACCATATGGAAACCACACTACAAATCAAGATCATAGTCATGAGGTCGTTTATTATGATTTTGTTGTGGCCTATAGTTCATGTTGTTATTTTGTTGTTAGCATCTTTGTAACTAAAGTTTTGAAGCCTCATACCTTGGTTCTTATACTGATTTTGAAATTGATTTGGGTATTGGTTTGAGTATTGTATCGGGCCTTAAGCCTTAACCGGTCAAGGAGGTGGAAGAGGATGACTAAAATCCACCACATGAACTGAAGGAATGAAATTGTTACTCCTTTAGTTGTTTGCATTCGCATTATTTTTTCCATTATTTGTGCTACTTGTGCTAACAACGCTCGGATTTCTTTCTTGGTCGGTTTGTCATCATTCCAACACCACATTTCTTCATTTTAGCCATAAATCTTTCTTCCACTATTAGTCACCACTTGGTCAATGTGAAGAGAACCCTCTAATACCCCCTCATAGCTCTTAAGAGTGAACTTTTGCACTTCCTCCTTAGTTTCTTTCTTGAGGAAGTGGAGGAATAGGTCATATAGCTTCATTTGATAAATGTTTGGAGGAGTAGAGGAATTTTCGCCACCTCCGAATGAAATGGATGGTGGATTCATTGCTCTCTTTATTAATGCAAAAGGAATTATCTCGATTCTTATTCTCATGAGTTTTTTCCTATCAAAATACTTTATGAACTCTAAAACAAGTTGCTTAAATGAGTGAATTAAGGCTTTTGTTATTTTGTAGTACCAGTCGAGAGTGACTCCCTCAAGGTCTTCATGAATATCTTTGCAACGACAACATCCAAAAGAAGTATCTCTCTAACAGCTATTGCATATGCTTTGATGTGTACATTTGGGTTCCCCTCCCCTTTGAACTTTAGAAGGTCCGATAACATTCGTGGAAGAGTTACAATTTGTATGGAAAATTAAATGGGCTCTTTGAGATATTTAGAATATGTTCCCACCACGTAAGACTCTACCTTGGAAAAATCTAAGTGCGGAAGTGGATGTGGGATGGGAGGTTGATATGGCGGAACATAAGTATTTGCAAGGGCATACGATATCCCTTGAGTTTGAGCATACGAACCAGGAAAAGAAAACATGTCCCCTTGTGGTGATTTAGAATACATGTGAAGGTATGGGAATATTATTTTTATATAAGTGGTAGGTGTGAAACCATGGAACATCATATTTGTATTTGGAATGGAATTTCAAAATCCACTTCCATTGGCACCTATGGAGGATATACATATCAAGTGTGGGAGGGCATACCTAACGTTCCCAATCTAGTAAAGAGGGCTTCAAGACTAGGGAAACCCATGTAGACCGGAGGAGGCGAAGGTGTAGAGGGCACATAACCAAAGTTCATAATATGGTGGGAGACCTTGCATTTCCCAACAAAAGGTGTACACAAGAAGGTTGCATAAGCTCAAATTCCATAACCCTATCAACCAATATTTAAATCACATCACCGAAGATGGTTTTGCATTTCACTTAGGTGTATGTTGAGTGTTGTTAGGAATAAAGGAACATGATGTCCTCCTATGAATTAATCCTTGGGAGGCCACCCCTCTTTAGATGTACTATCTGTTGTAGGGGGTAACAAAGTGTTTTTGAAGAAGAACTTTAATATGCCCTTGCATCCTATCTAAGGACTGCTCTATTGTGTTAACATGCTCATTGCATTGGGAAAAGCATGTAAGGAATTCATCATTAGGAAATAGATAAGAAGATAAGGCATCCGATCGTATGTTGATTTGAGGCTTAGACAAAATATGTGGATAATACCCCATTTCTCCGTGAACATCATGTTATTAGAGTTGTAGAACTTTGGTTGTGATATTTAGACGGGTTGATCGCTCTCCTCAATCCTAACCGATGATCCATTATTGGAACCTTGAGGAGGAGTGTAGGGTGAAGGTAAATTGGATGAGTAATTATCAGTCCACCTTGATAGTGAGGGTGACTGTTGCATACCAATTTGGTAATAACAGGCTTTAAGACCCGAAAAAGGGTCTTTTGTACTCCGAACATGAAATATCCAGTGGGGAGTATAAACACCCATAGAATAATGGGAGAGGATAAGGATGTTTGAAAGAAAATAATGAAAAGAGGAAATGAAAAGTAACCAGTCCTTCATGTAGGGTTCACCAATTTTGTACGTCTAAGAATCAACACGTGATTCTAGGATGCACTCGACCTCCCGAGGTCATGCCTTGGGACGATCGATATGAGATTGAATGTGGTTATGGAATGGATGAATAGGGAAAATAGTTGGAATACATAAAAATGGAAATATGATAGATCATGGAAGATGAATGGTTCTACATGCACTATGGGAATGTGTTCGTCTAAGGAAATTAAAGTCCTGTCTAGCCTATGTGGGTGATATAGAATGGTCAAGGATGATGGTTACATGAAGGTTCAGATCGATATTGGAATAGATAAAAAAACCTCAAATAGATTGTGGAATGCATGGGAATTTTCCCATTTTTCCTCGTAGAAGTTTTCTGACAATGTCATGTAGATGTGAGAGGAAACGTGTGGGTAGGAAAAATAAGTGAATTACAGAATCTAATCTCAACTAGGGTGAATGTTCCAGAGCACGTAAGCAATTTTTGATTCGACATTCAAAGTCGTCACAATGTGAGACAATAAGCGGTGGAAGTGGGGCGTTTTGTAAAATTGAGTTTTTAAGGCCTTGATACACTTCTCTAAACTATGGGGCTAGGTTTGGTTGAGGAACTCTTGGATCAAACAACAAATGTCTCATTTCTGGGTTCTTGGATAGTCATGTGGACGTGAAAATTACTAAAGAAAAGAAATAAAAAACATGCGGTGAATCCGCAAGAGGCCAGTGTCAATGTTTAGGAAACATAAGGAGTTGTGTTAATTCCTTTCTAATTAACTCTATGTGCCTAAATTACCAAATTAATGTAGGAAGATTTAAATCAAATCAATTCAATTACTCTCCTTGAATCTAATTAAATATATGTGCTTCTAGTTAATCTAACAAAAGGAAAGCCTATTTATTGAAGCAATGAAAGTAAATCAAACCTATTTGTTTTTATGTTTTTTCAATGATTTTAATAAAAGGTAATAAGAAAAATAAAATAATATAACTAATTTAATCTTATTTTTGTATCTTTGGAAAATGAATAAAATTTGCATGAGATAATGTAACTTCCTCTAATTAAATGAAATTGATTCTAATCTTAATAAATTGAACTAAAGTGAAATAGTCAAATGTGACTATTTCCCTGTTCTGAGAGGATTTACTCTAATATAATAAAATAAATGCTTTTCCAAATTTTTAGTTTTGGATATATCTTCTTCGGATCTACCTTTAGAATCATGGGAATAACGAAAATTTTCTTAGAAGATATACTTCCCATAAAGTTTCCCCACTAAAATAGAAGCTTTCTAAATGAAAAATATAAAACTATAGGTAAATACATTGTGAATATATAACAATTTACTCTAGCAAGAACCTCCTCTCGAATCCTTTGTAGGAAAATATACAGGATGATATGAGAGGAAATCTTCAATGGAGGCTTTGTTAATAGAAATTACTATAAAATCTACAATAAGTACACCTTTCTAACATAATGTATCTAAAAGATTATAGCTTTGAATCTATCTCGAGAAACAAAATAAACCTATATGAATTTAATGACACATCTAACCCGGAAATGTTTTACAGAGATAAATCCAACAACGATAATGCTTTTTAATGTCCCGTCAACTTCTTTTCAAATGATTGTTCAAACGTATCTAGGGAACTATGATGGAAATGTGTAGAAGGAATGGGAGAGATTATTAGAGCTAGCTGGTTTGTAGGAAGTTGGGTAGTAATGTAATCAAAAGAGTAACAAGGCAAGATATTTTTTCTTACTTGTGTGCTTCTTGGTAGGATTATGGTAACATAACGATATAATTCCAAAACAAAAGAATCTAACCAATGCCTCATGAAGAAGCTTGATTCTTATAGAAAATTGGCAGAGAAGTGGTCCAGCCAACTTGGCAACCAAGAAATCCCACATCACTCAAAGATGGGCGGTTAACTTACCGAGAATAGTAAGTAGGGAAGGAGAATTTTTACATAACTAAAAAGCTTAAGAACAACTAATTTGGCCAAGAAATGTGTAGAAAATATGAGTTTGAACAAGGTGACACACGTTCAAAACATGTTGAAAAAGTTTGGTTAAATGTGTATCGAGCCACCGATCTACTTGAGACTAACGGTTACTCAACCGCTTATGGCGGTTGCGTAGCCACCACTCGAGAGAAAACTAGTAGTTATGCAAAAGTTGGGGCGATTGCGTAATTAATGTTCGTAAAGCCAAGCAAAAGCTGCAAATTAACTAAGGAAAAGGGGGAAAAGATACGAAAAGATAAATAAGGCATAATGAGCTATAAGAACATGCTGCAAGATAGGAAATTAGACTTGAACATCATTGGAATTGATAGTTACATCATCGAGGATATTACGTGTTTCGACAATTTAGCACCATGAAAATTTGGGTGCGTATAATATCAAAATTCACGTTATTCTTCCCTATCATGTGATTTTTTTCATAATGTATGCAACTAAATTGATAACCATGACATTGGAAGAATGTAATTTTACTTGATCCTTTTCCCTAGCTAGACTTGAGATGATATTTTATTTTTTGCTTGGAGTTCTAATTGGATGACTACCATAGAATGAGTATACAAATTATATGAAGCTCAAGGGAGTCTTGGAGTATCCTTTCTTGTGATTTAACTTATTGTTTTCTCAATGGAATGCGAAGTGTCAAGTAGATAGCATACCCTCTTTATTGAGAAATGAATAACTTGCTTATATATATTATTTGTATCTAGAAAAATATAATAAAGCTAACATGAAGTGTACAAGGAATACAAATTAATAATAGTACCGTTAGAGGAACATGGACCAAAGCAGCCGGTCATCCCCTAGCATATGGGTGTTATTGTCTTAGATGGATGTTTGAGTAATCTGAAAGTTGGAATTGTAAAATGTGAGTGTATAACCTGATGGATTAATATGACTGCTGTTGTGTGAACAAATAGGGTATGTGTGCAAGCAAGAATGAGTTAGATATTCCTAAAGATAACATAATTGGTCAAATTGAGAAAGTATGGGATAGTACAAGAATGTTGTACAATCTATGTTGTTACAATTCATGAACTACGAAAATGAATATCTATATTTCCTCATATATGTATGAAAATTTTAATTTCATGCTTAAGGGAAATGTTACGTGAGTGTGTAGACACACATTTCCTTTTCTCATAGCGCCTTGTTATTGGGACTTTTTATTTTTTCTCGTTTCCTTTATTATTCTAAGATGAGTACTTACAGAAGTTTTAGCATAATACGTTGTTTTTTTAGTTATGCCTACATGGCATTTAGTTTCTCCAGATGGTCAACGGTTTCTCTCCTTTCAACCCTCTCTCGCATGTATATATTGGATTGATTTTCCTTGAATAAATTGTTCAACATTTTATGCATTCTCTGTGTTCTATCATTGGTATCGGAGCACGGTTTTGTGCTTGCGAATTTTTCTGTCTGGCAATTAGATCTTCCTGAATTCTTCACTAGTGACCAAGGGAAGGATATAACTATGCAGATCTAGGTGGTAGGTCATTCCCATTTATCTTGGTGTGGTCCATCTTCCGGTAGCAGCGGAAAAGTTTGCATATGGAGATTAAATAAGAACAATCGAAAAGAAATTTCTTGTATTCTCTAGCCGATCGGCCATGATTCAATTGCGGAGGCAAGAAAAGATCCCCTGTAGAAGTAGACGCACTATTGTTATCACATATAGTGGTGGTTCAGGTAGTGGATTTTGGAATATAAGGTTAAGAGATCAACACAATGTTGGTTCCATAGGAAGGTGCAACCATGAAAAATGGCAAGCAGTAAGATTCATCTATTACGATGAAGGAAGACTTCAATTCTGCATTTGGATTATGTAGTGAATGCTATTAAGAGAGCAGTAGATGCTGGTGCAATTACTGTTCCATAAAATCTCAAATTTCCCATCACAAACAAGAGTATGGCGAAGTTAAGGACCCTTTCGGTTTAGTTTGGAGTATGTCTTCTATCTGATTGTGGACACCAGTAAGGAGTGGAATGTTATCAGAAATGCATCTCAGGGCTGCTCGCTTGAGAAACCGAGTTAACATTTACTAGAGTGGAAGCGTATAGAGAAAGTTTGAAGACACCCAGCACCTGCGTGACTCGAAAAATATCCTGCTGGAAAAGAGATAAAACCTGTCATGGCGCTTGCTGTCTCAGAAAATCCTTTATCACTCCATTGGGACTAAATTGTCCTAGTGTGCAGAACCTATATGTTGTTAATTGATTAGATACTGACATTTCTTGGTGCGAGAGAACGAAGAGGAGGAAACAATACCTTCCAATGACCAACGACCACGACTTTCCATAGATCATATGAAATCTTCTTTACAAATATTCGCTAGTGAACATACATAATATTAGGAGATGTAGAATTATTTTGAATCACTTGTCAAATAATCCTCAAAGACATATCTGCTAACTATGTAGCATATTACTGGAGGTTGGAGGATACATGGAGGTTGGAGGACAATTGGCATCCTCTTGTCAGTCACCTACAACATGGTCACATCATTGCTTTGGTGACATTTTTGTTAGTGTGTTATTATGTTGTGTGTTGTGTGGCTTTTTTGTGTGCGGTGTGTTTTTTCAATAAAATTTGTTGAGCATTATTTTCCAGTTTGGTACCTCTTGATGAAGAACATTGTGAGGAGAAAAAGCACTGAAGTAGCGCTTAGTTCTTGGAAAAGGGTTTGTGGAATCAGAGAAACCATCAAATTGTATAGTTGAGACCTCCTATCACCTCCATGTTTATGGTCAACCTGTAGATAGAAAACCATAGGAGTTTGTGGTAATTTGGGAAACCATAGAAGGTGTTAGCAGAGAGATATACTCATGTCAATTCTAGGTTTGTGGTAATCCTACAAGGAAAAATTAATGTGTCACGAAAACCATGAAGCCACAAGGATGACATGTCACTTAAAAGGTAAGTAGGCTACGCGGAGAGTGTAAAAATTATTTACATTGTTTGGAATAAGGAGGTCCATTATCTAGAAATATGATTTGCAAAAACAATGTATTAAGGTGGGGATGTTAGCATAATATGTTATTTTTTTAGTTATCCTTACATGGTATTTAGTTTCTCCAGCTGGTCAATGGTTTCCTCTCCTTCCAACCGTCTCTCGCATGTATATATTAGATTGATTTTCCTTGAATAAATTATTCAACATTTTTTGCATTGTCTATGTTCTATCAAGAAGAAATTATAGTGAATGTCCATAGTTTAGGAAATTGAAATTTAACATGAAAATTTTAAACTTCGTGTGAAAATAGCAATATGTAATTAGAAAAGAAGAAAAGGAAAGAGTACACCTAATTGTTTTGTGAGAGAGAGGGAGAGAGTACTCTTGCTACATATATTGTGGAGATTTTTTTACTTTGTGTTGGACTTTCTTTAGTTGGAAGAACTTTGAGGTGATCATTCCCTATGTGGAATTTTCCAAGGAGAATAGAAGAAATTGTAAATGCACCCTACATGGTGAAGAGATCTATATTGTAGAATTCTAGTTTCTTCACATCCCTTTACAAAAATATGAGAAATGGGAAGTCAATCCTACAAGGATAACAATCACCTCAACACTTCCCAAGACCCATGGATAAATTCCACTATAGATGAACATGAACCCAATTGATTTGTAGATGATGATACAAGGTACCTAGAAAATGCTAGATTACACATGTACCCTTGGTGCAACATAATATGAACTATGCCATGCATCTTATCAAATAAACTAAGTAAAGTTTCTATAAATATCCATGAAAAAATTTACCAACTAAGAAAATTATTGAATATTCGCTTAGGGAGAAGTATATGGAATGTGCCCTACCATCTGGATGTTATGGTCTTTGTTATACGGTTTTGTCCCTATATGTTTTTTGACTCAAGTCTATTTCTAAACAATTTTATGAACTTATGAAATGTATAATTTTTGACCTATTATTTTATATCCTTATTAAAAACTAACATGAGCTTGATATATCCCTAATAATTTCCACCCTTTTTCGGTCTCCTAGGATGGAGCAATGTGAGTGCATGCCAAAAAAGAAGACAAATAGTTGATGTGAACATGTGTTTTAGGATTCTTTTAAGTTGAAATAGGTGAGTGGGAATGGTGTATACCTTCGAACATACATAGTAATATAATAGAATAACTAGAAAATTCTTAGACACAAACATTAATAAAACAACATAGTTGATGTAAGCAACAATATGCAAGGACACACAAATAGAACAACATTTAAAATTATATGCCACACACATATTACACCACTTATGATTTCATAAGACAATCAAGGAACTAGACACCAACAAAAAAATCAATTAACATATGGCATTTCCCACAAAAATTAAAATCATAGAGAAAGCATGTAAAATAAGAAACAAGCAATTTTACATGAAGATGATCGAGGTTGAGAAGTAACCTGAAAAAATGATGCTACACATGAAGCAACAATTAACATGTTACACTATTAAATAGTATTTTATGATGTATGTGTTGTGTGAATGAGGTAAGATAAATAAAAGTATAACATATTAGAATAATAACACTTGTATGTGAGAGGATGTAAATCAGGTGCCCCCAATTGCTTTAGAAGAACCAATAGAGAGTAGTCTCAAGCATATTGCATCATGTAACAATATCTTATTATCTCGAGTTAAACTTAATGTTCCATGTGAATGCATATGTGTATAGAAATTGATATATCATAATATATATAAAGCTAACATGATAAGTGATATGCGATATGAATTATATAAAAATCTAATAGAAATAAACAAAAAGAACAAATACAAATATTTTTGATGTTTTAATATGTTTTAAGGTTTTGGATTTTATTTTTTTATTTGATTGGGTAAAAGCATATTTTGAAGGGATCGGAACCCTGAATAGAACAAAAGATAAAGTGTTGAGGCTCGAAGGAGAAACAACAAAGAAATGGCCCAAAAATAACCATACCAAACAAACAAAATAGACCTAAATCCTACGAATGGGAAACAAGGAATCAAGCAAAGGTCACACCGGTCAAAACTAGGAGTAACCTATCCGCCACGAGCCTCCCCCTATGAGACCTAAGGTTCAAACGAATGGGTGGGTGGTAAGATTTCAATTTTGTCTTGTTATATACAAGTGACCACACACCCTACGCTACATTCTCTTCGACACAATATCTCCTACATGCATATAATCACTCCAACCAAGATCAATCACAAGATTTACATCATAAAATAGTGATATTTTGTGATTTAGCTTGGTTCCTCCACCTTGAGATCCTTGGCCAAAACAAAAACTTCTAAAAATCCATTAACTCTCGTATCTTGTGCGTTGACTACCATAGAAATTGAAATGTTTTCCTCCCCTTTCTTGGTAAACCTATTTATTCAAACTTGTCTTTCGGGACTTGACCATTGCTTCATTTTCTTGGACCAAAGCAAAATATTCATTCTCTTCATCCATAACATGATATTTCTTCCCGATTCATCTTCATCATTCACACACCAGATCTCGAATCAACAACCTTGCAGCAAGATCTAGGGTCACTTCACACCCTTCTACACTTTGCACAATATAGTCTCGAGCTTTCCACTTCAATTGTTTTCTCCCAGACCCCATACAAAGAGTTGAGAGTAATCCATTTGGGAATTTTAGTGCCATCAAGGACTGAGACACATAATCTAGCATACACTAATCTTGATCTAGATTTTGCTACAGGATCCACAGCGATGAGGATTCGCATAGATCTGGTCACACCAAAGAAAATACACCTGAGGGTTTTTGGATTTTATCAAGTATATAAATGTTTCTTAAATTTTAGGCTGCATTAGGGCATAGTTGAAACCTTATTATACAAAGAGAAGAAATGGTGTTCGAAGAATGCACATAGGAAAAATATTACGGTTTCAAGCCCATTTGATGAATAGGGATTATCAGACTAGAGAGGAAGAGAAATTTTTCCCACCGATGTAGCTGTGAAAAGTTAGGTTCAAGTGAACATATAAATAGAGTGTTTCATTAGGAAATGAGGGGGAAAGTAGTATGTCCCCCAATGTGTGAGTAGCATATGGTTTATCAAATGATTACATTGAGTAAATTCCCATAATATTGCATTGTGAATGAAGGATGAATGTGATTATAAATTAAGAGAACATTGTCATATTATACTAGGTGTCCGAATATGTGTGTAGAAAGGATGTATCTTAATTACTTATGTCGTGTAAAAGGTAAAATACACCTATGAGGAGACCTATACATGTGGTGTGTGTTGTGAACCATGTTTGATGGCCTAGTCGTATGATAGCTAGAGATAAGTTTTGAGTTAGTGATAAGAACTAAAAGTTCATTATATCTATACGGGATAGTAGTTGGTGATGAAAGTTTGGGAATAGAACTAGGAGTGTCCGACAAAACCATAAGAATATTATTATGAATTTTAGGAGTTAATGTAACATTATGTGGACTAGACATAGTGCTAACTTGAGTGAGTGGTGCACTAAGTGTAGGGAATAAAGTGGATTTGTTGACAATTTTTTGACTTGGTGAAGTGAACCTAACTAGGGGAATACATTACAATATTATTATGTTTTCAATTCCATAATAATTGATGATTACTCTATAATTTGCAGCTATGTGTGTTCTTATAAAATGTAACAAATGACATAGTCTGCAATTACATGTTTGTCTTCAGAAAGAGAATACAAAAGCCCCTAAAGAAAAATGTATCAACTTGATGAAGGCCATAATTATAGAGTAACTGGAATGTTATTTTTGGAACAACAAACAGAGTTACAGATTACAGTAGTCAAAAGTTCATTACTAAAGTTGCAAGTATTTTAAGGTTCTTTCCTTCATGATTAAATACATCCCATTATGTTATTGATTAATTTAGTTGATTATACAACCCATACATAAAACTGAAATGTAGAAATAAGTACACAACTCAATTCTAGAATTTAATGTTTTATTCATAAGGAATTTAAATGGTTCCACACAAGTGTGGGATGTAACTCAAAAGTAAGTCATAACTACCAAAATATAAGGTACATGTGCATGAACTAATAAGGTAAAGGAGTATAAAAACCCATCATTGCCTTAGAATTATTTCATCTCCATTACTCCACTTCCAGCTCCAACATTACTTCATCTTCATTCTTGCTATCCGATAGTGGCATTGTACACGGGAAATAGGAAAAGAGGATTTTCAATCATGAGCTCAAGGTTTTGATTCATACTCATATACCATATAACGTTTTGCAAGTGGATCTCCCGACATAAGGAGGTACAAGTTACATTTTTTTGTTACTATGGGTAAATAGTTTTGAAGGGACTATACCCTGTGTACAAAAAGGCTCAAAAGCCAGATACCAAAAGAGGAAAAACTGACCCTAAAAGAGCAAAACATCCAACATCAGAGGGCTCAACAGCCAGATAATACAATATAGTAACAAAACAGGATCAAGACAGACAGTGATCCGAACAAAAGTAGAAGAGACAAAAAATGAACAAGAGATAACCATCACTGGTCATCTCAGCCAAAAAATAGCACCAAAAACACCAGTCAATAGCAACTTCACTGCTAGTAAACAACAACAGAGCTCCGCATCACTTGATAGCCCGGTCAATCTTGGCTTTAATCGATTTGGAGCGAGATGAAGAATGCAATGGCGGTGGCCTAGGAAGGGTCTTTCAAATCTGCCTAGGCAATTGCAAGATCTTTGTTCTCCTTAGAGCCCCAAATGTCCTCGGTAATACCGCTGAGACTACAAATACTATGAACATGTTGCTCGATAAAATTGTAGATACTTTTAAGGGCTAGAGAGGATACAGTCATTACGCCCTTTTGCATTGCCAAGCCTGCCATCCAGAGATTGAAGCTTCTTGAAAATTTCAGCAGTGATATCATCCTCTTCATCATTTTGCAGTTTCCTTTTTCCCTTAGCTTTATCCATATCCCTAATAACACTCTTTAGTTCCTAAATTTCCTTTTCCATCTTTCCAACTCTGACCAACAAGTCCTCATCTTTAGGCTCCTCCACCGGATTACTAATGTGCAGTAAATTTGCAGCAAGCTCCAGGTCTTTATGACTTCTAAGAACCCTCTGAGAAGCAGGGACCTTAGTTTTCATCTCCTTCCTTTTCTTGCTAGTTGAAGCAGTGTCAAGCTTCCTATCAGGTAGGGGAGGAATGGAGGCGGGGGAGGAGAAAATCCAAGTGGGGACAGGCTGAGTAGTGGTGGTGAATAAGCAGTATTAACCCTTGATGAAGGGGAACAACCCTAGTGTGATTTTGTACTTCCAGAACAGATTTCTCCAGAGAGTTCAACAAGTAATGAGGAAAGTTGATGGTGATGTTTCTATAAAAGTGATTAAGAAAGATCAAATGCTTTTGGGGAATAGTGACAAATCTCCCCTCTAGAGTAACATACCTTACTACCATCCTTGCGATCTCAGCAAAAGGCTCGGGAATAGAAGCAAGCTTGATGTCAGCCGTCACAAATTCAAGATTTTCCCCCTCATCAAGAAACTTCTTAGCCTCCACCTCTCTATCCACCCGCTTGTTAAAGAATTTGGTGCCGTCTAGACTGAGCCCGGTGACTTGGGCAATAAGCTCCTCTGATATCTCAACCTTGATGTTACTTGTACTTAACCACATGATTCCTCCATCCCTGAGCAAATTTAATTGAGAGATCCTGATCAAAACCTTGGATTTTTTCAATAAAGTTTGTTAGACCCCCTTTTTGAAGATAGTTCCAAAGAACTGTATCATCTTTCCAAGCTGGATTATGAGTGGGCTCTGTCTTGCAAGGCGGTCCCCCATTTTTCTGTGATATTACCTCTTCCCACAACGGTAAAAATTTGAAAACTATACGATCATCCTCAGCTATGTTTTTGAATCCCTCCCAATCGTGTGAAAAGATGTAATTATTAGACTTTACTTTGTAATTATTTAACCACTCCTTAGCATCGCCCTATGTCTATTAATGATGTCATCATTCTGTACTTAAAAAGCCACTCCTTAGCATCAACACTACAACCATTAGTGATTACGTTCCAAGTCATGTAAATCATTGATGATGTCTTCATTAACTTTAGTGGGAAGAATGTCACCCCTTAGCCAAGTTTGAAAAGTATTATTAACCCCAAAATTTTCCAAATCATCTACCACCCTATTGCCTTCCTGGTAGGTATGTTTGATTTCAAAATTTTCAAAACTCTTGCAAATATCAGTAGCTTCAGCAATAAAGTCTCTGATTGACCAACTGGGGGATTGTTTTTGATTTAAGAGATTGATAATGTTCAGTGAATCACCCTCAATTATAATATTTGAAATATTACAATCTCTGGCTAGCCTTATTCCAAAGAGCAGCAAGAGCTTCAGAGTAGTGGTTAGTTTGCCTACCCATTTTTCCAAAAAAATAGCAACAAAACAGCCTCTGTGATCTCTAATGACTCCCCCTCCTCCAGAATCTCCAGGATTTCCTTTTGAGGCCCCATCAAAATTCAATTTATGCCAAGCACTGGGAGGCTTAATCCATCGGATAGTGGATCTATCAATACTATTATTATTCTTATTCAAAACAGTGCCTATATTCCAAGTAGCCAAAATGTGCTCTTCTTCCTCAGGGTAAAGTCTATTTTTAGGAGGTTTAAATCTTTCAATGTTGTCCTTCACATCAATGATAATTTCTTTGTAGACTTTGTTACATAACTTTCTAG
Source organism: Taxus wallichiana var. yunnanensis (assembly GCA_018340775.1). NCBI lineage: Eukaryota > Viridiplantae > Streptophyta > Pinopsida > Cupressales > Taxaceae > Taxus > Taxus wallichiana. Next base: position 110,154,555 of record CM031233.1, read on the forward strand.
TATTCCTGAAAATGACATCATTACGAGCTTTCCAAACTCGCCACATGGTGTGAGGTAAAACTAGTTGCCATAATCTCCTCACCACACAATGTTTGTAAGGAGAGTTCCATTGTTCCCAGGCTTGAAGACAAGTAAGGGGAAAGATCCATTCTGATTAAAGTTTTCAAAAATAAGATGCCAAATTTTGGAAGTGTACTTACAATGAAGAAATAAATGTTTGATGTCTTCTACTTCTTCCTGACACATGCAACATCTATTCGGCATGATGAATCCTTTCCTAATGAGATTTTCATTAGTTAGGATCTTTCCTTTAATGATGAGCCACCAAAAAAAGTTTACTCTAGGGGTTAGCTCTGGCATCCACAACTTATGCCACTCAGTATCACTTTCAATAGAGGCAAAGAAAGAGTTGTAGCCAGATTTAACCGAGTACTCTCCATCAAAGGAATATTTCCAAATGAGTTCATCCTTATGATTTTGAGGACTGATATGAATTAGGGAGAGATGACTCTACATAGATGAAACATCAGACTGCACATTATCCTCATCTACTTTGAACTATTTCCATTTCCTTTTGTTTTCATCCACCTCAATATAGCCCTGTACTTTGTGCCCATAATTTCTAATTAAGTTGTCTTTAATGTGACCATAAGAGGAAATCCAGTTAATATCTGACCATTTATCAGTCCAGAAATTAATGTCTTAACCATCCCCGCTTTTGAGATAGATCTGTCTAACTTGATATCCATCCCTACTTTTTACTTTTATCCATTGAATGAATTGTTTCATGGACCATAATAACTCCATCCTGAATAATTCTACCCTGAATGAATCCTCTATGTTGTTGAGAAATAATTTCCATAAGAATAGGTTACATCCTAGTGGTTAAAATATTTGTGAAGATCGATAGATTACATTAACCAAACTAATTGGCCTAAAATCTTTGAAATCCTTTGCATCTAGCTTCTTAGGAGAAAACACAATATGTGTATTGTTTAACTCTTTTATGAGATTTCTAGTTCTATAAAACTCATTAACAGACTTTCAAAGATATCTTCAAAGTAGATTTCCCAGAATCTTTGGAAGAAGTTTGCAGAAAAACCATCAGGGCCCAGAGCCTTATCCCCTTCCAGAGAAATTTTTTTTCAATTCCTCGATGGTGACTATTTTGGAAAGACTCTTAAACCTCTCAGTAGGTAGTAAATTATTAGGAATGGAGTCTAAGAGAAAGGATGTTGCTTGCTCATTGTAGGAATTATTCTCAGTGAGCAGATTCTTGTAGAATTTGAGGGCTTCATCTTTGATGTCTTCAGAATCCATAGTAATGTTCCCATTTCCCTTTGAGACTTTAGTAATTCTGTTACAAGCCCTATGTTTGAGGGTTGTCATATGAAAAAAATTTGTATTTCTGTCTCCTACTTTTAACTAGAGGGCTCTAGACTTCATTCTCCAAAAGGATTCCTCATAGCTGTTTATATTATGCAGGAGAGAGAAGTTTTTTTCCTATTGATGATCCTCTAGGGTCATACCTTTCAAAGAAACTTTAAGCTCAAACTCTTCCAGCTACTGCTTAAGCTCTTTCTTTTTTTCAAAAATATTCCCAAAAACCTCTTTATTCCAGATTCTAACCTTTTGCTTCACATTTTTCAGCTTCTGAAGAATCCTGAATTGAGCCGTCCCTGTTCCTTCCCAAGACCACCACTCTTTAATTCTATCTAGAATATCCTCATGTTCAAGCCACATCTTTTCAAATTTAAAATTGCAGTGGAAAGGTTTTGACCAATTGAAGAAATTAAGGGCAATAGGATTGTGGTCTGAACCCGTTCTAGGAAGGGAAGAGAGATGAAAATTCTGATCTAAGATCCAATTAGCAGAAATGAGAGCTCTATCCAATCTAACCTGAATCAAATTTTCCCCAATTCTTCTGTTAGACCAGGTAAATTGATTACCATGAAGTTCTATGTCCATAAGATTAAGAGTCGATATGAAGTCAACAAATTCTTCCATGCTGATAGAAAAATCAGAGTTCCCTCCAAATTTTTCCCCCAGATTTAAAGGAGTGTTAAAGTCTCCCATTATCAACCAGTTCATATCCTCAAAATTATTCCGAAACAAGACTAACTCTTTCCACAAATTTCTTCTACCAGCAACAGTATTAGGGGCATAAATATTGGAAAGAATCCAGCTAGAATTATTCTCAAGGATTTTAAAGATTATAGCTAAATGATTCTGGGAGGATGAAAGCACATTACCATGAATAATTTTAGTGTCCCAGAAGACCACTAAGCCTCTAGAAGCACCTTGAGAATCAACAAGCAGCAAAGGCAACATTCTCCCAGAAATATCTTTTGCAATCTTCAATAACTTTACTTTTCATTTTCGTTTCCTGAATTAGAAGGATGCTGGGTCTACTTGATCTTTTAATTTCCTTAAGCATTCTTTTCTTAGGTCCCCCATTAAGCCCTCTGACATTCCAAGAAATAACCTTCATTAAAAAAGTTTTGGGGATGTAGTTGCGGATGGTTCAAGATCCTTTGAGTACCATCTACAATTTCTTTCTCAATCTCTTTTTCTCTTACTTCTCTCTTGGAGAGTCTTCCTTTTCTATAGGTGACTCCAATATTTGTAGTTTTCTGGCAGTAGCCCTTGTGATTCTTGAGGTAGAAGCTTCCTAGCTTCTTAAGCATTTCTTTTATCACTATAGATCAATTCCAGAATTTCTTCAAGACCTTTTAGTCCTCGTTTCTTACTTCTCACTATGGTGAATCCATATTTATCATATTCCAAAGACTTTTCTTTATAGTAGGAGTAATTTCCCCTTCCTCTTTTCCTTTATCAAAATCAAGTTGTTGAGCTATTTTAGGAGTGAGCTCCTCCATATCGGCAAACTCTTTATCTTGGTTTAGATCTCTTGCTATGGATTCTAGAACACCTTTGGATTTTCCTTGTCTCATTTTGTGCAGCTCCAGAGAGCTATTCTTAGTTATCAGTTCTTGATGAGGAAAAGGAGTAATTTTTTCCATCTCTTCTTCCGTAGAAGTGGTTAGATGAATGTATAATTTTTCATTTTCTTCATCAACTTCCATGTTCAGCTTTACCAGATTTGATTTCTCAAGTATCATTGTTGGATCCACTTCCATTTCCCTCTTGCTTTCTTCACCCTTTGTCGATTCAGGATCTTTTTCCTTTTGGGCTTCATCATGCTTTTCCGACTAGTGAATTTTGGGTCTCCACAATTTCCTATAAACCGGTGGCCTCTTTATTATGGTCTTAAATCCTTTTTCCATTCCTTTATCCTTAGGTTCATCTGCATGCAACGATATCTTACATTTTGGTTTTGTTCATCAATTAGAGAGACTTTATCATCCTCATCCATCTGCTTCTTCCCTTGCTTTTAGAATGATCCAAGGGTTTTTCCAACTGTTGCTTCATTTTCTCAGAACATTTGTTGGCAAAATGCCCTAATTTATGACATTTGCTACATCTTAGTTGGAAAGCCTCATATTCTATTTGTTGTTTCCATGCCCCAAATTTGGACTGTAGAATAATGTGTTCAGGCAGCTCTTGATCCATTTCAGATGAGACACAGAACCTTGCAAAGGCAAGTCTGGATCTATTTTTCGTAGGTCCATCTAGCCCAACTGGTGAACCAATCGATTTAGCTATATGAAGAAGGATCTCATCATCCCATAGATGAAGGGGCAGCCCTAGGATTCTACACCAAATGGGTATGGCATGAATGTTCTCAGTATTTGGATTAAACCGGGATACCATTTTTTTAGAAAAATCCCCATATTGCCAATACACCAGGGACCACCCAATAAGACAGAGTCCACATCAGCTTGTAGATTAAATCAGGCTAGAAAAAAACCCTTGGCCATGGTGGTGATAATCAAATCTCCTTTTGGTTTCCATATGCATATGGCCCATTTTCTTATAATATCTACATTGGGTCTTGATCCCAAAAACTTTCCAACTAGGGCTAGATTAGTTTTCTCAAGAGCTCTATGCAGACATCCGTCAGGCACTTGTATGTGGGTCACCCCCTCATTATATTTTGTACTTTTAAAATTCAGTCCACATGCAGGGGAATGAGGACCCACATTTTTGTCAGGAGGTACCTTAACAATATCAGCCCAGGCTCTAGATCTAATACTAACACCTTTAGTCGGTTCTCCCTCTCTTAATGGTGCCTTATCAGCTTGTTCGCAGCCTTTTGAAAGACATTCAACGGCCAGTGCTGCTGAAACCACACTCTCAAAACCCTCCCGCAGTCCTCCATGATCTTCAAACCCGTAGTCCTCCATTAGTTTCTCAAATATTAGTCTTTTGTTTCAACATATTAACATATTAACATATTTAGAATTGATATTCCGTACTACAAGTTACATATTAACATATATATAATTGATAAAATACATATTCTACATCAGCACATATGATTCTCATAATCATTCAACAAAGAGAAGAGGAAACATGAGAACATACAAAATTCAAGAGAGGCCAAAAATCCTAAATATTTTCTAACTACTCTATTTAAGTGTGCGAGAACAATACACAAGAGTTTTCAAGGTTACGGAAAAGAATGTCTTCAATGATCACTAAGATACAAGAGAATAAAGTGTTCATCCTTGTTACTAAAAGAAGAAGAAGGCTTAAAAATGATTATTTCAAATATTATCGGTGGGAGTATGAATTTGAGAAGAGCATGGATAGATATCAGCATTATACATGTTAAGAAATAATAATGCACCTCAAAGATTCGGAAGATCTGCAAAAGAGGAAAGAGTACATATGCTAATCATCTATAAGAAAAAGATCACCTTTGAAAATTTTTACAGTGGGGCTTTGCCATGTAAAATGATCATTTACTACCTTTTAAATCATGTTATTTAACTATTAATGCTTGCTTGAAAGCTTTCATAAAGGATTTCTATGAAAAAGGAAAAGTAATAAATTTGAATTAGGAAAAGTATTGCATAATTTCAACTCAAATTTGAATCAAGAATGGTGGAGCATAGCCATAAATAAAGAAATAGAGAAGTTTAATTACATGTGTATTTTGTTCTACAAAAATTAAAAAGTATAAATAAGTGCTTCACAAAGTTACAGAGGAGCTTCAAAAGTTCTTATACATAATCCATGCATGTCTCAGTATAGGCTGAACAAGAAATTACATCATGTGTTACACAAGGAATTAAGTCACAAATTGACAACACAACCCTTGAAGCAAGGAATCTGTGTAGGAATATTTCATAAGCAATGCAAGAAATTTGCACACACACTAAGTAGCAGATTCCATTGTTCTAAATTATGGTACATATATTAGACTCAAATAAAAAGGAAGTTTAGACAAATTTGCAGCAAGGGTAATTCAAATTTCATGAAGGTAGAGTATTAAATGTGTTTACTATGGGAACAGGTTTCGAATAAACACAAAAATGTATAGGAAATGCATACATTATTCATAGTGGAAGAGTAACAATACTTGCATGAGAGAGCGGACCACTATGAAGAATGTAATTCAAAGGCTCACAAACAAAAGTTTTCTATCCTCGAAAGATCATTTTCTTCAACTTTGAGAAATCAAAAACAAAGGATGGGAACTCTATATTATGTAAGATAGCTAAATATGAGTATTGTTTGTAGAGAGATAAGATTACGATTCAAGAGCTCAAGCAATAGTAATAAAGGATCAAAGGGATATAATTTTTGACCATTTTACATATCAATAAAGGATGAAATTCATCAACTAAGTGGAAAGAAATAGAGATCTTCCAGAGTTACTCAAATTTAGTGTCAAGCAATGGAAGAAGTCACCTACGATCAAGCGAGGAAGCAATATCATTTCTTGAAGTCAAGGTCTCATTTACACAAATATGTGATAATAAAATAATGACTGCTCATAATAGTGCAAAAGAAGCATTCACTTGCAAACAAACAATATATCCACAAACATCATGTAGCTAGGTTTTCAAATAGTGAGATCTATAGATCTTGGAGGTTACAACAACATATTCAAGCTCAGAAACAATATAGTACAGGTCCAACTCTCTTCAAGTGTGTAATGGAATAGTTGAAATGGGGTAATAAAACCTTTCACAGCAATTTCTAGACATCGAATAAGATCTACAACTAGTGAGCAAGAAATATCTCAAAATTACAAACTGAGAAGGAAGATACAACTCAAACCAGATCTTAGAGATCCAACAATGGCGAAAAAAAATACAAGAAAATCCAAAAGGAGGTTCAAATATTAACATTTGTAAAGCCGCCAAAGACCAAATAGTCACAATGCATAAAATAATAGTGATCATCTTTCAAGTCAAATGACAGAGCAATTCAAATGATAAGCTCAAAACTCTTAAACCCTTTTCATGGTGTCCAACACAATAAATATTACCAATCAGAATGAAGAGATGGCTATGAATCACCTTTATGAGAGGTTGCAAACTCACAGAAAATGCAGAGTTAAAGACTCAAGAACTTATCAAAATTTTTGTTAAACTAACTAAAACCATCGAGAATAGTGTAGAAGACCAAATAATGCTGAAAATATTATCTCAATGAACATAAAACAATAAAAATGGTGGAATTGAGAAAGAATCAAAGAAATAGACAAAGCTGAAGCTCGTTTCATAGACATCACGCATGAAAATCGAGAAGTTATACAGAGCTGAAATAATCATTCATGATGGGTTTTCTTTGAACACCCCACAATAAGCTCAAAGTAGAAATTAAAACTTAGAGATCAATTAACAGTAGTGGTCACTTAACTATAAAATAATGGAAATCTAAAATAAATCAATGTGCCTTCATATCGACAAAAATAGCCATATCTACGGGTTGAGAAGAAACAAAACTCTTTAAGCTATAGTTAATAATATGTCGTCATAGAGTAATATTGTTTTGAAAGCCATCAACATTTTGCAAAAATCATAGTTCAAAACTCAAGAACTTACTGTTTTGAGAAGAGTGGAAGAAGCTATCAAAATATCATTGAAGTGCAGAGGGAAAACGAATACCCAGAAATGAATTTCATACTCGAAAATGCCGAGAGAACACAAGGAGAACAAATATATCAAAGAATCGGTTTCATTAAAGTGAAATAATTTCATCAATGAAATAGTCACAGATCCTCAATAAACAGAGGCTTACCTTTTTATAAAACAACAACCAAATCATAATGAATTTCTAGTCTAAGCTCGAGTTAGAGCTCAAAGCGATAAAAGTGGTAGCCATGGCGAATAGAACCGAACTTGAGCACTCAACCAAAAAAACTTTAAGTAGAGCCTTCGAGAAACATTAAATGTATGTATTCATAGTTCTAGAATAGAACCAAACTCGAGCACTCGACAATGGGGGTCCGGAGAAAAATTTTCGAGGATTCATCATCCAAAATTGGCATATAAATGAAACAATGGAGCTAATACTATAAATAAACACTCTCGCCAACAAATCACACAAGAACTTAAATCAACTGGTGAGTTAAAGATCAATAGTGCTTTATCAACCATATAAAGATCAACGATGCTAGATGAAACCCAAGTCAACCACCGAGTGATAAATCAATGGTGAAAGATTAACAGAGTTCATAGATTAAGCGTGAGGATTAATCAAAGAGCTACAATCAATACAATTCAGATGCTCGAAGGATCAATGAAAAACAAAAGTAAAGTACAGATCAAACAAAAGATATTAAAAACTACCAACTTAACCACGGTCACCAAATGCATATGTGTTAACATCAGAGAAAACCCTAATTAGGGTTGAGTTAATCCACCACCAAAAAAACAAGAAGGGTCAGATCACCATGGAGAGGGGGACCATCCCTATTATTAAACGATCATTATATGCCTCGACCTTTTCTAAGGTCATAATCATATGATATGCCAATAATAGATTAAACATAATGATGCCAAGAGTGATCCAATACCATGCAAGGTTCGAATGTACTTTCTTAAGTCACAAATCAAATAATTATCACCGAAGACTTAAACCAAATAAGGCCAAGAAGTGGTCGGTTAAAAACAATGGATGAAGCCTACGTGAAAGGGAGATTCCCTTGTTCACTTTAGAATTGCATCAACCTTGAAAGGTGTAGGAACAAAATCGATGCAATATTATTATTAATAATAATTAGAAATAATTATTATTAATTATTATTAAAATTTGCAACTCAAATGTTAAGAAATAAGGGATAGAATATGTGGAATAATCCCTCGTGAATCGCAACAATAAAAAATAATATGTAGAAAATATTACAGTTCTCAAATAAAATTGCGAGAATAAAATAACACAACACAAAGAGACAGATTTAACGTGGTTCACCCAATTTGGGCTACGTCCACGAAGAATCACTTTCTCAAATTTTATTACAAGCCACCACTCTCTCAATACAATACCAGATCTATTTGGAGCTATGCTCAACAAATTCTACAGAATTCACACCCAAATTCAAAGCACATCTGCAATGTTGTATTATACCTACCATATGCATAAAACCATATAAGTAGACAACTGCTTAAGTACTTTTATAAAACCGTAGGTATTAAAACCATGGGCCAAAACCATCCTATAAACCTATGGGTCAAAAATCCTGCCCATATGAGAAAAGAATGTTTCCCAATATATCGGGAACGTTTTAAGGCCAAAAACAAAATTCAGGGGTTGTGTCGCCAAACGCCTGCTACCGACGGTTGCCGCCTCTAGACCCCAGCGAGACAACCGTGGAAAGTGTACAATACTCTTAGTGTACATTCTTCAATACTTTCTCACATGAAAACATGCTCCACAACCTAACAATCTCCCACTTGGAGACTAGTTTTCCTCTGAGCAAGCTTCTCAACCCTTCACTAGTTTCCATGAAGACCAACCAAAGTTGAACATAGATTCATTTTTTCCCTTGTAACCACCTTGGTCATCATGTCTACAGGATTCTTACTGGTATCGATCTTCTCCAGATTTAAATTCTCTTTCTCGAAAGTTTTCCGATGAAATGGTACCTTAACTGTAGATGCTTCATCCTAGAATGGAAACAATAGTTCTTAGCTAGGTGTATATCACTCTAACTATCACTATGCAAATTTCCTTCCTCCTGCTTATGCCCCAATTCCTCAAGCAATTGTTGTAACCAAATCATTTCTTATCTTATCTCGTGGTAAGCAACATACAAAGCCTATATGGTTGAAAAAACCACCAACTTCGTAGTCGTGAAATCCATCTCACTATTGTCCCACCTACAAGTGTAAACATAACCTGTCGTGCTCCTCCTACTGGATCACTCATAAATCTACTCACCACTCCCACCGCATGGACAATATCAGGTCTACTGCACACCATGGCATACATCAAACTTCCAACCGCTAATGAGTAAGGTACCTTAGACATCTGGTTTCTCTCCTACTCTATCTTGGGACACTGCTCCTTTGATAACTTGAAATGGCCTGCCAAAGGAGTCCTAACCAGTTTAGCATCTTTCATATTAAACCTCTCCAAGACCTTCTTAATGCACTTTTCTTGAGATAAAGTAAACTTCCGTTCCTTCATATCTCAAGGTATCTTCATACTGAAGGATTTGTTTGGCTGCCCCCAAATCCTTCATAGCAAGAAAGGATTCACTTAGTTTGTTTCTTGAGTACTTTTATTTCTGTATGTTTTTACTGCGCAACCAACATGTCATCCACATATAGACATAGGATAATATAAATCCCATCCTCAAATTTATTTGTATACATGCAATGGTCAGAATGACATCAAATATAACCTTGCTCCATTAAGAAGCTATCAAATTTCTTATGCCATTGACGTGGAGCTTGTTTCAAGCCATATAAGCTCTTCTTCGGTTTGCACACCATCTCCTCTTTACCTTTGACCTCATAGTCCTCTCGGTTGCTGCATATATAGTTCATCCTCCAAATCACCATGGAGAAATGTAGTTTTTACATCAAGTTGCTCTAAGTACAAGTCTTCTGCTGCAATTATTCCCGTAACATCCCAAAAATTTCTTGTAAGTTAAATTAACTATGGATAAGTCTAATCAGGATTAGACGAGATCATCATTGTGTGTAAAATTCATTTGGTTCATCGTGTCATGACCCACAGCTTCTGTTGCACGGCATGACACTGCGGAACGAATAACCCCGCACCCACCTTGATGATCCTTCCTAAAATGTGATTAGGCCTTAATCGTAGGTAAAACGGTTCATAAATGATTGTGGATCTTTCGGTTATTTGTATTTTGGTTACTTTATTTTATTCGGTTTGGTCATCTTTTGTTTTGTTCGAATTTTGCATGACCGTGATGATAATTACCTCTATTTTATTTGACTAAGCTATATTAAGCCAGCTTTATGAGAATATTTAAATTATGATTTACGGACTTGGTGATTTTCATTATTGGAATGTTTTATATAAACCTGGAAATTCAACTAATTATTATGGTAATATATTGTGGGAGATATGTGGACTTGTATTATGAAGGTTAATTTTTACTTAACCATTAAGTTGGGTAACAACTAAAGTAAAAAAATGTGTATGAAATATTAATTAGTATATATATTTTAGAGGGATTTGGCATGTAAGCCAAAAAAATTATTTAGACATTGAAATTTATGGGTTTCATAAAAGTGAAACACCTTCACATGGCACAAGTGTGTGGCATGCACTAGTACACGTACCAGCATTGGGAAGCCCAAAATTCTTCAATATGCCGCCCAACTATAGTCTCTTTCATTATATTTTTTTCGTTATTTCTCCTTGGTCTATTTTTCATTCTCCCCTTCTGGAATACCTGTGTGAGTTTTGGAGGAAAGAAGGATTCAACTTGTTGGAGCTAGAAGAGTAGAAAGTTGCCGATTCTAGGTTTACTTCAGGCATGAATATCTTCTCCTTTCTCTGTTGCATTATTGGTAAAAAATGAGGAAATACACATTCTATTTTTAATGGCAATCAAGGAATTTGTGGACAACTTTTGATTTAATCATTTGGAGATGCAGTTTGAAAAGGAAATTGATGGATTTTGTATTCTTTTTAGTTTCTTTGTGTGATTTTAACTAAACCCAAAAAAACGCAGATGGGGTTTTGGGTTTTGATCTACAAAAATAAAGTAGAAGAAAGGTTAAAAATTCCTTCGTTGCATTATGATAAATTGTACCTGAAAGGAAAAGAGTTGGTTTTTCCTGTACAAGAAGAAGGAAAAACGTTTTGTGAATTTGTGTGTTTAAAATTGATTTGTGCTTGTGGGTTTTCATTTTGGTTTACTGGAATTTAGTTGTGTGTTTTCTATAAACAAATTGATTTGGGTATACAAATCGATTTGCATAAATGAATCGATTTGGGTATAAAAATCGATTTGCATAAATGAATCAATTTGGGTAACTCCATCGATATGGGTATGTAACTGGTTGGGGTTTTGTATTTTGTATTTTTTTGTTGTTATATGCAGGTCTGATTGTTAATTTATTGTGATCTCTTGAATGATAATTGTGGATGTCAAAGCTCTTGCATGGGGCTGTTTTCCAAAAAAAAATCTTTATGGACATCTAAATCAGATCATGTATAAATGAGGGTGTGTTGTTATGTGTAAAAAAAAGGCATTTAACCTGTAACTTCTAGCCTAACAATATGACTTGGATTTTTGTAAAATTGTGAAAAAGAAATTGCTTGTCTTGGTAAGGGCATGAAAGCCAGGAAAGCTTGACCCAGATGCACCAAGGAGTAATTGGTGGCATGATTGGGATTTATATAATGATATCTTATGAAAGAAATAATTAGTTGTTCTTTTACTAAACAGAGTATGTTTACATGATGTAATCAAGGTGCTTCTATATTGTTTTGTTGGGCTGTGTTTGTTTACGGATAGAACATGTTAAGTGATGTCAATTTGGTGATATTTGTGCTAATTTGTAGAGCTTCTCGGTGGATTGAAAAGAAGTAAGTTTCATTTCCTTGGTAATGACGTTCTTGGACAATATGATGAGCTGCTCATTAATTAGAAAGAATATGTTTGATTAGTTTTTGGTAATGATGATTTTTGGACAGTTTTGTTAAGTTGCTCATTGATTTGGAAGATAAGAGAAATAGTATTAAAATCTATACCAAATAAAGTATGATTTTCTTGTGGTCATAATTTGAATTCGGAGGTTGAGTGATTATGGTTTGATTATGTTGAAATAGATATTGGTTGTTCTATTTGTATGCATCCATAGTTGTATCTTTATAGAAACCAAGGGGTAAATCATTTTCAGTTGTATTACCATATGCTTGTTGATAAAACAACATGTATATCCTTTCTTATTTTACTAATTAATTGCATCAGAAAATGGAGTTAATATTCATGCCAGTTCATTTTGAATTGACATCATACCACTACTCCAGTCTTGCAGGACCATTAGCCGTTACTTTCGGATGTGCGGAAACTCATGTTTTGTGAAGTTTTATCGTAGCATGGATCAAAATGAGATACTTTGATTTAAATTTGTAGAAGGATGAAATCTTAGAATATTGACTGAATTTATTGGGATCTTGGACCCATTGTAAATATTTAAACTTCACTATGTGAGAGTTATTATATCTTTGGTTATATAATTCACCTTAACATCATATGTAATTTATGATTTTAGTAAAGAGATAATTACTTTGTGTGTAATAATGTCTCAAAATGAGTAAATGATGAATACTTGAGTTGATAAATCTTACTTTTCACAAATTGTTAAATATATTTATTTGATAGTAATCAATGTATGAAGCCGATAATTGGAAAATTATTATCAGAATAATCATTTGTCTTATAATTTCTAAATTTAATAGCTATTTAGTGGTGTAGCTAATCAAGGGAATATATAATTCATCCTTTCGATAAACTTGGTATTAATATGTTAAGATTGTAAATCTTGTTGTATAGAAAATAGAAGAGTATCAATATAAAAAGGTAATTTAAAGTTAAAGAATCAAATATCAAGGAATGCGAAACTAAATGGGATGGTAAATAGATGGAAAGATCCATTAGGCATATTAAGGGATAAGTACACGCGGAATGCTGATATAGTTACATTTCAACATAACAAATGTACTTATCTCATAATGATCCTAGCTGGCCTTTGGCATCTATCACAATATAAACTCTTGCAAGATAGGTTGAATTGGAAATAAAATAAAATAAAAAATCATAAAGATCTAGATAACTATAAAAGGGATAGTTGTGAGGTGGTAGAAGACTTGAAACTCATAAGACTAGTGTGATGTCTTGAGTTTAGTCATGACCTGCACGGTGGATAACTTTGGCCAAAGTAATGCATTGATGGTTGTGCATTATTTGATCACATAAGTGCTCTAATTAAAATAAAAATTGTCTGTAACCTGATCATGGGAAGTTGAACACTGAATATGAGGTAGACAATGGTCGGATACCAGAATACGAAGTCAGGAAATTAGCTTCGTGGTAGACCCAAGGACTTTCACATAGTTCACATGACCTTTAAAAGGTTGAGCTGAAATTCTAGTAAGCATTCTCACTCAAAGTAGTGACGAAGGGAGATCATGGAGATTTGGATACAACCTTCTCAACTGCACATGGCTTACATGGATATTATCAGATAGATCAAAAGAACCAATTTGATTAAATAAATCTGTACGATTGGAGCTGTGTAATTTGTTTTTATGTTTAAATTAAAAACAATCCTCATTTTCCATCTCCTGTAATTTTGAGTGTTATAATTCCAAGAATAGTTCTAATAGAACTCATTTTTATTACAAGAGAAAAAATCTCATCAACATCTATACCTTTTTTCGTGTAAGGCCCTTGACCACCAACGGGCCTTCTATCTTTTCTTCCCTCCTTCCTCTTTGACTCTAAACACCCACTTGTTTTGTAATGCTCTTTTACCTTCGGGTAGCTTCACCAAATCCCATGTCTAGTTTTCCATGAGAGCCTAATGCTACTCATCCATGACTTGCTCCCACTTCTTCCTGGAATCTACCTGCATTGCTTCATCGAAGCTCTATGGCTCTCCACTATCAATGAGTAATAAATAATAAAGAGAAGGAGAAAAATGTTCAGGTTCTCTTCTTACCCTAGAAGACCTCATCAATATAGGAGTTTGGGGTTCTGTTGAGGAGGTTCCTGAACTAATTCATGTGTCACTTTCCCATCCAAAAGATCCTCTACCATTGCATATTCTTTCTTGGATTCTTCCCTATTTTCCTGCAACTACTACTTATACATGAATTTCTCATTAAAGACCACATCCCTAGATCGAATGATTTTCTTGTCCTTAATACTCCAACATTTATATCCAAAGTCATCACTACCATAACCAATGAAAGTAAATTTTTATGATTTAGCCTCTAGCTTGGTCCTATCATCCTTGTCTATATGGAAAAACACCTCACATCCAAAGACTCTAAGAATTGAATAATCAACTATCTTACCATACCAACCCTCCTAAGGTATGCCTCCATCTAAGGCACTTGAAGGTCCTCTTTTGATCAAGTACACAACCGTGCTCACCGCTTCTACCAAAAAAAAGGAGGTTGTCTTACATGTAACCTCATGCTCCTAGCACGTTCGAGTATTGTATTGTTCATCCATTTTGACACCCCATTTTTCTGCGGAGTTCCTGGGAACCGTATTTTTCCTCTGATTCCATTATTAGAACAATAATCATCAAATTCATTACTACAATACCGCCCTCCATTATCTGACCTGAGACATTTTAACTTAAGACCTGTTTCATTCTCTACCAAGGATTTCTATTTAATAAAAGTGTCAAATACATACAAATTTGTTTCTTATACAATAAACACAAACTTTCCTTGTTACATCATCAATAAAAGTAACATAATAACTTGAACCCCCAAGAGATGATACCTGAGCCAGGTCCCACACATTATAATTCACCAGCTCTAACTTAATCTCTTTCTTTGTACGTCCAACCTTGAGAAACCTTACTCGCTTTCTCGCTTTACGGTATATGCGGTCCTCGCATAACTCCAAACTTGTTTCTGTATAACCAAGAAAATCCTTCCTTATGATCTTTATGCCCTTATGGCTCATATGACTGAGCCTATAGTGTCACAATGTTGTATCTACTTCTAAAGCCACAAGATTAAAAATATTAGTGCTATAAGTGGTTAAATACAAGTTTCCAACCTTCTTATCTCTTGCCACCAAAATAGCACCCTTGGAAACCTTCCAAGGATCCCTTTGTAAATATCACAAGGTATAACCATCACTTCCCAACCGCCATCGATATCAAATTTCGTCTTAATGTAGGCACATGTCTAACATCTTTCAATAGCCAAGTATTCCCATTCAATAGCTTAACCTAAAAAAACCTTCTCTAACTACGCTGCAAGGCTCATCATCACCAAGAAAAACATGCCCAAAATCTCCTTGAACATAATCAACAAAATAATTCCTATGTGGAGTAGCATGAAAAAGAAGCCCCGAATCTAAAACCTAAGATTCAATAATATTGTGTAAAGAAAGAATCAAAGCATCGACATACATTACTTGTTGCCACATTTTCCTCCTTAGTTTCTTCCTATTGTTTCTTCTTCTGGAAGCTCCAACCATTCCTTCTTTGCATGCCCAAACTTTCCACAATGCCAACATATTATCTTTCTTTTGGATTTTTACCTTGCTCGATCCTTTGATTTTCCACGGCTTCCTCTATTCTTCTGTCTAGTTTCCACTATCAAAGCATTCCCTGAAGTAGAAGATTCCCGGATATTTTTTTCTTCGCATTTCCTCTCTTGAAATCACCCCTACAACATCCTCAAACTTCAACTTTAAGTCAGCTAAAACCAAGTTGCTTACCGCCATTACTAGGCTATTCCAACTCTCGGGTAAAGAGAATAGAACTAATAAAGCCCTAATTTCTTCATCAAATTCTATTGTAATCAAAGATAGCATATTTACAACCTTATTAAAATCATTTAAATGGTATGCCTCTTGAACCATTCTCGAGACATGTTCATATTAAACAACTTTTTTAATAAAAATGTCTTATTTGAGGCAAAGGGTTTTTCATACAACTTCCCTAATGCATCGATCAGTTCTTTTGTAGTCTTTTCCTTTTGAAACATTAAATAATAGCGAAGATGCAAGACACACCTGAATTGTCCCAAGTGCCTTCCTATCTAGCAAATCTCATTTTGCATCCATCATGCTCAAGGGTTTGTTCACCTTCTTAGACACTCAGAATATAAAGATCCTTCCGATAAAGGTAATCTCCCATCTACATCTTCCAAAGAATGATATTATACCCATTGAATTTATCAACCCTAGATCTTCCATATGTCTCCGCCATAGCTCCCACTTGAGATAAAACTTTCCTTGCGATTTAAAACTTCAGCAAACCAAACCTTTCTCTAATAACAATTGCTAGGAAATAAGGGATAAAATATGTGGAATAATATCTCACATAATCACAATAGTAAAAACTAATATTCGAAAATATTACAGATCTCAAATAAAATTGTAGAATAAAATAACACAACACAAAGAAACAATATTTAACATGGTTCACCCAATTGGGCTACATTAAACAAGAATCACTTGCTCAGATTTTATTACAAGCCATCGCTCTCTCAATACAATACCCATATATGTTTGGAGCTATGCTCAAAAAACTCTATAGAATTCACACTCAAATTCAAAACACATCTGCAATGTTACATTATACCTACCATATGCATAAAACCATATAAGTAGACAACTTCTTAAGCAGTTTTACAAAAATGTGGGTATTAAAACTATGGGCCAAAACCGTCCCATAAACCTATGGGTCAAAAATCCCACCCATATGAGAAAATCATGTTTCCTGATATATCGGTCACGTTTTAAGGCCAAAATTTTTTTTTTTGGGGTTGTGCCCCTGAACCCCTACTACTGGGGGTTGCACCCAAACCCCATTGAGAAAACTATGGAAAGTGTATAGTACTCTTAGTGTATAGTCTTCAACAGTTTCTCACGTGAAAATGTGCAATATTATTATTAATAATAATTAGAAATAATAATTATTAATTATTATTAAAATTTGCAACTCAACCAAGTGTTAAAATAATATTCCAAAACCTTGTGGGAATATTGAATTTTGAGTATTTGAAACTTAAAACTCGAGATGGTCCCCATAGAAAGGTGGCAATAGAGAAATATTTTACCATGCACAAGAGGATAGAACAAATGTCAACATCAGAACTTTTAAGTAGATGGAATACATGGGTGAATACCTTCTAAAGTATTGAAAGTTAAATAATTACTTTTCTCACACACAGAGAGATTTATTTTTTCATGTGAACCTAAGGGGCAGGTTTAAAGTGCCAATTTTATAATTACAAGTGGATCAAATTGTAAGTGTCACATTAAGCACTACAAGATAGAGATTGCATGCACATTGGAGGAGACTTACTCAGGAATCAAGGACTATTATTAGCCAAGTTATTCATCCAACCTTGTTAAAAATAAAACAGTCAACTACAGTTTTACTAGGATGTATTTTTGTAACCAAGGCTATTAATACCTCATTGTATTAGCTTTGTTTATTTGTATTCATTTATTTATTCATAATAAATGATAAAAATAATATGCATGTGCGAGTACAATTTTTCTCTATTTTTAGAATGGATGGAATGAATAAATTTTTTGTATATTGTGTGCGATTCGCAAGGCACAAGTGTAACGCCCGCTAAAATATCCCACTTGAGACCCATAAACAACCTAGGTTTAGTTACAAAATTATGGAATAATTTTTTTTAAAGTGTTAACAACCAAAGTTTTAAGGACAATTAAATTCAACTAATAAATTTTCCCATTATAATAATTACTAATTCCACATTATAAAGCAACAAGTGTAATAATTCCACACCTAGCTCAAATCTCCTTAGGGATTAATTTAATCACTGATTACATTGAAATTTTAGCTAAATATTCCTTGATTAAAATTTTAGGGTTAAGGGACCAAAACAATTAAATACCCAAGGTATTTAATTCCACAAGATATAAGACAAGAACGAGGTTTAATAATAGTGGGGAAAGAATACATATTTAAAATCATCAGAGTAAATTCTTACTTACCCACTCCTAGAACTCGGTTAAAGATTCAATTTTATTTTTCCCATGATCAACACAATTAAAACCTCTAAAAAGCATTCCCATTAGATAGGAAATTTCCTCACCTTTTCGGTGATATAAAGATGTCCTCTTAACTCCTCATATTTCTCAAGTTATGGACCCAGCGAGAACTTGGGGTGAAAATTTTACTGGGAGCGGGCTGCGGGCTAGGGAGGAAAATTTTCCCCACCTCGGTCCTAAGGAATTCGGAGAGAAAATTCACCCAGAGGAGAAAAGTGGACCGGAGAAGAGTGGCGAAGAAAAATTTTCCCGAGATGCGGGCCGAGGAGCGAGAAAGGAATTGGCGCTTTTCCCCTTTTTTGACAAAGTGAATTTTACACTGCACCGCCGCCAATAACCAAGGAGGCCATGTGGCAGCTCGTTATTGGCTGTAGGTCGTGGGTCGTCGAGAAGATTTGAAAATTTTTACTATTCAAAAGGAAGGGAAAAAGGTCAAAAGGAACCCACGTCTCCACACGACATGAAGATGTTGCGTGTCACCCAACCATTAGCTACTGATTTGGCAGAGTCACCGAGATAATTTAGATATTTTACCCAATTTGTTTCTAAATCATTAAGGCTTACAAATATTTTCTCCTCCGTCCACGCCTCATGAAGCCATGTGGTAGCACGATTACTGCGGGCCGAGGCGGGGTGTGGGGAAAACTTACAATTTTTTAAAATTATTTTTGAAAGTGCTTAAGGTTAAAATTGATCTAAGCCTCCTCCAATTCCCAACAAATCCACATGTCGATCAATGATTGGCTGCGAGGTGGTGGGGCCGCAGAGGAAAAATTGTCAAATTAACTTTTTGGACTTAGATCATTTTTAGACAAAATGAAGGCTTGCGGATTAGCGGAGCGGCGGGAAACTTCATGACTTTACACCTTTTGGGAAAAAAGCAAAAAAAAAAGGAAATTTTAGCCCGCAGGTCCTCCCAAGAATATTTTATTCATTTAAAATTTGATAGCTAGATTATTTTGAGCCTAAAATGAAGTAAAAACCTCATAAGGCCATAAATTTGTATTGGGAACATAGCTTTTGGAAAACGAGGAATTCCTAGAAAGATCTCGAATTCCTCTGTTCACAACATCCTTAGGAATTTTATTTTGATAAATTTTAAATGGTAAATTTTGAGAAAACATCTTTTTGTCACTTAGAAAGTGAACTGGTATTTTTAACTTATCAACTTTGTTCAAATTTTTGTTAATTCTTTTTCACTTGCCCAACAGGCATGAAGGATTTTACTTGGAAGATTTTAGGATAGATTGCAAGGTTAAGTTTTCTTGATTGATTTGCATTCGAAATTTATCAATTTTATACAATAAGAAGTCTGTAATTTTTCCTTTTCCCGATTTGAAAGGTTCTATAAAATTTTCATAAGTATTTTGGTATGTTTGGGTTCGTTTTGACCTTACAAATAAAATTTGATATTTCATTGTCTTTTTGATGTTGTAGGGTCATTTTGTTCAATTTCTGATTAATAATTTTTATGAAAGTTATCTAACGAGAGCTCAAATTTGAATAGATTTATTTTCATTTTCCAACTTTAAACTATGAATTCATTCTAACCCAATCTAACATAATAAGTTGGTCAAGAGAAGTATTCAAATGCCAAATTACAATTCTGATTTCTAAAATATTTATTTTCAAAGATAAAAAAAAAGAGTATTATGACATTTCTCCATACATATTCACTTTTCGTCCTTCTAATGAATTTCAAAATAGATTCAACAATTAGATTTCAATACCCGATAATACCATTTGAGTAAAGTAATACAATCCTTTTATTGATTCAAAGAGATACCTTTACAATATCTTCTTTCATTCATCAATTACAATATACATAATATGATTTCTTTCACATTCTTTCAAAAGCAGAAAAACAGAGTATATCTCTTTCACAATTCAATTTACAACTTTCATAGCCCATACAGACCATCTTTCCATCACAAATAATATACAAGATCATCCACTTCAAGTGGGAAAAGGTTACAATAAGAAATGATCTTAGAAAGGACTGTAAAACTATCTTCTTTTTAGTTCCGAACAACGAAGATGAATTTCAATCATTCTCTAATTTGGTCATAACATAACAGGGAAAAAGAAATGCTCTTCACCCAACCAAGACATCCAATGAAAAGGGAGAAGCCATCCTTCTTCATTGGCCCCTAAGCCCCAACCACATTGCAATAAGAAATGTTTTTGTAACTCATGGCAACAATAGGCTTCCACAACATAAAGAAAAAAATTTCATTGAAAACATAGTCCAAAAAAATTGTAGTTTGTCATCATAAAACAAAACAAAAAACAACATTCAGGCTTCATCATGCAAGCCAAAGGAGCAAGAAACTATGGGGGATGTTGCTTATTCCTCCCAAAGGGGAAATGGGTATCACCACCTAAGAACAAACCACCAAATTATATATCATTTCAAATCCCTGACATGCCTTTATGCCTCCCCAAGTACCCCTTATTCCTCACATTTCCTTATGCCTCCCCAACCTCTTATGGCACCCCATAACGAGTAAAGAAATGCAAGTTATTTCTTTGTAAGGTGGAACCCAAAATCCAAATCCCTCCACACTTATACCTCCCCAAAACACTTATGCCTCCCATAGAAATGCCCCATAGTATTCTCCTACACCATCCTTAGGCCATCTACCGAAACAACCCACATACATGACAAAACATTCACAACAATAACATTTGCACAATTAAAATAAGAGCATATTAAGAGCCAAGCTCTTTCCACTCCATAATAGAGTTTGTTCCAAGTTACAAACAACAATATTTCCAATGCAAAATAGCCCAAGATCAATGAAACACATACCTATAAAAATTCCGCAACTTCTTCCAAAATCAAGAGTTCCAAACAACAAAATGAAGTAAGAAAAAGTGAAGCAACCCAAAAGAGTGTAACCCCAAAACAAGAAAATGAATTTGAATATTTAGAAGGGGGAAGAGAAGAGGATGAGGTGGATCCATGTAGGATGCCACTTCACACATCCTCAACTCCAACACCCAAGGTCAACTTCATTCTCCAATGCATAATAAATAGGTGGGTGAATAATATGACAGTTTACTTACACACTCCAAATCAAGTCCACACCCTAAAAGGACTGACATTAAAAGCATGTAATAAAGTGCAATTAAAACATTCAACTTGACTTACAAAAACACACAAAGAAGGTCTAAATTTAACCCTCTAAATATAGGCAATGTTGGTATATAAATTTGAGAGGCATGGGGCAAGTTTAACTTGTCCCACAAGTCTCCAAAATCAGCTTCCAAGGACAAATTCGAATTTCAAGAAGGTGGAGTGTTTCTTACTCAAAAATCAACTTACATATCCCTTACACATTACTTATAACACTTGATCCAAGAGCCAACAACTCTATTAATTTCATTCGCATGACCCATTTTGATTAATTAATTCATAACAATATGATTACTCACATTAATTCACCACAATTAATAAATAATGAAAGAGGGTAAACACATCACTAAATAAACACATACAAACATCAATAAAAAGGAACCAAATAAATAAATACACATAACCCTTGGTCACATTTAAAGATGATTCCCCCATGGGAATCCCTAACACAATCAAACACACACAAACAAATACAATTTGCCATGGTGTCCTTATTGAATTCATCTAGAATTCCAATGTGGTTGGTCTCCAATCCCCCGATGTTTGTTGTGATAATTTAACCTGTAAAACACAAATACCTCCTTTGGCCTCGTGGCCACATCAGAACATCCAATATAAATATAAATATAATTCCAACATCATCTATATATATATGAATCACAACAACATCTAGGAAACCAACAACATCATTTGCAATTTTATCAACAACTATATCATTATCAAATAAATTCCATTTCTAGGTCTACTCAATATATCCAAGTATCACATGTCTAAACAATATCCATAAATATAGCCATGTCAAACAATATATCATCATCAATATATAAAGTGTCTCTAATAATCATCATGCATTATATATAACTCAAAGTCAACAATAATCCATGATCTAACATCTGACACCATACTAAATCAAAACTATAATAATGTCCATAATATAGTCAGTAGTATCATGATCAATATCAAAAGTGTCTAAGGGAAGTGAGCACTACAACAAGGAAGACTTTTTGGACACAAGACAACTGAAAGCAAATTTTTCTAGTTTTCCCTTTGAATGAAAAATGATTTTCGCCTTTCTAATTATTTCATAGTGTTGTGCATACCTTATTATTTCTTGTGAATCTCATATTCCCTTATTAATCATCTTACCTTGCTATAAATTTAGTAATTTCTACATAATATTAGTGTGCATGTTTATCTTAACAATATTATTGTGAATCATTCCCTCAATACATCAAGTGTTTTTCCTTAATATTCTACTGAAAACTATTGGTTTTTGCATCCCAGAATCCATTCCAAATTATTTTTGCATGTACTCAATAAAAGCCATCAACAAGTTTGGTCTATCACCCCAATTTTCAATTCATTTACAGTCATCTTTATACCCTAAAAACTCCAACAAATTAGTTTAGGATACATAAAAAAGGAACTGGCCTTGATACCAAAGACTAGCCTCAAAATAGGTATACCCACAGACCTAATTTTTTTCTATTATATCTACAAAAGACAGGTATTTAGAGAAAGCTTAGAACACATGCAGTCATATCTCTATAGGGTGCACTTTGAGAGATAATAGGACCCCGAGAAATAATAGGTTAAGGGGTCAAAGTTGGGATACCATAAATACTGATGACCTAACATTCATGTTTGAATTTAATATATTGGTGCACAATAGAGGGAACACTTCTAATTGATTTATTCCAAGGAAGAATTAAAGCCATGTCATAAATATTTATTTCTAATGCCACAAAAAGGCATGTATATAATGAAATGCCCAATTCGATTGGAATAGTTATGCGTCTATAAGAGGTAGGTAATTTACACTTGATTTGGGATTAAAAAAACCAATAGAACATAAGAGGGGAAGTGGACATATATTATGCTTTAAATTAGGATTGATCATTGCATTATTGAAATATTTATTTTCAATAGATTCAACAATATCAAGCCCGAATATTTTAAATAATAATAAACGTTCACATTAGTAAGTACTATAACTAGTGTTTAACAAAAGTGGCAGAGATAAGAAATTCGAAAGGATCATTAGAAGATTATGGAGGTGGAACCATATTATAAGGATGATTAGGAGTTGCCTTATATGTAACGTTTTTGATCTTGGGAAGGAGGTCATTGATTATTTTGTGCATATTATTTAATTTTTATTTTTAGAAACATGAGGCTCATCCCATTCAATTGTATGATAAGTGATTAATTATTGAATCACATGTTTAATCTTGAAGCATCAATGGGTAAAGTGACTACTACATTGGTGATATTCACAATATGCATTTTCATCAAAGTTTTTTTAGGAAGAATTGAATAAAACTCAAGGAATGGATAAAGTGATATAAGGTTAATAACAGGGGGATGTTGAAACATTTCCCAAGGTTGCATAGGAAATTTAATAAAATGTCATCGATGATCTTAAAGTTGGAGCTTTATTGATTCAGAAATTACATTAAAATTTTCTTTAACCTCATCTCGCTTCTCATAAGGTTTACATGTGAAAGTAGATTTTCTTAGAATTTTAGCATTAGATTGACTATTAGTTTGATCTCTATATTTTATTTTTCCCATAAAAATAACTTTCCTTCTCGATATTTAAGGATATGACATAAGTGATCCAATGAATGAAATGTGTGGAATATGACTAAATCTTGGATATTAGGAAAAAGTATTTTTCAGAAGGGCTCTCAAAATTCAAAAATTAGCTAGGACATTATACATTTTAGTAAGATTAGTGTTATATTATAATGCATAATCACTAAGTTTCTCATTCGATCCTAGTTAAATTTTATCCGTTTTTGCATAATATATTTTAGTACCAATATGAATAGAAAATGTGTAAAAATTAATTTTCTAATGGTGTAAAATATCACATAGAATGAAAAAACAAATCATAAAAACATTTAAATGCATAATCTTGTAATCTACTTTGAAACAATTTTATTAATAATTTATCATTGAAAGCATAATCCATTAAAGAAACATAAAGTTATCTAAGATGTTGTTGTGGATATTCCTTACCATTGAAAAGTGTAATTTTAGGTGAAACAAAATTTTGAGGAATAATATAAGATGTAACCTTTGGTTCAAAAAGATTATAAAGAAGATGTGAGAAATCTAATAAAGAAGAGGATGTACTAGACCCTTATGGTAATTGAAAAACTTGGGCTTATAGTTCGTGCACAAATAACATTAAATTATGGGTTTCGTAAGAGGTATTAGGCTTATTATAAGAGATAATATGATAAAAATCATAAGTAATATACCTATGAATGGAGACATTCGGACTAGATTCTCCCATTGAGTTGGGG
Organism: Taxus wallichiana var. yunnanensis; assembly: GCA_018340775.1. Taxonomy (NCBI): domain Eukaryota; kingdom Viridiplantae; phylum Streptophyta; class Pinopsida; order Cupressales; family Taxaceae; genus Taxus; species Taxus wallichiana. The sequence continues at coordinate 110,179,144 of CM031233.1, forward strand.
AGAAGAAACTAGAATAGAAGATATGAAAACCACATAGGTGATAGCAACAAGAAAATGTTTAGTATAAATATATAGCCATTGTGATTCATCGAGAGTGATGCATAAGAAAATATTTAAATTACGATGGTTGAAGGTTATATATGAATTTATATAATTTGAATGTTCAGTAGTAAATGCCTGAAGGAGCTTCATCCATGATGCAAAAGAATAACGATTTGGTACAAACAATATGACCCTAGATGTAGTGTCCACTCCTCTTCGACACTATTTCATCTTTATATTGATATTGTTGGATTGATATTCAAACATTTTGATTATGATACATTGATCAGTAGATGATAGATTTCACTGATATTTGGACTATTGACATTATGATGTTTACGTTTTATTATGATGCACTAGATAGTGATGTTAGACAGTTCGATATATTTTTATTTTCATGATATATATTTTACACCAATAATGACACGTTATGTTTTGGGATGTTTTGAGTAGAATTGTAATCTCATGGATGTTAGGGTTAGATTTTGATATATTGATGGATAATAGAATTGCTAATGTCGAATGATGAATATTGATTTTATATGTTTATTGTCTCAATGTTATTAATACGGCCAAAAGGCCAGAGAGGTATTTTGTTGTGTGTAGGACTTTATCACATACATCGAAGAGGGTAGGGGACCAACCACGGAAGGAAGTTGAGTGTTGAGAAACAAGGCCAAATTTGAAAACTTATGTAATTTTGTTTAGTGTGGTATTTTGCATATTTTGTTGGAGGTCTCCCATGGGGGGTGACTTCACATATGTGGCCATGGGGTGAATTGTGTTCCCTTTCTTTAATTTTGTATGTGCTTTATTTATGTTTTATGTATTTAAAATTTAAAATTCTTGTCACTTTATTAGCATGTGTAAATATGTCTTAATTAAGCTAAACTTCTTCTTATTGGGTTAACTAAATTAGGGATGTGACAAATAGTTATGATGAGATTTGGTGGTCCTTTTTGTAAGTAAAATTTATGTTTATTTGTGAGTGTTTTACTCCACCCCAACTTCAAAATTCGGATTTTGACTTGGGGGCATTTTTGGAGGCTTTTGGGATAAGTAAGGCTTTTCCTATGCCTCTTTAATCTACCCAACAACCCTACCTATGGGTTGGGAAGATTATTTTTGACTTTATTTTCATTTTGTGAGTGTTAAAGAACGTAAATTATTGCAATTTATTCCTAGCCCAATTTATTATGTCCTTCAAAAGCATGGTATGCAATTTTTGAGCCATGTGTGTTGTCAAAGGCCTTTCATGTGCATTGATTTTCATGGTCTTAGTGCATTGATTTTCTTTGAAGGAATGATGAAGTGGCATCCTACATGGAGCCACCTCATCCTCATATTCCATTTCTATTTATTGGTGATTTTTTGCTGGAATGGGGGTTACTTATTCTTTTCTCTTCTTGTGCACTTTTCGAATTGGAGCTTGTTGGAGTGCTTGGAAATTGCTTGGCTTGAAATTGAAGAGGCTTGTGAAAATTTCTTGAAACTTAATGGAGAGGTAGGCTCTCCACTTTTGTCATTATGTTATTTTTCTTATTTTTATGCATTTTGTGCTTGCAAAATTGTTTGTTTTGTCTTGTGAATATGTTTGTGTGTTGTTTTGGGTATTAGGCCTTAGATGAGTGTGTGAGAATGGTTCATGGGGCCATTGGGGAGGGAAAATGGATTTTTGTGAGGCATGAAATTAGTGGAAGTGTGAATGGGAGTCTTACCTATGGGGAGTGATAAGGATTTTGTGTGATTATTTTGTGCATTTGGAGGATTAGGGTAAGACTCCCACTTCACTGAGAGGCATACGGAGTTGGTATCCCATATCCCTTTCTCTGTTTCATTTGATCCTCAAACTTTTGTATTTTTGTGAATGCGTAAACCTTTTGGATATGTATCTTGGTTGAGTTGAATATGTTGTACGTGTCTTTGTTGTGAAGCCACTTTTTGAAAGTTTTAATTGATGCTAAATACTCCTCATGTTTCCTTGGTTGGGGCTCGGGTACCATTAAGGGGATGGATTCTCCTATTAATGGATTTAGCATTAAGGGCGAGAGTGTTGTTTACTCCCCTTATATGTTTTGTGATTTCATTGTGAAGTTTTTGTGAAAGAAATTTTTTGGAGCTACCATTGTGAAGAGGGCATGCATATTGAAGACTTGAAATTTGGCTTGTTGATAGCCTTGTTGTAATTTACTCATTTTTTTATTCATCCCACTTTGAGTGGATGATTTTAAAATTCTAATTTTGAGAGAAAGTTGTTATTATACTTGGAAATAAAATGACCTGTAAACTCCCTTTATGAGTGCTTGTTTTAGAGACATATAATTTCAAATGTATTATATTTATGAAAATAAATTATCAAGTTTTACCTTGTCTTGTTGAAAGGAATATTTGGTTATAGTTGAAATGGATATGCATTCTTTTTAATTTAAGTAGATTCACTTTGTGTTTCAAATGTGATATACTTTCATTTCTAAGAATATTGTAAAGTTTGATAGGCTTCATTTTGAAAGAAATAAGTATCTTGTTGGTTTGCACTTGCTTTTTGAAATGGAATGGTTACTTTTTTTTCCTTTAAAGCGAGGTAAATTGAAGGACCTTGTTATCACCAAATCATAGCACCCCTGTGCATATACTTGAACTCACGGTGTGATTGGATAACATGGGTACTATCTCCAAGTTGTGGGACTTGCTACTTGAGATAGACCTCTAGAGAAAGCTAGTTCTTGCTCCTAAACTACCTGCCACAATCTACTCTAATGCAGGATAAGATAACTATTCTAATCTAAATTTCCAAGGGACCAGGGAGAGAGAATGCATAAAATGAAAGCCTACACTAAAGTGGTGATACACCAGAAAAGGAGGGTGTGAGAGTAGTCTCCAAATGTGTGAAATACAGAGGCAAAGTGCACACTAGAAGAGGTGATGACAGTTCACCATAATCTAGCAAAATGCATTCACAACAATATTCCAAGCATACACAATGATAATGAATCCCTGCAAGAACATAATAAATAGACACAATATTCTTATAGAAAGATCAAAGGGGCAAGAAGAATGCAAGAAAACACAGCAGGGGAAGATACATCCACAAACTGGTATTTTATTGCTTCATGATATGCACAGTTCAATCTATTACAAGATAAGGGCCTGGATCACCATGCAAGGAGTCCACTACAAGGGCCTGCAACACACTAGCTTCAAAAAGAAATTTTTGTAGAGCTTTGCTACCCAAAACTCTCTTCTTTACAAAGAGCCCAACACTCCAATTTATAGAAAAATGAGGAGGAGAAGAGAAGGGAAAATGGAAATCCTGAAATCTGTCCTTCAACCACCTGTAAGAGGCATTAAATTGAGTGAAATGATTGTATATTACTTGCAAAAGGCTCCCCATACTGTCCCATGTGCTACAGCAGAGAAATAATGATGACCATGACTCTTAATTGCACTCCCAATTACCAAATAAAACACTGTTGTGAACCCGGCCACGTTTACTCAAAAATATAAATCAATTTTTGATCAAATCAATAATTTCTTGATTTATTTGCATCGGGCTCGGAACCACGATTCCAACGGTACCAATTTTATGCAATTTCGTTGAGAAATGCAAAAGTTATGGCCTTCTGAGTGCGGGCAGCTATTTTGGGCCTGGCAGGCATTTTCTGTCATTTGACGGGAATGAGCATTAACTGACTGGAGCCAAATATATTTCTCTTATTTAAATATATCTACCCTCATCAAAGGCATAGAGGATGTCGTGCTCATTCTAGAAAGTCCAATTTTGTGAAAATCGGAGCTCGGAGTCAAAAGTTATGGCCGTTTGAAGTTTCCGGACCAAACGTTGACTTTTCTTCTTCTCCTTTGGCCGCTTCGGCTTTTCGCGTCCCACGCATCCCTTTGTCCCATTTGTCCCAATGCTGAAGTTCCCTGTTTCAGCCGAACCGGCCGGTTCGCGTACTCTCGTCCCAACTGTCCCGGACTGTTTGGGACAAATTTTCCCGATTCGCCGGTTCGGCCGGTTCGCGCCCTTTTGTCCCAACTGTCCCGGACTTTAAGTTCTCATTTCGGCCGATCCGGCCGGTTTGCGTACTTCACGTACCTTCGGCCCAACTATCCCGGATCTGTTTGGGACAAATTTTCCTAATTTGCCCGGTTCAACAGTTAGTCAATTTTTTTCATTTTTCGGCCAGTTCGGATTTCCGCGTCCCGCGCGTCCCTTTGTCCCAAATGCTGCGCAGATCGCCTGGCAGCCTTTTGGCCGGTTCGCGCCCAGATGTCCCTCACATCCCAACTGTTGCGAGGACTAAGACTTAGCCATTTTTCACAATTTTTTCTGGCCCGAGCCTGTTTTTTTTGCAATTTTTCTTACCTTTCCTCAGAACTTGCTCTCTTCTTGGGGGTGAATTTTGGATAACAATTTGGTGACTCAGCGGGGTACCTGCCTGCTAGGTAGAACAGCCAGCTGTTTGTAGCAATCCATTGGGCATGGAGTCTGTTTGATAACCTCTCAGCTGATCTGAAATTTGAAAACCTGTGTCCTTGAGCCATCAAAACATTCGTTGAGCTGGTTTTCCTGTGGCTGCAATTCTTTTCCAGGAGCTTGATGAACTACAAACATGCACATACTAGAAGCAATAGGACATGTGCACAAGCACTTAGGGAAATAAAAACTACTCTAACAGCAGTACAATGTGCATAAGCACTTAGAGGAATGGAAATTCTAAATTAATATTTACAAGGGTGAAAATCTATCTTTTTAGTAGCAACATTTGAGATAGATCCCATTGACCGGAATCTGCAATTCTTCACCATCCAACTTAGCCAGTCGGAAAGCATTGCTACCTTTGCATTCGATGATCATGTACGGGCCACTCCAGATGGCATCAAACTTGGAGTGCTTTCCTGGTTTTGCACGATCAGCATCCCACTTCAGTACCAAATCTCCAGTTTGCAATATCCTGGCCTTAGCTTTCTTGTCAAAAATCTTTTTGACCAATGCTTTATCCTTTTCTATGGTCTGCATTGCATGCTCTCTTATCTCTTCTAATTCCATCAGCTCTACATACCTGATTTCCATAGGTTCAAACTCAGCTAGTTCCAACTGTTTCATGAGCTCCAACGTTGGCAACTCAAGTGATATAGGTAGAACTGCTTCTTTCCCGTATACAAGCTTGTATGGAGAGCTTCCTGTAGATCTCTTGGGTGTGATTCTATCAGCCCATAGGGCTGATTTGAGCTTTGCGTGCCAAGTTCTCTGATTCTCATCAAGAGTCCTTCTAATGATTCTTAGTAGATTCTTGTTCGTAGACTCGGCTTGACCATTACCTTGAGGGTAATAGTTTGATGAGGTGCTAAGATACACACAATTCTTAACAGCCCATTCATGATCTTTGTGCAAGGAATGCCAATGCATTGTCTGATATGATAGTGGCAGGGGCACCGAACCTCGTGACTATCCCTTCATAGAAATCTAAGATATTAGATTCATTTGCCTCCTTTAGTGCCACTACTTCGGTCCACTTAGTGAAATAGTCTGTTGCTGTAAGTATCCACTTGTGACCTTGACTCGAATTGGGATTGATGACTCCAATGAAGTCCAGTCCCCATTGCATGAATGGGTGATTTACTGAAATTGGAGGAAGGGGCAGCGCTGCTAACCTTTCTTTCCCCGTGAAGAATGCACATCTCTTGCATTTCTTGACCCATGAGTAGCAATCATTGAACACAGTAGGCCAATAGTAACCAGCTTTCATGATTTTGAGAGCTATCACTCGTGGAGCAAAGTGGCCTCCTGCTTCCCCGTCATGGAACTCGTGTAGGATCTTCTCAACTTGACCTGTTCCAATGCATCTTAATAGAACTCCATTGATGTCCTTTTTAAACAAAACTCCATCAACAAGCACATATGGAATGGCTTGTAATCTGAAGTATCTCCTCTTTGCTTTGCTCACTTCTGGAGGGCACAAGCCTGTTTGGAGGTAATGCACCAAGTCTTGAGTCCAACATGGGATGAGTGCATCATCAGCTGGTTGGTCTTGATCGTTCTGTAGTAGCAAGACAACATCTTCTTCACTTTTTGACTCGTCTGGTTGTTTGGAAGCGAGCTGCTCACACAAGCCTTTGCCACGAACTAGCTTGGTCACTTTGATTTCAATATCATATTCCATCACCCGAGTGATCCAACCTGCTCTCTTCTCATTTAAATCCTTGTTTAGGAGGAAGTCCTTGACACCAGCATGAGACACCAGCAGTTGAATCTTATTGTTTGAGACCAAGTGTCTGAACTTCTTCAAACTTCTGATGATGGCAAGGACATGCTTTTCAATGAAAGAATACTTTATTTCGTAATCTTCCAAGGTTTGACTGAAGAATGCTATGGGCTGTTCTGAACCTTCTCTATTCAGCTGTGTCAAGATAGCTGAGATTGTATCTGATCCTCCAAATGCATACAACATGAAGTCCTTTGAGAAATCTGGGTTGATAAGAGTTGGAGCTTGTGATATTGCATGCTTGATGTTTTCAAAACTCTCTTTGCCTTCTGCTGTCCATTTGAATGCCAGACTCTTCTTCAACATCATAGTTAGAGGCTTCACAAGAGTGGCAAAATTAGGCACAAATCTGCGGACAAAGTTTATCCTTCCTAAGAAGCTTTGGAGAGATTTCTTGTGGTGTGGTAATGGAAGCGTTCGGATGGCTTCAACCCTTTCAGGATCAATTGTTAGCCCTTCCCTAGAGACGATGTGGCCCAACAATTTGCCCTCGTGTGCCAAGAATATACATTTCTTTGGATTCAACGACACTCCAAACCTTCTACACCTCTGAAACACTTGCCTAAGGTGAAAGAGATGGTCTGCTGCATTCTTTGAGAAGATAGTGATATCATCTAGGTATACCAGCACTATATTGTTGATTAAGCCTTTGAATGCCATATCCATAGCTCGCTGAAATGTTGCTCGGCATTTGACAGTCCAAATGGCATCTTCTTGTAAGCATACGTGCCCCATTTTGTAGTGAAGGCCGTCTTGAATTGATCTTCTTCCTTTACCATTATCTGATTATAGCCTGAATATCCATCTAGCAATGAAAACCTTTCTGAACCAGCTACAACCTGCAATATTTGTTCCATTGATGGAAGCGGATAATGATCTTTGAGTGATGCTCTATTTAGATCGCGAAAGTCCACACACAATCTTATTTCTCCGTTTCTCTTTCTTACCGGCACCAAGTTTGCAACCCAACTTGAGTGTTTGATGGGGAAGATGATACTGGCCTCAATGAGCTTGCCTAACTCTTTTCTCATGAGAGGTTCAATATGAGGATTTACTGGCCTTTGCTTTTGCCTGACAGGCTTGGATTCCGGATCCAACTCAATAGTATGTTGTGCCAACTTTGGGTTGAAACCTCTTAAATCTTTGTAAGTCCAAGCAAAGACATCTGGGAACTCTTGACAAAGCTGAACAAAATTAGATTTCTCTTGTGGAGTACTTACTTTGCCAATTTGCAATGTCTTGCCTTCATTGACTAAGATAGGTTCTGAATCTTCACCCTTTACTTGAATGTTCGCCTTCTCCTTCCGGAACTGATCATTTGGGTTAAAGATTGACTCTAAGGTTATGAGGCCTTTTGGAAATTTGTTATTTCTCAGTTGCACCACTTGGTCACCATACTGCTGCTCCAACTTGTCTTGATTTCTGGCGGAGAACTCAGCTTCTTCTTGTAGGAAATTAACAATCGTTGATCATTCTCGAAGACTTGCCAACTTGTGTTGTTATCTGGAACAGCTGGCCTCACAACCACTTTGACATGAGGCTGAATTTTCTCACTTTTGATACTTTCTACAACATCAAACACAGCTCCAATTGCTGCCAGCCTATCAGCAGCTTCATTCCTTTTTCTTGGGATGGAATTGATGCTAAAAGCTTCAAAATCTTCAATAAGATCCCATACCCAATTTTTGTAGTTCTTCAACAGATCATTTTTGACAGCATTTTTTCCTTTGACTTGGTTTACGATCAGCTCACTATCACCAAATACTTGTAAATTCCTGATGCCTTTCTTCCTTGCCTAGTGCAGTCCATGAATTAAGGCTTCATACTCAGCTGTGTTGTTTGAACAGGAAAACTGGAAACGGAAGGCTGAGTAATACCTTATACCTTACGGTGAAATGAGCATAGCTCCTCCTCCTGCACCTTGTCTACTCCTTGACCCATCAAAGAACAATTGCCATACTTCATTCATGTCTTTATTATACGGATTGGTGATGCTTTGGGAAGAGGTTGATTCTCTTCATGTAAACAATAAACTCCTAGCTCAAATTCTTCTATTTCTTGATAAGGATCAAAAGCATGCACCTTGCTTGCCCATTCATCAAGAGTCAAATGGGATGCTTCCAACCTTGGTGTCACTTCATCGATTGCTTGGATAATCTTCTTGATCAAACGCGGCCTGAGCAGCTTGGTATTGGTATTGATTTGGCTTGGAGTGTAAGGCTCAATGTGAAAGTTCGCAATAGGCTCAGACTGATTGTGGTCCATACCTTGTTCTGAACAACATGTGTGACCAATCCGCCGAAAGATAGCCTCCAATTTTAGCAGTGAAGTCTCTTGACAAGCACAATGCAAAGAGTGGTGGTAGGTCTATGACTGACACATCTTGTAACACTGTTACGTTAGGACATGCATGCAGTGTGAGGCTCAAACCTTTGATTATTCCAACCGTTGTCACTGCTGTCCCATCTAATTGCACTACACCCTTGGAGATGACTTCATATTGGAGTCCTAGCTGATCAGCTATTTGCTTGGGCATTACTGAACTACTGGCCCCAGAGTCAATCATGCAATTATGTACCAACCTATCTCCTATGATCAATGAAACATAAAATGGAGGGGGCTTCAACATTTTACCTTGCTGACCTCCATGATTTCCTTCAGGCTGGGCAACATTTGTGAGTACCTTCTCTTGCATTTGGACCTATTGATTAGAAGTTGACCAGTCCTTCATGGTAGCTTGTAGCAAATCTCTTTGTCCTGGGATAGATAGTGATTCCCACATTGATATGTTTACATTTGTCTTCTTCATCTGATCAATGATACTGAATGGAGATGAAGTATCCCTCTGCTGTCCCTTGGCCTGCGCATTCATTCCTTGCAAATGAACGGCAGCAGCTGGCATCTGAGTTGGTTTAGGAGCTGGTTTGGATGCTCCTTGTATGTTTGGAACTACAGTTTGCTTGCCAGCGGCTTGTGGAGTGGTAGAAGGTTGTGGATCGCTCGAAGCCAATGGATGTTCTTCACCCAAATTTCTCCTCTTTGACCTTGTGTTGGCTGCAACACTTTGAGAGGGTATTTGATTCATACCACGAAATCTTGACTCGCCAATTGACAAGAGTAGTTTCGTTCGAGATGTTCCTTCTTCTGGGGTGCCCCTTGTTGCTGGTCTTCTTCGTGGTTGGACTCTTGCGACCCACCAATGGTTTGCACCATTAGAGCCTGATTTAATGCACCATTAAAGCACATTGATTGGTTATGTGGCTGACTGCACGGGAAACACCAATCATATTCTTGGGCCATGTTATTTTGGACTAGCACCAAAGCTCTGGATGCAAATGTAGCATTGGGATTATAGGGCTGAAATGGTCTATTAGCAGGAGGCCTTGCTTGATTCTGATTTGCAGCTGGATTGGGTGGTCTTTGAGGTTGATATGGTTCCTGTTAGGCTGAGCTTGAGGTTGATATGGTCTAGCACTTTGAGCTTGCTGTCTTTTGATAGTAACCAGCTCATTTCCCAAATTTTGCAATTGTTTCATGACCTCTTGGAGTTCATTTGAAGCATTAGAGGATGAGGTAGAAGTCTCATTTGAACTTTGATTTCTAGGAGTGGGAATAGGAGCCAAAGTGGGTGCTTGACTAGTGCTTGGATTTTCTAAGTTCGGATACAAGGGCATGGGAGGCCTAGGAGCTAGTTTACCAGCTTGAATAAGACAGTTTTTAGCCCTAATGGCAATGCTATAAGCAACAGGTAAGGTTGTGCCTCCCATAGATTGAATTAACATAGAAATATCAGAATTCAAAGCTTTAAGGTAATATAGAAAAGCACCTTCTGCTGTTGGCCTGACTGCCACTGGAATCCTATCCCAAGACCTTTGAAATCTGAAGTTGAAGTCAGTCAGCTGCTCGTTGGGGGCTCTCTTGATAGTTGTCAATTGTTCTAGAAGAGACAAATTGTCTCCCTTCTCTCCAAACTGCTCATGGAGAACTATGCACAACTGATTCCAATTTGTGATAGAACCGGTTGTAAGGCTCCTGAACCATTGCAATGCCTTCCCTTTGAACGAAGATGCCAGCAATTTGACAGCCACATCCATTTCATTTATCTCATGGATTACACAGACGTTAGCAATGTCTTTGACATGATCACCAGGAGTGGTATGATTTTCTCCAGTGAAAAATGGAATGTTCTTCAATGCTGCAATTGGAACTAGATTCTGTGCATTGAGGGCAAGTGGGCTGCTACCAGTGAAATTGACAAAGGGATTTAGTGGTTGCGCCATTCTGATTGGTCGAAGAACTCTTATTGATACAAGAAAAGGTCTACCAGGTGGAGGTGTAGACAAAGTTCTATTAGGTGGAGATGCAGATCTTTGAGCTCTTCTTCCCCTTCTTTCTCTGCCTGGAGATAGATGCAGATAAACAAACAATCCTTCCTCCCTAGTTCTTGATCTAGTCTGTATTCTTCTCATAAATTTGCCAGGCTTGGACTGCTGAAACCAGCGGATTATGCCTCTTTGGGAGTCGCCAGATGTGCAATTTTAAAGCTCCTTCAAAGCTGGAACTTACAATAAGTACACATCAATCTTGTTGCAATGAAAGTGAAGACATCTAAGGTCCCACCGGATGTGCCAGAACCGTTATCACCGAATCACAGCACCCCTGCGCATATACTTGAACTCACGGTGTGATTGGATAACATGGGTACTATCTCCAAGTTGTGGGACTTGCTACTTGAGATAGACCTCCAGAGAAAGCTGGTTCTTGCTCCTAAACTACCTGCCACAATCTACTCTAATGCAAGATAAGCTAACTGTTCTAATCTAAATTTCCAAGGGACCAGGGAGAGAGAATGCATAAAATGAAAGCCTACACTAAAGCAGTGATACACCAGAAAAGGAGGGTGTGAGAGTAGTCTCCAAATGTGTGAAATACAGAGGCAAAGTGCACACTAGAAGAGGTGATGACAGTTCACCATAATCTAGCAAAATGCATTCACAACAATATTCCAAGCATACACAATGATAATGAATCCCTGCAAGAACATAATAAATAGACACAATATTCTTATAGAAAGATCAAAGGGGCAAGAAGAATGCAAGAAAACACAGTAGGGGAAGATACATCCACAAACTGGTATTTTATTGCTTCATGATATGCACAGTTCAATCTATTACAAGATAAGGGCCTGGATCACCATGCAAGGAGTCCACTACAAGGGCCTGCAACACACTGGCTTCACAAAGAAATTTTGGCAGAGATTTTCTACCCAAAAACTCTCTTCTTTACAATGAGCCCAACACTCCAATTTATAGAAAAAATGAGAAGGAGAAGAGAAGGGAAAATGGAAATCCCGAAATCTGTCCTTCAACCACCTGTAAGAGGCATTAAATTGAGTGAAATGATTGTATATTACTTGCAAAAGGCTCCCCATACTGTCCCATGTGTCTGCAAAGCTGAGAGAAAGAATGATGACCATGACTCTTAATTGCACTCCCAACTACCAAATAAAACACTATTCGAACCTGGCCACGTTTCCTCAAAAATCTCAATCAATTTTTGATCAAATCTGAAATTTCTTGATTTATGTGCATCGGTCTTGGAACCACAATTCCAACGGTACCAATTTTATGCGATTTTGTTGAGAAAGGAAAAAGTTATGGCGTTCGAGCGGGCAGCTATTTTGGGCACTGGCAAAGCGTTTTACGTCATTTGACGGAAATGAGCATTAACTCGACTAGAGCCGAATATATTTCTCTTATTTAAATATATCTACCCTCATAAAAATAAGAAATCCCACGCGTGCCCTTTGTCCCATTTGTCCCAAATGTTGAAGTTCCTTGTTTCGGCCGAATCGGCGGTTCGCATACTCTCGTCCCAATCTGTCCCATCACTGTTTGGGACAAATTTTCCCATTCGCCCGGTTCGGCCGGTTCACGCCCTTTTGTCCCAACTATCCCGGACTTTAAGTTCTCATTTCGGCCGATCCGGCCAGATTCGCGTACAGCGTACCTTTGGCAATTGTCCGGATCATTTTGCGACAAATTTTCCCGATTCACCGGTTCAACAGCTTAGTCAATTTTTTTCATTTTTCGGCCGCCGGATTTCCGTATCCCACACGTCCCTTTGTCCCAAATGCTGCTGCGCAAACCACTTTGGCGGTCTTTCGGCCGGTTCGCGCCGAGATGTCCCTCACGTCTCGATTGTTGCGAGGACTAAGACTTAGCCATTTTTCGCAATTTTTCGGCCCGAGCCTGCTTTTTTACAATTTTTCTTACCTTTCTTCAGAACTTTCTCTCTTCTTGGGGGTGAATTTTGGATAATGAGACCTAAACTAGAAATGTTTTACTAATCTAATTGAAGGAAAGTAGTTATTAAAATTGTTAGAATTAGCAACACTCTTCCTTTCCTAAATGTATAGAGTTGTATAATTAAAAAAATCATCCTCCCAAGCCTATCCTTAGTTGAAACAAACACAAAATAAAATGATCCATAAATTTGTATTTGTAACTAGAATGAATTATACTTTCCTCTTTAATGTATACATAACTATATTTGAACAAATTACATATAAATGTTTCTTCTTACTTTCCCTTATAAATAATGAGTTAAATATAGTTTTTTTAATAAAAAAATAAAGTTTAAATAAATTTGGTTACCTTCGTATGCTTAATATACTATATTACTAACATATTAACTTAGTTGCACTTTAATAACAATGACTAAATGCGAATATGAATAATATATATATGTTTATATATATACTATATTATTATTATTATTAAATACTAATAATAATAATAATAATAAATATTATATTAATAAATCTTTTACCAATCGAAACCGATAAATAAATAAAAATGAATCAGCCCATGTTGGGCGCGTAGTGTCTAGTCGTATTGGCTTTGTCGGTGTTGGGAGATTGGGTTGGGGGAGGGGCACCGTGGGTTGGGGTTGGGGTTGGGGTGGGGTGGTTCCACATCCCCCAACACACCTATATATTAAATTAAACCTATGGTGGGGGTCGAGCCCCACAAAACTTCTTTTATATTTTCTATGTGTCTGCATAATTTGCACTTTACTTTGTACATAGTACGTGAGTATTTTGAACCGATACCTCCATGTTTTTGGATTTATTCACATATTGTTGTATATATACACAGACACACAAACACACACACATTCATTTGAGAGATTTTAGGAAAGAAAAGAAATGGAAATATTATAAAAATGCGTAACTATTGGGCAAATGGAAAATACCCAAATGGGTATTCTATTTAATTAGTCTTGAGAAAATAAAAAGAATTTTCTTTATCTCTAACCCTTGAATAAGGTATTATAGAAATGAAAAAAATGTAGTAGAAGTTGTGAGCATCCATCCCGAAACTTATTCCTTCTCATCCATGGCTTCCTCCTCTTCCGTCTTTTCTTAACTGTAGAAACGAGAAAAATGAATGAAATGAGTAAAAGAGATGAATAAAAGTTTCCCTTAGAGATTTTAGGGTTGATTTGAATTTTCCTCATCCAATGGCCCAATTTATCTCCTACAAATGTTAGGTGGGGTTGGTGAAGTGATCATTTGGTCACATGGGTCTTCTTTTGAATGGGGCCACTTGTGTGGTTTGAAAGTTAATTAAATTATTACTTTTTTATTTAATTTAAATAAACTCCTTTCCTTATTAGTTTAGACTACTTTTATATTAGAGAATTAAATAATTAGCCTTGTGTAAATGGAAGGGTTGTTTTAGTCTTGGACTTTAATTTTAAATATTGCATGACCTTAGGAACCACCGTATTAAATTAATTTTAGGATTAATTTAATGAAATATTTTAAACTTAACCTTAGAGTAAATCAATTGTTTTATTTAAATACTATTATTTAAGATGTTTTTGTGATGATCATGTGAAACTAAAGGTTAACCTTATCGTCGCCTTCATTTTCTGTAAAAAAAAAACAAAGAACAAAAAATATTCCATAATTTTTCTAGTATAACTTTTGTTTGGTTTTGGGTTTCGTGTGTGATGTTTTGTGGGCATTACACTTAGTATCGAGTTGTGGGTTCAGCGCTTAGACCACTGAGCACACCTAGAAAACATGAAATGAAAACAAATAAACCTAGCACAACTTTAAACCTAGTACACATAACTATGCATGATGTTTTGAAACATAGAAAATTTAGAAAACTAGAAACAAAATCTTAGATGAAGAGAAGGGTTGTTTAGACTTGGAATTTTATTATTAAAGTTTTGCATGATCTTAGGCACCTAGGTATTAAATAAATTTAAGATTAATCTAAAGAAATATTTTAAACCCAACCATAGACTGAATTAATCCTTTTATTTAACATTATTAATTAATTAATTTTGTGATGATCGGTTATTAACTAAGGGTAGCTAAACGTTGCATTCGTATTTAACAAAAAAAAAGTCCATAAGTTTTCTTGTATAATCTATGTTTAGTTTTGGGTTTCGTGTATGAAATTTTATGGGCATTACATTTGGTATCAGAATCATGGTTTCAATGCTTGGACCTTGGGCACGGCTAGAAAACATGAAACAAAAAATAAATAAACCTAACGCAACTTTAAACCTAGTACACACAACTATGCATGATGTTTTGAAACATAGAAAATTTAGAAAACTAAAAACAAAATCTTAGATGATTATAAACTAACTCTCACCTTGGTCTGTGTAGGAGGTACGGACTAGACAAGGGGTTCCTACATGTGGACCTAGATCTACCACCCCCAGATCAAGCAGTAGAAGCTATTCTACCTTAGATATTGCAGATGCTACAGGAGGTTAATTCCTCTATACACGGAGGATTGATAGGAAGACGACCTAGCAGGAAGGATATGGAGCCATCAATGGAGGCTTGTGCACCTTCACATCATAGTGCAAAGGAGATGGCAGAGAAATCCCACTGTATTTAGTTAGATATAAGTCATCTCCTATAGATCTCAGAGATTGAGATGTGATGTACGAGAGATAGGTATAAGAGCCCTAAACCTAGAGTGGATCACGTAGAGAGGCCTAAAGGGTGACAAGTCATCTATAACGGAGCACATTAGAGAGATAATGAAGTTGCATCTACCTCATTTTATTGGAGATAGGAGGATTTTATGTCGATACATGGTTGGTTAGCTTGAGTGGATGCTTCAAGCTATGCCCTTGTTCTAGTAACATGAAATCTTGTGTTTCCAACCACCTTTCGAGAGATGGATCCAGAGCATGGTGGAAAGCGAGAAGCAAAAAATCGATGTAGATTCTCATCATCACTGTCACTTGGGATCTCTTTGAGGAGAGTTTCAGGAGTAGATATATTTCAAGAGGTTCATTCAAGCAATGGATTGATGAGTTCCATGATCTGTGTCAGGCCTCCATGATGGTAGTAGAGTATGAGGGATGATTCTTGGATCTACTTTAGTATGTAGACTACATGCACGATGAGCAGGTTTGAGTTCATAGGTTCATTAGGGGCCTGAAATTGGAGTTGGGTGGGGCAATGTGCATTCATTGCCCATAGACATTATCAGAGGCCATGGAGAAGGCCTATATTGCATAGGAAACCGGGGAAGACTCGGCGAGGCATGTGATAGAGTGACGAGTCGCATACAACAGCTATAGGATGGTATATCGGGGATAAGATCCTCCTCATGGTGGAAATATATCAACATAGTCTTCCTTCCCAGCCTCTATCTATCTGAAATCAAGAGCAGATCGGGAGTAGAAAAATCTACCGCCATTTTGACCTCCACAACGTCTTGATGCACATATAGGGCTTAGTATGGGACCACTAGCTAGGGGTCCTAATAGGACACTGAGCTCCACCTCAAGAACAGTCAAGAGCAGTATGTGCGCCACAAGACCCACAAAGATTTATGTTGAAATCATCATTTTCTTCAGCACGTACTACTGGGCCACCTGGAGGACTATCTACGCAGTGGAGAGGACCAGAAACTTATTATGGATGTGGCATGCATAGACATCATTAGAGAGAATTCCCTCAGTACTAATCAAGGTAAGGAACCTGGTTTTGAGCCTACCATTGATGACATGGCTAGGAGTCACAAGATATATGTAGCGGTCAAGACCCACTAGGCAGAGCACCAGGGCACATTGATAGAGACCACATGTAACATTGGTGGTTTTCCTATCCCTATTTTATTTGACTCAAGCTCATCGATTCTTTCATTTTGCCATCTTTGGTAGATAATTACAGTTGGTTGGTTGCGGTTTGGCAAGGTCTTAGCCTGGGACGGCGAGATGGGTTACGGAGCCAAGATCTCAATTGAATCCTTAGTCAAGGACTGTGCATAGTGGACCTTAGACCCTATACCACTACCTTGGATCTTCGTATTCTTCGTTGGGTTCGTATGGTATTAGCTTGGGCATAGATTAGTTGTCTACACACAGATCTAGAGTTGATTACTACGGTGATATTATATCTTGTGAAGATGATTTGGGAGTGGAGTTAGTGATTTTGGAGTCAAGAGACCCATCTCTATCCACACAATTTATTCTATGCATACGAAGCGGTGTGTGTGATAGGGTTATCAGCTATATGTTATTACATTTAGTGATATGTATTAGGATGAGGCTAGTGGAACCGCACTTGATGATCACCTCATTTTGCGGGATTTCTCAAATGTGTTTCCTAGTGAGATGCCAAGGATGCCTCCCCATGTGAGATACATTTTCACAATGACTTGGTTCCAAGAGAGGAACCTATCTCGTGTGCTCCTTACAGGATGACCACACGAGCTATGTGAGCTCCGGTTGCAGCTTGAGGGCCTTCATAAGAAAGGCCTAATCCATCCTAGTGTGTCCCCTTGGGGTGCACTAGTGATTTTTGAGAAGAATAAGGATGAATCCTTACGTTTGTGTGTGGAATATCATTAGCTGAACAAAGTAGCTATCAAGAATTGCAATCCCCTTCCTCGCATCGATGATTTTCTTGATCAGATGAAGGGAGCCACTATATTTTCTAAACTTGATCTTAAGTTAGGATACCATTAGCTAAGGATTGCAGATGCAAATATCCACAAGTCAGCTTTCCACATGAGGTATGGCAACTATGAGTTCACAATGGTGCCATTTGGTCTTATGAACGCCCCTTCCATGTTCATGAGTTTGATCAATGTGGTGTTTATCTTTATCTTCTCACATACACATGATGAGCATGAGTAGAACCTTCGTCAAGTTCTACAGTTTCTTCATGAGCAACAAATTTATGGGAACCTGAAGAAGTGTGTGCTCATTCAGTGAGGTGCATTATTTAGGTAACATCATTTATTTGGATGGTATCATAGTCGATCATTCCAAGATTAGAGCCATTATGGATTGGCTAGCATCCACTAGTGTGACCAAGGTGCGTAGATTCATGGGGTTCTCAAGATACTACAGGATATTTATTCAGACTTCTCTTAGGTTATGCACTCCATCATTTCCCTTCATTGGAAAGGGAATAAGTTTTTGGGTTAGATAAATATGAAAAATCCTTTAGGACACTAAAGGAATGCCTTATGACATCACCTATTCTTGTTGTGCTAGACCCTCGGGATGATTTCTTCATTTACATAGATGCTTCTTTGGTAAGATTAGGAGGTGTGTTGATGTAGGAGGATTGTGTTCTAGGTTTTGAGTCTCGCAAACTTAAGGATTATGAGCTCAATTATCCGGATCATGACATTGAGCTTGTAGTAGTTATGCATGTTTAGGTTCGATGGAGACACTTCTTTTTTTGTAGGAGATTTATACTCGGGACTGATCACTTGAGACTTCGCTACCTCTTCACTGCCCCAATCTCAACTTTCGTATGTGGCGTTGAATGGAATTGCTTTACGAGTACGACATGAAAATAGAGCATGTGAAGGGAAAGAATAATGTGGTTGTAGATGCCCTAAGTAGACAAAGACATGTACCTATGATTACCTCGGTGAGTACAGATTTTTGGATTATGATCTTGCAATGGCTTCCTCATGAAAAGTTCTACCTTGTAGCCAAATCATAGATTGAGTCCCAAAGACCCCTTGAGGGGAATTTTGATGGATTATAACTAGAGGCAGGTGGTCTTCTCAAACACAAAGGTAGGATATATGTTCGTAGAGATGGAGGCTTGAGACAAGATATCTTAGAAGAGGCTCATTGTGCACCTTATTCAACCCACCTAGGGGTGAAGAAGATGCATGCCACCTTGAGACAACTTTATCATTGGAGAGGTCTTTGGCGGGATGTGGCTCATTTTATGTCATGTTGTTTAGAGTGTCATAGGGTGAAGGAAAAGCATAAACATCTAGATGGCATTCTCTACCCGCATTCCATACCGAGTGGAAATGGGACACTATTTCCATGGCTTTCATCATAAGGATACCAAGGTCGAGATACCACCACGAAAACATTATGGTCACGATGGATAAATTGACGAAAGTGGATGATTTTTCTCTAGTGAAGACCACCTATACAGCTAGTGTAGTAAGGTGAGTATAGCTCAATGAGATTGTCAGATTGCATAGGATTCTGGGGAAGATCATTTACGACTACAGTCCATTATATACTACTGACTTCTGGACTTCCTACAGTGGGTTCTTAGTATGATTATCAACTTCAGTAAAGCTTATCATCCAGAGACAGATGGATAGACAGAGTGAGTGAATCAAATATTAGAGGATATGTTATAGATGTTATGTCATGGACCAGTTAGTCTAAATGAGAGGAGTACTTGTATTTGGTAGAGTTTTCCTACAACAGTTTTCAAATTTAGATTGGTAGGGCTTCTTTTCGGGCGTTGTATGGCAAAGAGTGCAGGATACCCTTGAGTTAGGATAGGTTGGAGGACAAGGTTTCTCTTGGGCCAAATTTGGTACAAGATATGGAGTAGTAGGTTGTCTTGATTCAAATGAGGATTCAAGAGGCTCGGGATAGGAAGAAGAAGTATGCGAGATATGAGGATGATAGATCAAAGTTTTGTGGTGCGCACGAAGGTGTTTCTTCATGTCGGGCCCGATAAGCGTCGATTTGTTATGGAGAAAGCTCTAAGTTAGCTCCTAGATTTGTGGGTCTCTTTGAGATCTTAGAGTGTATCAGTCCCTTAGTCTATTGTCTAGCATTACCACCTAGCTTGTCTCACATGCATGATGTTTTTCATGTATCGCACTTAGGAGATATATTCCAAATTCCTCTCTTGTTTTGGAGTAGACCGCATTGTAGGTGCGGGAGAGCAGGGGAAGGTGTCAGTGGAACCCATACGCAACATAGAGAACAAAACCCGGGCCTTCGAGGCCATGAGATTGAACAGGTGTTGGTCCATTAGGATAGTTATGATGATACTACAACCAATTGGGAGGATTCTACTATTTTACGAGCCCCGGTTTCCTCATTTATTCGGGTGACTTCAAGAAGGAAGTTGAGTCTAAGGGGAGGGGGATGTAGTTCCCACTCCTCTTTGACACTATTCTATATTGATATTGATATCTTTGTTGGACTGATGTTGAGACATTTGATTATGATACATTGATCATTGGATGATAGATTATCTTGATATATGGATTATTGACACTATGATGTTATGTTTTATTATGATGCACTAGATAGTGATGTTAGATAGTTGATATATATATTGATTTTCATGATATGGATTTCCTACTGACACATCATGTTTTGGGATGTTTTTAGTAGAATTGTAATCTCATGGATGTTATGTTTAGAGTTTGACATATTGATGGAAAATAGAATTTTTAAATGTTGAATAATGATCATTGATTTTATATGCATATGTTTTCGATGTTGTTAATACATGCCAAAAGGCCGAGAGAAGTATTTGTTGTGTACAAGAATTTTAGCATAAACATCAAACATGATATGGGACTAACCACGGAAGGATGTCGGCCGTTGAGCAATGAGGCCAAATTTTACAACTTGTGTAATGTTGTTTTGTGTGTGTTTTGTATGTCTTGTTTGGAAGTCTCCCATGGGGGTGATTTCACATGTATGGTCATGGGGTGAATTGTGTCCGTTTCTTTAATTTTTGCATGTTCTTATTTATGATTTGTGTATTTAAAATTTGGAAAATTTGTCACTTTATTAACATGTGTAAATGTGTGTTAATTAGACTTAACCTTTCTTGTTTTGTTTAACCAAATTAAATATGTGACAAATAGTTATTATGAGATCTTGTAGTCCTTGTGTAAGTAAAATATTATGTGATTTGGGAGTTTTGTACTCCACCCCAAGTTCCAATTCAGATTTTGAATTGGGGAGCACTTTGGAGACTTGTGGGATAAGCAAGACTTGTCCTATGGGTTGGGAAGCTTAATTTTGACTCCCTTGTCCATTTTTGAGTGTAAGAGAAGGAAAACCATTACACCTTCTTTCTACCTCAATTTATTATTTCCCTTGAAATCATGGTGTGCAAATTTTGAGCCATGTGGGTTGTCATAGTCCTTTCTTGTGCATTCACGTTTCTTGGTCTTGGTTTGTTGACTTGAGTGTGGGGATGGGGAATGATGAAGTTGCATCCTACATGGAGCCACATCATCATCCTCACATCCCATTTCTATTTATTGGGGATTTTTCGTTGGAATGGGGGTTAGTTGCTCATTTGGCTTCTTGTTTACTTTTGGATTTTGGAGTTTGGAGTGCTTGGAAATTCCTTTGCTTGTATTTGAAGAGGCTTGTGAAGATTTTATTGGATCTTGATGGAGAGGTAGGCTCTCCACATTTTTATTATTATGTTATTTTTTTTTTGTAAGCAATGTTGTGCTTGTTAAAATTATTTTTGTCTTGTGATGGTGTTTATGTGGGTTGGTTGAGTAGTTGGCCTTAGTTGGGTGTGTGAGAAGGGCTTATGGGACCATTCGGGATAGAAAAGGGCGAGTGTTAATGGAAGTCTTACCTATGGGGAGAGAAAAGAGATTCATGGATTTGTTGCATGTTGCGAGGAGAGATAAGAATCGTGTGTGATTATTTTGTGCACTTGGAGGCTTAGGGTAAGACTCTCATTTCACTTGGGAGGCATAAGGAGGTGGTCTCCCATAACCATTTCTCTAATTTTTGTGATTCTAAAACCTTTGTGTTGTTGTGAAGTTGTAATATTGTGGATTATGTTGTTAGGTTTTGAGTTGAATGCCTTGTATGTGTTGTTGTCAAGCCACCTTGTTCAAGTTGTCATTGTGGCTCAATGTTCCTCATTATTCCTTGATTGGGGCTCGGGGCCATTAAGGGAATGGATTATTTCCTTAATGGATTTAAGGTTGGGTAGAGAGCATTTCCTACTCCCCCTTATTTTTTTTGTGAATCCATTGTGAAGATTGAAGAATGTCAAAGTTAGAGCTACCATTGTGAGGAAGACATGCTTCTTTGGAAAACTTGTAACTTGGCCTTGTTGCAAGCTCACTTATTGTATATTGTTAAAATATATACTTTCCATTTGGAATGGATGTATTGTAAAATTGTGAGTTGTGATAAAGTTGTTTTATTCTTTGGAAATCATCTTATCTTGTAAACACTTTTATGAGTGTTGATTGAGAAAATTAAAATTTCAAATGTGTTTGTTTGGGAAAAACAATTATCAAGTTTTAATTTGTCTTGGTGAAAGGAAAATTTGAATAGAGTTGAAATGGATATGCATCCTTTTTTAATTTAAGTGTTTTCAATTTTCTCAAATGTGATATACTTCCATTTCTAAGAATCTGTGAAGTGTGATAGTCTTCAATTTGAAAGAAATGAGTATTTACTTGGTTTTCTTTTGATTATGAAATGGAATGATTATTTTGTTACCTTAAAAGAGATTAAATTGAAGGGCCTAAACTATAAATGTATTACTAAACTAGTTGAAGGAAATAGTAGTTAAAACTATAAGATTGAATGAAACCATTTCCTTTATTATCACTTTGTTCCCAAGTTGTGTAATAAAACTTACATTTGACTTAACATAACTTTTAGTGAAATTTTCAAAATAAAAGTATAAATGTATATATACCCACATTATATTAAAATGTATCCTTGGCTAATTTAGTTTTACAAGTATATCTTACAAAATTTTCCTATATAGATGTTAGGCTAATATTGAGTTATATTAAACAAAAATAAAAGGGAATTAAAATAAATTATGACTATTCCCCCTTTGGAATAATATATTAATAATATTAATATATTACTATATCATCATCTTTCTTATTAAATTAAGTATTAGTAAAAATAAAATACTCATGAATATATATATATATATATATATATATATATATATATATATATATATATATATATATATATCTACTTGTTATTTTATTAATATTAATAATAAATGGTTATTAATATTTTTAATAATAAATGGATTATTTTTATTGATAATTGTCATTATTATTATTATTATTATTGAATGTTCTTATTATTATTACTAATAATGAACATATTTTAAAGTTTTTAATAAACAAAGTTAAACAAAAATAATAATAATAATTTTGGTATAACCTTCATGGTGTGGGTTTCTATAGAAAGGAAATGGGGTGGGGAGGGTTCGACAACCCCACCCCCATCCCATAGTTATTTGGAGTAGGGGGTGAGGTCATCGACCCTTCCCCACCCACATAACAAACAAAAATAAATACGAGTGGGGGCTAATCCCCACCAAACCTCGTAAAATTGTCTCATTACTTTGCACACGACACCTATAAATGGATTCCTTACTAGTATGTATTTATTTGAAAATCCATGGCCATAGGTTATTGTTAAACAATGTTTTGTAATTATATATATATATATATATATATATATTAGTATTAATAAGCTTGTATATGTGAGTAGAATAATCTTCTACTTTTTTAATCTTTCTCGAGTACATTAAATTATATGAAAATGAGAATATATATAAACCTATATTCACACAAGTGTAAGTGTGTGTGTGTGTGTGTGTGTGTGTGTGTGTGTGTGTGTGTGTGTGTGTGTGTGTGTGTGTGTGTGTGTGTGTGTGTGTGTGTGTGTGTGTGTGTAAGTGTGTGTGTGTGTGTGTGTGTACACTTACACAAAAAAAGAGTTTTAGTTGTGTATATCTATTCACAACAGAAAAGAAAAGAAAAAGTAGATCTATAGAATGGTAGATCTATTGAATAAATGAAATTTACCCAAATGGGTATTTTATTGGAAACAAATATATATCAAATCCTGAAATTTACAAACCCTTGAAAGGGGTAGAATAGAGGAAGATAAATAAAATAATATGGATTTGGGATTTGTATATCCATCACCAAGTTTGAACCTCCACATCCATGGCTTCCTCCTCTTCAATCCTCCCTTAACTTGTAAAACCAAAATGAGAAATGAGAAAAAGAAAAGAATAAAAGCCTTCCTTAAGGATTTTTAAGTTTGTTTTGAATTCCTCCATCCAATGGCCTAGATTGGATTCATCCAATGGCCCAAAATGTCTCCTATAAAAGTTATGTGGGGTTAGGTGAGGTGATCATTTGATCACATGGGTACCCTTTTGAATGGCGCCACTTGTCTGTTTTGAAAGTAATTAAGCTTTTCGTTTTATTTTTGTTTAATTTAAATAAAATCTCCCATATTAGTTTATATTACTTTTACATTAGAGAATTAAATAATTACCCTTGTATAAATAGAAGGGTTTTTATATTTCGACTTTTATTATTAAAGTTTTGCATGATATTAGGCACCTAGGTATTAAATCAATTTAAGATTAATCAAAAGAAATATTTTAAACCCAATCATAGACTTAATCAATCATTTTATCTAACATTATTATTTATTTAATTTTGTGATGATTGGTTATTAACTAAGGGTTTAGCTAAACGTTGCATTCATCTTTAACGAAAAAATTATTCCATAATTTTTCTAGTATAATCTATGTTTGGTTTTGGGTTTCGTGTATGAAATTTTGTGGGCGTTACAATTTAAATCTCCACCTTAAAACTCAAATGGCATACTAGTAGAAAACACTTAAAGGGGACAAAATTCAAAAGGATTAGAAATTTGAAATCAAACCTGGATGCATTTGCTAAATTTTAGGGATTTTATTACCACTAGTCTTTTCCTTGATTTAATCTACAAAAATGCTATTTGAACCAAATCTAGTAAGAAAAATAGTACCAAACGGATTCTCTTACTTGACATTATACAAGCCATTGTTAGTTACTATAAAGGGGTTGCTTTTACCTAACCTTCCTCTACAACTAAGGATAATGCTCTTGTGCAATGTATTCAAAACATCCCATGAATAATTTCATAATCCCAAATGGTGGATTGTTTCATGTCTCTTTCTAAAAGTGACCTTAATTAAGCTATGATGTACATGGCCAATAAAAAATATCCGACCATTAATGGATTTTGTTATGATTATTATAGAACCTCGGGATACTTTTGGCATGACTTCCATCGCATATACATTGAATCATTGCAAAAAAAACCATGGGAGAGATCATCAATAAGGTTAATATCAAATTCATTCCCAAATATGGAGATCATAATCCTTGCTTAATGTCTATTACAAATTTATTGCCAAAGATCATGCTCTCCACCTTAGGGAGTTGGTTCATCCTATTTTCAATAATGAAAATCTTTTTATATCAAAAAATGTTATATTCTTGATAATTTTATTTTTTTGGAAGGTATGGAATGGGAATAATATCTAACCAAAATATTTATTTCATTAAAATTTATTTTTAGAAATATTATGAAAAGATTGATTGGCCGTTTAGAATTCACATGTTAAGCTCTTCAATTTAAATATTTGTTTATTTGCATGGAAAACATGTTATTCCAACATGTTGGTGCTTGCATCACTAGTAAGGTTGTTGAACTCTCTAGGTTTAAGATATTAAAATCTATAACATAAAGAATCCCTTTGGCACCATCTCCATATGTTCTAGTTATTAACGATTTCAACTATATGCTTTCTCACTACACCTCCCAAGGCATGCTTGAAAGGCATTTTATTTTCAAAATCCAGAAAAAAATTGAATCATTTTCATTTTGTTGGTGAACCCTTTCACATTTTCCTTAAAAGAAAAAAATTTAATATTTTCATGGATTTCTTTAATAATATTTTCTCCCCTCTAGCTCTACCTTTAAGTTGTGAAAATATAAATGTTACATGAAATATTTAAAACCCATATCTTATTGGGTCACACAATATTAGTTGTAGTGGATTTAACCTAGAATCTAATTCAAATTTCTAGGTATTCCATTCAACTTCCAAGCATCCCTCATTGATATTCGGACATATGTTGTCCAATACTTTTAATAAAAATTAAAACTTGATCAATAAACCACTTTCATTACCGGTAAAATTAAAATATTTCTTGAACGTTTTGGTTAAACCCATGTTTATTGTTCTCCATTCTAACCTAACCCCCACCTCCCATCTAATGTGGCTTATATTTAACTTGAAAAACTTCTCATGGATGTTTTTGGGGCCAAGTATAATATTTCTAAATTATTTCATAGGGTGGCATGGTATATTTTTTGTAAACCTAAAGAGGCGGGATTATTGGGGATCATTGATATCTAACTTGAAGGTCATACTCTTGGAATCAAATAGATTATTTGAATCCTAAACAAATATAAAGCATGGATATTTCTTATCGGACACTTAATCATCCAAGTCTTTCCACTTAGAACAAAATATTTAGAAGGGTTGTATTTTTGATTTGTATTAGTCGGTCATGTTTTGTTAAAAATATGAGGCACTTTTGTAACCAAAAGTATCTTGCACACATGGGAAATTCTCAAACCCCATCTAAATCTAGGTGTGGAATGAATTCTAGAATTGTTATTATATTAAATTGCATTCTATATGGTGGTCTCCTCTCTTGTAATTCTAAGGTTCTTATGTTTCACTTTCTCTTGGAATAAAAGGGTTGAGGTTTATTAAGACACAAATTTGCAATATTACAGATCTATTTTCTTGGAAAATAATGAGTTGACATATATAGGAATATATTAATCAATAATTTAATATTTCAAATGATTATGCTCATTCTATCTCCACTATCCTTTGGTGATGGGATTGGATATTGCCTTTTACGAATCCATACTTCAGGTACAATCCTTAGAATGGTTATCACATTTTCATGGAAACTAGCTTTTAGGATGATACTCTTAACCGTAGATGGAACCAAAATTCATCCCGTCAAGATTGGTCGAAGATATTTGAAAAATCTTTGAAAATTTTAAAAAAAACTAAGAAATCTTATTAGTTGTAGTATATTCTATATCGAGGCCTTCCTATTGGGGATAGAATAGATGAAATGGGAGATCTTAACTTTTTGCTTCCCATTTTTCCACCAACCAAAATCCATAAAAAATATTTTCAAGTTTTTCTCCTCTTTTCATTCAGCGTGGATGTGAATCCACTCACTTTTATCCCTTATTACAACAACCCTTTTCCTAGAAAATAATCCTCCTAGGGAATTGGCTTAATTACCTATAAAATAAAACCAAATATATGGAAATTATAAAATGTGAATATTATATTTCATTTTTTAATGAAAAATATCTTATATTGTATTAAATTCAACATGATACAAGATTCATTGAACAAAAAATGAGTGATATGAGAGCATGGCATGAAGCCACAAGCACAATAGTCCATGCCTAGGAAAAAAATGCAAAGCTACGTATACATCATCGAGGAACATGAAAAATAAAGCCACCCAATGCAAAAGCGAGAATGAGAAAAAAGAGGCTCAAAGCATCCCTTCTTCTTCTTACATCATGTGACAATAGTCCACGACACCTACTGTAGAGTGAATTTGAGTGGAGGATCAAGGCAAGGGCTATTTTGAATATGGTAAAAATAAGAAGACTCGGATATATGTGACCATTGGCACAAATGCTAGTAAGGGGAATCTCAACATTCATATATATTGAATTTTCAGGGTGAGAAAATTCTTTGACTTCTGACGCTAAAAATGGCTATCAACCTTTAGGGCGCGGAGATAGCCCTTTGTTCTTCCTCTATTTATTTGTATTGAGTGATAGTGAGAAATCCTTCTGAAGGTGTCATGTGTTATGGCGAAAGAGGCATCAAAAGGCCTTGTTATCATAATCGATAATTTAAATGCACTCAAAGTCATCATGGATTAACTACAATTTTTCCTGAAGATGTTTGCTAAAATCCACCTCAAGCATATATGAGAATAATTGAATACTCCATTCTTAGACCACTCATCATACATCTTGATTAATTTACCAAACAAATCATCAATAGCAACACAAACCGTAGGGTGCCAAAAGGGAAGAGGAATATTGGGGAGGTGAACCCAAACTGGCATTTTTGAAACCCCCATAGTAGAAGTATGAATATCTAGAAACCATGGAGTACGAAAAGAATTATCCCTACTTGAAGTCATCATGGATTAACTCTAATTAACTCTAATTTTTCCTACAGACCTTTGATAAAATCCACCTCAACTCATATATGAGAATAAGTGAATAGTCCATTCTTAGACTACTCATCATCCATATTGATTAATTTACCAAAAGAATCACCAATAGCAGCACACACCGTAGGGTGTCAAAAAGGGGAGAGGAATATTGGGGAGGTGAATGCAAACTAGAATTTTGAAACCCCATAGTAGAAGTATCAATATCTAGAAACCATGGAGTAAGAAAAAAACCATCCCTACCCCATAACCAAGGACCCTCATTAAGAATTCATTGACACTCTGTAAGAGAGAATAAATGAAGAATAAAAGACCCTTTGCATATAACTAAATCTCACAGTCACGAGTAAATTGAAAAATAAGGGAAAATATTTGAGGGAAGAGATGGATTGAGTTACCTCTCAACAAGAAATAGTTATCATAGGAGTAACCTCTTCCTTTTCCAAAATTTTTGGTGACCGAAAGTGGATGAATTCTTCCCTAGATAACTAGTAGCGGATGCCACAAAGGATTTATGTGTAGTACCCAGATTTGGAGAACTACCTCCGGCACCAGATTCGAAATGCCCCTGACCTTCTTGGTTTTCCAAGCATCACCTCCCACCTAGCACCACCACTACCATCCCCATCCGCTCTAGTGTGCAAGCCTCCATTGAGGACTCCATCAATGGAAGGGTTAGGGCATGAAGGAGAAGTTTAGTTAGGGCTTGGGAGAGGTAGAGTTTTCCTTCGAGACATTGGCATCTATTTTTCTCCTAGCATCTTTATATTTCAAATTTGGAAAGATACAAATTTTAAAATTCACAATCAAATTCAAATGGATAGTATATTGTTTATTTCTAATCAATTTGATGTGATTTCAAATGTCTTTCTTTATATTTAGAACCAGACATCGAAATTAGTCCTAGAGGTGAGGCATATGTGAAATCTTATTGATCTTTAGGGAAATGCTCCTGATGTTTTTATTCACAAACTATCGGACCATGTTCATGATCACTCCCCTCGGGGTAATGATTATGTTAAGTCATATTACCAGTCTAGTAGTAGGTAAAATATCCTTATCCCTCAAGCTTCATAACCCTAACTCATTGTAGACAAGGTAAATGGTGGATTTCTTCTCCTATTGGTACTTCTTAGGGACAAGAATTTTGTGGGAATAATTGATGGAACACTCGAGAACGTGATAGTGGTGGTAGTGGTGATGTATCTTATTTGTAGAAGGGTCCCCCTTATAAATTCCCATGATTTTATCTAATGGCGATGTAGTTGATTTGTAGAAGGGTCCCCCTTATAAATTTTTGTGCCTTTCTTTGGTCATTTCTTCATAGAAATTATATAACAAAGAATAATATGGCTAATCAAAGTTCCTAATATGGAACAATAAGGTGGTTCTATCTTTTGTAGGAATCCCGATGGCTTACCTCCACCTTAGTCTCCATATAATACTTTGTGTATTTCTACTACTTAATATATCTCATTGCTTCATTTCTTCAACCATTTTTGGTTTAAAATACATTGATCTTAAATTTCTACTTTCTAAGAAGTAGTTTTTGATTTCAATTGCATTTCACCACTTGAAAAATAGACTTAGAAGTATTTATATTATCTTCACGTGGAATTTGAACTAAATATTGGAGGCATTGGCATTAATAAAATTGATCCCCATATTCTAAGAAATACTCGCATATAAAAAAATGGTTAGAAAAATAGATTCCAAACAATAAAAATAGATTAGCACAGAGAAATAATAACAGTAGAGATAGACACAAAAACTATTTATATTATCTCAAATAATAGTTTACAAGAGATTAAACCTCCAATTTATTGCTACTAGAAGATTCCACATGGACTACGTGTGTTGTTTCTCTGGTTTGTTGTTTTGTTCGAGCTCTATTTTTAGCTATTGTAGGTGTTGTTTTAAGTTGCTACATGCTTTGAGATTTTCTACATGTTGTGGACCATTGCTATAGTTTTTGGGCAATTTCTCGGACTCTTGCATACGTATACTATAGAATACTCGAGTTTTGTTCTAAGCTGGACTTTTTTCCTTCTCCTTTTTTGAACTTTTGTTGGAAAATCTTTTTGTCTCAACGTATATGTTGGAGAGTTAATGAGACAAAGTACATTTTTTTGAAAAGTTATAAAGTTCTCTCTAAAATAGGGATTTCAAAATGCACTCCCGAGAAAAAGGCATTAAATGTCGACAGATGGTGGTTGAGAGGAGGAAAAGACAAATTTGAAAATATACGCAGGCTCAAGATTACAGTACATTAAATTCTTAAAAAAATGACACTCCCCCTTAATCTTGAGCTAAACAAAAATTCATACAAAGACTAATAATTAATTTCTAGAGCTAGGGTGTCCATCTATGACACCCAAATTTTCTCTCAAATGCTCAAAACTTTCCTTTTACGGTGGTTTAGTAAAAATGTCTTATAGTTGTTTCTACGACTTGCAAAATTTTATCTCAATTTCTCCTTTCTCAACCAATTCATGAATGAAGTGATATTTGATTGCAATATGCTTTCTTCTTCCATGGAAAAATGGATTCTTTGACAATGCAATGGAAGACATATTATAAAAAAATAACAAAAACTCCTTCTTACTTTTCCTACAAATCTGAGAGGATTATTTTTAACCATACCATCTAACAAGTGGTTGAGTTTTCTACAATATACTCAAATAGAGTAAATAAAGAAACAATAGATTGTTTCTTGAAGCCCATGATATAGATACTAAACCAATATTGAAAACATATCCATATGTGCTTTTTCTATCATGTAGGATACCTACCCAACTTCTGCCCATGTAGCCAACTAATTGCAAATCATTATCAGCAACATATAAAATTCCAAAATTACTTATTCCATTCACATACCTTAATATATGCTTGCCTACTTGCCAATGTGTCTCTCTTGATGTCTCCATGAATCTGGAAATCAAACTAATTACATACATAATGTCTTGTCTTATTGTAGCTAAATAAATTGAAAAATTCCTTCCATGATTTTGTACCTTGCGGGATCTACATTTTTCCTACAACCATCTTTAGTCAATTTCATGTTTAATTCAGCTGGTGTAGATGTTGGTTTTTATTCCAACATTCTAAATATTTGTAAAAATTCTTTTGCATACTTTTCTTGAGACACAAAAATGACCTTCTCTATTTTCTTGACTTAAATGCCAAGAAAATACTTCAACAATCCCAAATCATTCATCTCAAACTCCTTCTTCTTAGCTTATTTGAAGTCATCAATTTCCTTCCTTACATTTCCATTTAAAATTCATTCATCAACATACAAAACAAAAATTAAAATCTCACCATTGTTTACTTTGATGTAGAGTGTAGGCTCATTACTAATTTTGCTAAAGACATCACTGATCAAATAGGAATCAATCCTACTATACCAAGCTCTTAGTGCTTACTTCAATCCATACAAAGCTTTCTTTCAGACCACTCGGGATTTCATAACTAGGTGGTTGTTCCACATACACTTATTCTTCCAATACTCCATTCAAGAAGGCTGATTTTACATCCCTTTGATGGACCTTCCATATGTGATGAGAAACTATGGAAATAATAGTTCTCATAATCTCTAATCTATCAACCGGAGAAAATGTCTTATTGTAATCATGGCTAGGATTTTGTTTATATCCTTTGACACATAATCTTTCCTTGTGTCTTTCAATCTTTCCTTTTGTTTGTATCATTTGACACTTAACTCTTATGACTTCTTTTCCTTCAATAATATCTACTAATTCCCATGTTTGATTCTTTTCAATAGCATGCATTTCATCATACATTACTTCACACCATTTTTATCTTTAATTTATTCTTAAAATAAAATTAGATCAACTATTGAAAATAAAGAAAAATTAATCATTTCATCCTCATTTTCATCATACCTTGACTGATCATAATTCTCTTATACACACCTCATGTGACCTTGATGCTGATTTGATTCGGACGATGATGAAGACTCCTAATTCACTCGCTACTTCTATTCTTTGTTGGCTCGCCATTTGAAGATTCACCCCTTTATGAAATTGGTACCTAGCTAGGTGCATTTCTAATATTGCCATTTGTTGTATCAGTAACAATAATTGGTACATTTGTCTTTGCTTATGGTTGCTCCACTTCTTGTGCATCTCCCCAAGATTGCTCTTCAATAAATTGAACATCCCTGCTGATTATGAGCTCCTTTTTCACTAAATTATAAAATCTGTAATATTTTGATTTCTCACTATATCCAATAAAAATGCATTTGTCTCCTTTGTTATCCCATTTTGTTCTTCATTTATTTGGCACATGTGCGTTTGCTACATACCCAAAAATTCTCAAGCACTCAACACTTGGATTCCTTCCACTCCATGCCTCTTGACGTATTTTATTTCTCACACTCTTTGCAGGACATCTATTCAACAAATAGACTATTTTCCTGACTTCTTCAACCCAATATTCATCTATTAATCCTCTTGCTTTGATCATGATCCTTGCCATTGCTTGAAGTGTAGGATTTTTCCTTTCAGCTACACCATTTTTCTCGCAAAGTGTATACCTTGTTGTGAAATATTTCTTGATCACATGCTCTTTGCAAAATTTTAAAAATTCATTTGATATGTATTTTCCCCCTCTATAGTTCTCAAGGTCCCTACGTAATGCCCACTATACTTCTCAACTAAAGCCTTGAATTTTTTGAACACTTCAAATGTATCTGATTTATTTTTCAGAAAATAAACCCATGTACTTCTACTAAATTCATCAATAAAAGTAATAAAATACTCACTTTTAGACAAGGAAGGATTCTTCATGGAAACAAAAAAATATGAATGTATCAGCTCAAGAGGTAAGCTAACTCTCCAAGATTTACCTGAGGGAAAAGAATTTATATGTTGTTTTCCTAATATGCAACCCTTACATACTTTCTTTGGTTGTTAAATAGGAAGAAACCCTTTAACTATTTGATTTGTGTAAATAACATGCAATCCACCATAGCTCAAATGCCCATACCTTAAAGTCCAAAGTGTAGATTGATCAATGGTTATTGTTTTAAATTTTTTTGCTGCCACACTTTGCATTCTCAATGGAAACATTTTGTTTTATGTCATTTTCATTATTGTACTTTGTTGATTGCATTTAATTCTGTCATATAAAATGCACTCTTCATTCTTAAAATTCCTTTTGTACCTTTTTTTCTCAAGCTTACCAATGTTGAGAATATTATACTTCAATCCAGGAACATAAAAGACATAATTGATTTGAATTTAGTCTCCTTTTTTGGTTTAGATAGATACTGATGCCTTTGCTAATGAATGTAGTCTTATCGTTTGTTTCCATTTTGACATCAGTCTTGATTAACTCATCCATGTTAGTAAATATTTATTTATTTCCACACATGTTCCATTCTACACATGTACCACACATATATTATGCATTCTTCATGCTCAACTACATTTCAAGTTGTAAACAAAGTTTCACTCTTTTCATTTGATTCTTGTTCAACCTCTTTTGCATTATAGAAACTTGCATTATGATTATGATTTCTTAAATCATATTCCTTGTTTTTGCACTCACTTACACAATGACTAAATTTATTTCAATAATAGCATTGCACATTTGTTTTTTCATACCTTTGTGAAGAACCACCTCTGGAAGTTTTTTTGTTCCCTCCTCTTCCTCTTGTTTGTGGCTCATGTTGAATTTGTCTTCCAACATCTTGTTGGTTATTAAATTTTCCTCTTCCTCTATTATATAATCCTCTCCCGAGCCTCTAAATTTTTGTTTTTCTTAAAGGATTGTTCATTGGAGGAGCTTGCTGATTTTCTCATTTTTGTTCATGGGTTTGTAAAGAAGCCATTAACTCATCATATTTCATTAACTTTAAGTTGTTAGAATCTTCTATGGAAACCAAAACTGGATCAAATTTTACAGGAAGGCTTCTCAATACCTTCCCTATGATCCTATTCTCTTCTACAACCTCACCATTTGTCCTCATATGATTTATAATGGTCATTTTCCTTGTGAAAAAATTATTTATTAATTTTTATTCTTTCTGAGAAGGTCTCAATCTCTCTCCTTAATATCTACGAGTCTTACAACTTTCACCTTGTCACCACCTTGATTTTAATTTTGCAAGGAATCCCAATCTTGCTTAAATTTTGTAGTTGCTACTATCCTTGGTAATATTGAATATGTGACTACATTTTGTATGTAGCTCAAAGCTTTAGCATATTTTATTTTATTCTCCTTGATGCATTATTCGAGCTTGTGTCAATGAATTGAATGTAGTTTGGTTTTCTACCTATGTATAATGTTCTTTATCTAGCTCTCATAGATCTTAAGAGGAGAATATGGTCTTCATTTTAATGCACAAAATGTCATAGTTTTTCCCAAAAATGTTGGGGGTTCTACCATGAATTGATGCTAGTAGAATCCATTAAAATAAATAGATAAAAAAACAAGAAAATTAAAATCTCAAACCTACAAGATATTGAGCTTTATGTTGGCTAGGATACCAAAGTGTTGGAAAAATAGATTCCAAAAAGAAAAAAATAGAGTAACATAGAGAAATAATAATAGAGATAGAGAGAAAAAAATTTATATTATCTCCAATAATGGTTTACAAAAGATTAAATCTCCATTTTCTTGCTGCTACAAGCTTCCCTACAAACTCTGTGTGTTTTTGTTGCATACTATTGTTTTCTTATAGGATCTATTTTCAGTTGTTGCAAGACATGTTTTAAATTTCTATGGCTATCGTGTGTAATTCCTATGAGCTCTAGGCTTCTTCTACGGTTTGTGGGTTGTTGCTACGAGACCATTGTAGTTTTATATGTTGTAAAATACTTGATTTGCCGCTCTCGGTGGAATTTTTTCTCTCTCCTTTTTAAAATGCTACAATAAATTATTATTTTTTCAACATATATGTTGGAGAGTTGATGAGACAAAAATATTTTTTTGCAAAAATTAATAAATTTCCCTCTAAAACAAGGATTTTCAAATGTGTGCCCGAGAAAAAAGTATTAACTACCGGCAGATGGAGGTTGAGAGGAGGAAAATAAAAATTTGAAAATATACGAGCTCAATATTACCTACTACATTAAATTGAGACAAAAACCATTTTTGGTTTGATACATAACCCTTTGACTTCACCCCAAAACCAAGAAAATACATGAAAGGAGGTGTTTTCTTAAATCAACCTCCATATATACTCTACCATATGTGTTCTTAATTTCTTATCACTCACCATACCCATAGAAGTGAATATCCAAATTGCATTACCATTTATTTTAGATTTAAAGATGTCAAAAAGGCAAGAAACAATTAAGAAAACTCTTTCGTGTCATGAAAAGATAGAGGGTATTAGATAAAGAGGAAAAATTGAAATCCATTATTTGGTGTACATAATATAACCTCATTATAGAACCAAGGCCATAACATTTAAAAACTACACATTAATTCATTCTTTCTATGTAGGGAAGAAAATTGGGCACATAGTATCATTTTGAAAAAATAGAGAGGAGAGGAGAAGGCTTATTAATAATAGATCCTTTCCTAAGAGCATATAAATGAGGTGTTTCCAAATTCTCGAAGCATGTTTTATTCCATCCAAGGACCTTAGTTGTGTTAAATGATATTCATTTTGTAGTGTGCATCTCTTTTCCAAATCTATTGCAGCAGCAACCCACATGCACTTCTTGGAGCTTCCATATATGAATCCTCCTCCATATCAATTGATTATTTTTCATTTTTCTTGAATGTAATCCCATTTCTAGGGTAATATGATTCACTTAAGAATAAAAAAACAATATTTTGTTTCTTTTTAAAATCTTTCTAGGATTCAAATATTTCTCATTTCTTTTGCATGCACCCATGATTTAAAATCGTAGTATTTTTTTCTTGACAAATTTTCTATCAAATGTGATGGATTTACTTCAAAGCTTTTCTATGTTTACATCAATGCACTTTGAGTGGTCATTATTCCCTTCCACTCAATGCCTTGCTAATAGAACTTGTTCGAGCCATACATAAGAACTTCTTATGTGATATTTGAAATCTTCCTCCTCATATCATTCTTGCTCTTCTCAGGTCCAAATTAAGATTTTGGAGCGGCCTAAGTAGTACTCGAAGCATACGTCCCGTTAACCCGAAAATGCAATTATTTTTTTTTTGTTTAGGTTAAAAGAGAAGGTTACGGTACAAGGATGTTACAAGGGTACTTAACCTTTAGGGTTCATTAACTTACTTACATTACTTAGCTAAGTTTTATGATTGGAGGATCGGGTCTAGTTAAAAGTTCCATGTTAGCATAATTATATCAAAGGTACATTAATCGATAGTTCTATAGGAATATAACAAGGTTTAATACCCTTAATTAGATTTTTCTTCTCTTCAATTTAGTTCATTCTTAACAAGGTTAATCTTATGTTAAATTATTAAATTCATTACCTTAATAGCTTAAAATATCCTTTATTAAATTTCCTACACACACTAAGGGTTCTAAGGACATTACACCCTTATGCAACTAAGAGGCCCCACTCACCCATTTACACATACCCTTAAGGATTTTACAATAAACATTTAAATTATATTTCTTCTTAATAAAGGTAGGGTCAATTCTCCACCCTTGGATCAAATCCATCTTAGCCACTAGATCCTAGGGTTCCCAACTTAGCCCTAAAATCCTTATGAAAGTCTATTAAAACCTTTTCTCATTCTAATCTTCTCATTTGGTTCATTTTATTTTGTTAAATTTGTAGGTTGGAGAGGAGGAAGCCATGAGAGCAAAGGGAAGGAGCCATGGAGGAATTCTACATGAAGATTTAGTCTAGGCTTAGTTTAGTTTTAGTTTTATTTATGTAATCTATTTCATTTAAAGATTGGGAGGGATTTCCTCCTCCAATCTAGTTTTTATTCCAAGATTATAGTGTATTGGGTTTAAAATTTTGGGGCAAACCCTACCCCCTTTGTTATAAATGAAAGAATACTTTTAGATTCACTAATTTATGTTTTGTTGTTCCATTCCAAAGCATTTCTCTTTATTTTACTTGCTGGTAGTAATAGATAAAAATTTCAACTTAAAATTTAGTGTAATTTGCCTAAATTTCACGCACAAAAAGGGTCGGCGTGAATTCTATCATAAGTGATAGGACCGCCACCCATATAGAGACCGACGGTCTTGGGACCTCTGCTCTTCCTAGGTGAAAAACACGGGACCCCCACCCCTGCGAGCGATGGTTTTGAGACCGCCACCATAACCTGAGTGGTGGTTACAGGACCTCCACTCTACACGGGGTAGTGGTCTTGTTTACGAAAAATGGAACAATAATTTCGAGATTTTTACAAAAACTTAAAGTTGCTTAAAGGATATAAAAATGAATTCTAAGTTTGTTTTTGTTTAATCCAAGTTCCAGATTGAGATTTAGTGCTCTATCATTCATTTCTTAGATAAATATAGTCATTTTGAAGTGTTTTCAACTATATTAAAATTCATCTACTTATAAGAAGAATTTCCATTTTTTTAACTAGTTCCTTCTTTCCATTACAAGAGCAAAAGGAATGTAAATCTGTTTTATTTCTTTTCATTTTCTCATATAAAATCAACTTTCCTAGATGCAATATAATCTAACTCGTTCTCTCTTTCATTCTACTACAACATTCATATAGTCTAAATAACCATAATAACTTTATTTTCCGTACCATGTAATTTTGTAAACAAGGTCAACTTATTACTATTTCTACATTTTCTTTTCCCCCACATTTACTATACAATAACAACTCAATGGAAATATACTTTCTTTTCCATTGTAACATAGCATAATCTTTTTACACAACACTACTTTTCTCACAATGCATCCAAGGTTTCAACAAGGAGAAAATATTTCCTTTTATATTTACAAAACTAACTCTACAATATTCACAATAAAGAAGACTTTTTTTTTCCATTTCCTAACTAAACCATACAAATCTTTCTCTCTCTTTTCAATATACAAATATTAAATGTAAACTCCTTTAAACAAGATTACAAATGTTCTCCACTTGATGTGGAAAGTTGTACACAAGCAAATACAAAAATGAAATACATTATTACAATTTCTTCCAGTTTAAGTGAATAAAATAAAAGGAAGTTTCACATAGCCAACGACAAGACTCCATTCTCCAACAAGATAGCTCCTCCAAGAAATTGCTTGATTCACAACAAAATAGGGGAGAGGCAATGCTCTCCACCCAACCAAGATACCCAATGGAGAGGAGAAGCCATCCTCTCCGGTGGCCCCGAGCCCCAACCACATTATAATGGGAGAATATTTCAACCCATGGTAACTACTAGCTTCCACAATACTTAACAAATAATTTCACATTCATTCCACTTACATACAAAAAAAAACAAACTCAACAATAAGAAATCAATCAAAACAACAATATAACAAGGATTATCAAGAAATCTAAAAGAGTAAGACCTTTGGGAGGCCACTTATGCCTCCCAATGGGAATGGGTGCCTACCTAAAAGCCTCTAATGCATAACACAATTTTCCCCTACCAACTCTTATGCCTCCCTCAAGTACCTCTTATACCTACGTACACTCTTATACCTCCCTCCAAACTCCTATGTCTCCCACATAATGAGAACAAGAAGAAATGAAATCATTCCTCATACTAGGTGGGGCACCCAACCCATACTCCATCCTCAAGAAAGTGATCTCTTATGCCTCCCTACAAGAAAAACTCCCCATAGTCTCCTCCCACTCCCAACTTAGGCAATCTACCCACACCCAACAAGCATTCCAAAGAGACAACAAAATACAACACAACATATAACACATATAATAAAGCAAAGAGCATAATTTAAACTAAGGTGAAGCTCCTACCTCTCCATGGTAGAGCTTGTTCCAAGTATGAGGCTATAAGTTTCTCCAAAGATCAAGCAAGCATTCACAAATCTCCAACAATCCACAAACTCTCTCATAATCCCCTTACTCTCCAAAATTCAAGAGACTAAAAACAGATCGTCAAACCCCAAAACAAGCAACAAGAATTCAATAAATAGATAAAGGAGAGGGAGGGATGATGTGGCTCTAAGTAGGATGCCACCTCATTTCCTCTCCACTCCACATCACTTGGTCAACCTCATATTCCAATGGACAATTAATAAGTGGTTGGAGAAATGATAAGAACCTTACACACTCCATCTAAGCCCACTTCCCCAAAGGAAAAAATTAAATATTTGAAAGAAAGTGCAATTAAAAATTCACCTTTTTCACTTCCCAAAACACCTAAAAGGGCCAAAATTTGAACCCCCAACCCATAGGTAGGGTTGGCATGAGTATTTAAGAGGTGTGGGACAAGTTTGACTTGTCCCACAAGCTTCCAAATTTGGCCTCCAAGGCAAAATTCGAGTTTCCCATGAGGGGTAGAGTGTGCTACACTCAAAACTCAAACACACTTCACTCAACACAAAATCCAAGAGTAAATCAAGTCTAATAAATGAACTCCTTTTTGGTCACATCTTTAATTAGTTTAGGACAAATTCAAATTAGCTTAATTAAGACACTACAACCCGTGAATAATAAAGGGGTAAACATATATCCAAAAATCTAAATAATAAAACAAGTAAATTTTATTTCTAAAGGAAAACACATACTAACATACTAAAAGGGAAATTAAAACAAAACAACACATGACCCCTAGGTCACAATTTTCTCTTAACCACATAATTCTAACACACACACAATTACATGTTGCCATGGTGACCCTAGTTGAATTCTTCTCGAATTTCGATGTGGTTGGTATCAATCCCGGATATTGTTGTGAATATAATATACCTACAAAATAGAGAATACCTCCTTTGGCCTCATGGCCACATTAAAACATTCATGCCAAATATGCGATATAAATCTAAAATCAACTATATATGAATTAATATCATCTATGCAAATACAATATCGTTTACAATTTCTAGCACATTTCTATTCCACATTTCATTCATGTCAAAACAATCACCACATTAATCCAATTATCAAGATCTACTGAATATGACTAAATATATCACATGTTATAAATACAGATAAATAACCATGTCAAAATTATATCAATATCAACATCAAATGTTTCCAATAGTCCATATACACCATATAAGAATCAAATACATAATAGTTTAGTATCTACGATATCTACTAGTATGCTAAACCAAAGAAGCTATAATAGATCCATAAGTGCAGTCCACATAATTGAAAAATAATAATAATAAAGGTGTTGAAGGGAAGTGGGAAC
The DNA here is from genome assembly GCA_018340775.1 of Taxus wallichiana var. yunnanensis. NCBI lineage: Eukaryota > Viridiplantae > Streptophyta > Pinopsida > Cupressales > Taxaceae > Taxus > Taxus wallichiana. Next base: position 110,219,118 of record CM031233.1, read on the forward strand.
AACATCTCCCTCCCCTTAGACTTGACTTCCTCCTAGAAGTCACTAGAACAGGTGTGGAAACTACACTCGTAGCAAAGTAGCATCATCCCAAGTAGTTAAAGTCTTGTCATATCTGTCTCACTTTGGACCCAAACCTGATCAATCTCTCTACCGCAAAGGCCCAGGGTCCTATGCTCTATAATGCATATGGGCTCCACCATCACCTATCCCTGATCCTACACCTACAATGCGGTCCAATCTAGCACATGAGAAGGATAATAAATATATCTTCTAAGCATAGAAATGTGAAACACATCATGGATGTGAGATAAGCTAGGTGGAAATGCTAGACGATAGGCCAAGGGATCGATGCGCTCTAAGATCTCAAAGGGACCCACAAACCTAGAATCAATCTTATAACCTTTTCCATAATGGATAGGGCTCTTATGTGGTCTGACATGAAGAAACACCTTCGTGCCTACTTCAAAACTACGATCTTTCTGTGCTAGTCCCCATACTTATTTTTCCTATCCTGCGCCTCCTACAATCTATGTTTTATCAATGTAACATGTTGCTCCATATCCTGTAATAATGTTGGCCCAAGAGAAACCCTATCCTCTAACCTGTCCCAACTAAGATGTGTCTGCGCTCTCTACCATATAATACCTAGAAAGGAGACATTCCTATCAAACTCTAGAAATTATTATTGTAGGCAAACTCCACCAAGTATAGATACTCCTCCCATCTCGACTTGTGATGCATAATGTACATCTTAAGCATGTCCTACAGGATCTGATTCACCCACTCAGTTTTTCATCTGTTTCAGGGTGATATGTTGTGTTGAAATTGATCCTCGTCCCGAGAGCATGTTGTATGGTGGTCCAGAAATGGGAAGTGTACAAAGGATCATGGTCGCAAATGATCTTCCATGGAATCCCATGCAATCTTACGATCTCATCAAGATATACCCATGCCACTACACTGGTTCTATAGGTGGTCTTCATCGGATAAAAATGAGCTAATTTTGTCAATTTATCCACCATGACCATGATGGTGTCATGGTGGTATCTCAACGTCGGTAACCCAATGATGAAGTCCATGGAAATGGTGTCCCACTTCCACTCCGGTATGGCATGAGGAAAGAGAAGGCCAGCTAGATGCTGATGCTCAGTCTTCACCCTCGGCACTAAGGAATTTGACATAAACAAGGTCCCATCTCTCTGAATTCCTCTCCAAAAATACAATTGTCTCAGAGGTAGCATTCATCTTCTTCACCCTGGGATGGGTTGAATAAGGTGCATGATGAGCCTCAATCAAAATGTCCTGTCTCAAGCCTCCATCTCTAGGAACATATAACCAACCTCTATGTTTGAGAAGACCATCAAACTCTAATGAAAATCCATAAAATATTCCCTCAAGGGGTCTCTATGACTCAATCTCTACTACGGCCACAAGGTAGAAATTTTCTGTGAAGTTCTTTGCAAAATCCTACTCTGTAAATCGGTGCCCACCTTGAAGTGGCCATAGCCACATGTCTCCATCTAATCAAGGTGTACGTAATCATATTCTCCTTCCCCTCCACATGCTCTATCTCCATGTAATACTCACAAAGAAACTCCATCCAATGCCATTGATGAGCATTGAGATTGGGCTACGTGAAGAGGTGGCGAAGACTCAAGTGATTAGTCTTGAGTGTAAATCTTCGACCAAGAAGAAAATGTGTCCATTGCACTAAGGCGTGCACAACTACTACTATAAGATTAAGATCTTGAGTTGGATAATTGATCTCGTAATCATTGATTTTGTGAGACTCAAAAGCAACTACTCTTCCCTCCTACATCAACACACCACCAAGTCCTGCCAAAGAAGTCTCTATGTAAACGTAGAACTCACCACGAGGATCGGTACTATAAGAATAGGTGTTGTCATGAGGTATTCCTTGATGTACTAAAAGCCTGCTCATATTTATCTCGACCATACAAACTTCTTCCCTTTCCGCTGAAGGTAAGTGATGGGGTGCGTGATCTGAGAAAAGTCCTGAACAAATCTCCTATAATATCTTGGTAAACCCATGAAGTTACACACCTCGGTCACACTATTGGGTGTTGGCCAATCCATGATGGCTCAAATCTTGGAAGGATTGAATGTGATACCTTCCCTAGAAATGATGTGGCCCAAATACTGCACCTCTGTCTGAAAGAACACACACTTTTCCAAGTTCCCAAAAAGGTGCTACTCACAAAGACACTGAAGAACCTAACGAAGGTGCTCCTCCTACTCCTTACACATGCTTGAGTAAATTATAATGTCATCAAGGAAGCTGAGAATGAAGCGATCAAGAAAAATACCCAATTCATCAAACTCATAAACACTGGGGGCATTCATCAAACCGAAATGTACCACTTTGTGAACTCATAGTGGCCATATCTCATACAGAATGCAGTTTTATGAATATCCACCTCTATAATCTTGAGCTGATGGTACCCTGACTTAATATCTATCTTGGAGAAAACTGTAGCCCCGTTCATCTAATCAAATAAATCATCAATGCATGGAAGGGTTAACAATTCTTGATCGTTATCTTGTAAATTAACAATAATCAATACACAACCATAGAGATCCATCCTTCTTCTTCACGAACATCACTAGTGCACCCAAAGGGGATACACTGGGATGGATCAAGCCCTTCTCCGGAAGGCCCTCAAGCTACAACTTGATCTCACATAGCTTAGGAGTAGTCATCCGATAGGGTACTTGTGAGATAGGCTCTGCATCTGGAACTAGATCTATGTGGAAATCTATCTCACGTGGGGGAGGTAACCCCGATAGCTCTCTTGGAAACACATCAATGAACTCTCTCAAGATGGGATGGTCATCAAGGGATGGCCCACTAGACTCATCCTTTGATCTTTCACTAACCATAGCTGCAAACATCGACAAACCCATCACACACATCGCTTAAGTGTATAGAGGAGATGTTGTGAATGGAGATAGGAATCCTAACTCTTGATATTTCGACTCCACCCCAAGATCATATATACAAGCAATAGTATTATGGTAATGGTATACTCTAGCTCTATGAGAAGACAACTAGTCCATTCCCAATATGACACCATAAGATCCTAATGGAAGTATTTGAAGATCCGAGGTAATTGTGAAGGGTCTCGGATCCACCACACACTCCTTAACTAAGGATTCTATAGAAATATTGGCTCGAGAAGCCATCTCAATGTCTCAACAATGACCATGTCTAACTACTACTAGCCTACAACGCTCTACTAAGGATGGTGCAATAAATGAATTAGAGGAACTGGAATCAAATAATATAGAGGTGGAAATACCACCAATACTACTTGTCATCTCGATCACGGTAGTCTAGTGCTCAGCTTAGCGGTTCTCAACCGCTACGTAGATATGATGACTTCGTGCCATATATCTAACCGTAGGCTCGAGATTTGCATCTTACCCTTGTTAGGGTTATGTGGGCAATCTCTCTAATGATGCCCAACAACACCACAACCATAACAGCTACCTAGTCCTCTCCAGTGGGATGCATCTCCAGTCTATACTCTAGATGTCTGAGTTGTGGATCTTGATGATCGGCTAGGGATCTGCTGAGGTCTCTATTGACGAGCTCCTACTAACTGAGCTCTCGGCACACCCTGTGTCCTAGTGGGACCCCTAGGAGGAGGCCCCATACTCCATCCTCTCTACACATCAAATCTCTGAGGAGGTCTGTAAGGTGGGTGGGTTTGCTTTCTTTGTTGTGGTGGCTTGAATGAAGCATGTACTGAACTCTTTCTACCCCATGGAGGAGGAAATGACCCCTTTGATCTAACATCCTCCATCTACTGGATACCACTCTGAACTCTATCTCTAGCCTGCTACGTCTTCCTCTGTGTCTCATCTATAATATAGACCTTCTCCATGGCCTCTACTAATGTCAGTGGGTAGTGAATGTGCATCGCGCCACCAAAATCCAAGTTCGGGCCCTGGATAAACACTGTGAATCCATACCTACTCATCCTGCATATAGTCAATGTACTGAAGTAGGTCCAGAAATTAAATCTCATACTCGGCTACAATCATCGATGCCTGACAAAGGTCATGAAACTCGTCTATTCATTGTTGTACAAACCTCATGGGTAAATACTTACTCTTAAAATGATTATTAAATAGCTCCCGGTGTGACTGTCTCGAATCAACATGGAGCTTCTACTCCTCAGTCCTCCACAAGACTCCTGATCCATCCCTCATAAGATGGATCATAACACAAGCTTTCGTGTTCTTTAGACAAGGATAGATCTTGAAGCATCCGCTCAAGCTCACTAACCAGGCCTCTTCCTAAAAACCTCTTGTATCAACCAAATAGTGAGATGGTCGTAGCATCATGATCTCCCGATATGGTCTCTGCTAACATCGATGACCCCTAAGTCTCTCCACATGCTCCTCCCTCTGTTTAGGGCTTCGAGACCTATCCCTATGTCCTTAGATCTTGTCCCCATGTGCTCTGTGGTAACTCTGCCTAGCGACGACTCTTGCAAGAATTTATTTTCCCTATATTCATCGCTATGTTGAGGGGATACATGGGCCTCTACTAACAACACCATGCCATGTATAGAAAATCATCCTTCCAAGGGCTCTCCACATATGGAAGCATTGACTTCCTAAGGTGTTTGTAAAATATGAGGTAGAATGGCGCTATAGCACCTGCTCTGGCAAGTGCTATATCTAGGTCTATATGAAAATACCCTCGTATGATCCATGCCTCCTAAATAGATCAAGGCAAGAGTTAGTTCATTTCTCTAGGTCTTATTTCAATTTTCTAAGTTTTCTATTTTATACAATTATCGGACATTGTAGTTTTCTAGATTAAAAGAATTCAGTTTTGCACTAGGTTAAATATTCATGTTTCATATTTTCTAGGTGTGCCCAAGGGTCCAAGCTTTGAACCCACAGTCTGATACCAAGTGTAACACCCACAAAAATGACGTTCTAAGAACACACTTCAACTTAACACTTAACCCAAAAATGTGACTAAATTTATTTTTGTTTAGGTTATAAGAGAATGTTACGATACAAGGATGTTGCGTAAGGGTACTTAACCTTTAGGGTTCATTAACTTACTTACACTACTTAGCTTAGTTTTACGATTGGAGAACCGAGGTCTATTTAAAAGTTCCATGTTAACACAATTATATTAAAGGTACATTAATCGATAGTTCTATAGGAATATAACAAGGTTTAATACCTTTAATTAGATTTTTCTTCTCTTCAATTTAGTTCATTCTTACCAAGGTTAACCTTATGCTAAATTATTAAATTCATTACCTTAATAGCTTAAAAGATCCTTTATTAAATTTCTACACACACTAAGGGTTCTAAGGACATTACACTCTTATGCAACTAAGAAGCCCCACTCACCCATTTACACATACCCTTAAGGATTTTACAATAAACATTTAAATTATATTTCTTCTTAATAAAGGTAGGGTCAATTCTCCATCCTTGGATCAAATCCAACTTAGCCCTAAAATCCTTATGAAAGTCTATTAAAACCTTTCTCTCATTCTAATCTTCTCATTTGGTTCATTTTCTTTTGTTAAATGTAGGTTGGAGAGGAGGAAGCCATGGGAGCAAAGGGAAGGAGCCATGGAGGAATTCTACATGAAGATTTAGTCTAGGCTTAGTTTAGTTTTAGTTTTATATATGTAATATAATTCATTTAAAGATTGGGAGGGTTTCCTCCTCCAATATTTTTTTATTCCAAGATTATTGTGTATTGGGTTTAAAATTTTGGGGCAAACCCTACCCTCTTTGTTATAAATGAAAAAAATTCTTTTAGATTCACTAATTATATGTTTTGTTGTTCCATTCCAAAGCATTTCTCTTTATTTTACTTGTTGGTAGTAATAGATTAAATTTTTCAACTTAAAAATTAGTACAATCTGGCTAAATTTCACGCACAGGCGTGGGTCCGCAGAATTCTGTCATAAGTGACAGGACCGCCACCCAGAGAAGACCAGCGGTCTTGCGGCGACAAACCACCTTACTGAGTGGCAGTTTTGAGACTGCCGCCATAGCCTTGGCGGTGGTTATGGGACTATCACTCTACATGGGCGGTGATCCTGTTTCTAAAAAAATAGAACCATAATGCTGAGATTTTTACAAAAACTTAAAGTTGCTAAAGGATGTAAAAATGCATTCTAAATTTTTTTGTGTTCATTCCAAGTTCAGATTTAGATTTAGTGCTCTATTATTCATTTCTTAGTTAAATCTAGTCATTTTAAAGTGTTTTCAACTCTATTAAAATTCATCTACTTACAAGAAGAATTTTCATTTGTTTAACTAGTTCCTTCTTTCCATTACAAGAGCAAAAAGGAATGTAAATCTATTTTATTTCTTTTCATTTCCTCATATAAAATCAACTTTCCTAGATACAATATAATCTAACTTGTTCTCTCTTTCATTCTACTACCACATGCATACATTCTAAATAACCATAATAACTTTATTTTCCATACCATGCAATTTTGTAAACAAGGTAAGCTTCTTACTATTTAAACATTTTCTTTTCCCTCACATTTACAATACAATAACTCAATGGAAATATAATTTCTTTTCCATTGTAACATAGCATAATCTTTTTACACAACACTACTTTTCTCACAATGCATCCAAGGTTTCAACAAGGAGAAAATACTTCCTTTTATATTTACAAAACTAACTCTACAATATTCACAATGAAGAAAACTTTTTTTTTTTTCCATTTCCTAACTAAACCATACAAATCTTTCTTTCTCTTTTCAATATACAAATATTAAATGTAAAATCCTTTCCATAACATTACAACAATGTTCTCAACTTGATGTGGGAAGTCATACACAAGAAAATACAAAAGTGAAATACATTATTATAATTTCTTCCACTTTAATTGAATAAAATAAAAGGAAGTTTCACATAGCCAACAACAAGACTCCATTCTCCAACTCCAACAAGATAGCTCCTCCAAGAAATTGCTTGATTCACAACAAAATAGGGGGAGAGGCAACGCTCTCCACCCAACCAAGACACCCAATGGAGAGGAGAAGCCATCCTCTCCATTTTCCCCCGATCCCCAACCACATTATAATGGGATAATATTTCAATTCATGGCAACTACTAGCTTCCACAATACTTAACAAATAATTTCACATTCATTCCACTTACATACAAGCACAACAACAACTCAACAAGAAAAAATCAATCAAAACAACAATATAGGAAGGCTTATCAAGAAAGCTAAAAGAGTAAGACCTATGGGGAGGCCACTTATGTCTCCCAATGGGAATGGGTGCCCACCTAAAAGCCTCTAATGCAAAATACAATTTCCCCTACCAACTCTTATGCCTCCCTCAAGTACCCCTTATACCTCCATGCACTCTTATGTCTCCCTTCAAAATCCTATGTCTCCCTCATAATGACAACAAGAATAAATGGAATCATTCCTCATACTAGGAGGGGAACCCAACCCAAAATCCCTCCTCAAGAAAGTGATCTCTTATGCCTCCCTACAAGAAAAACTCCCCATAGTCTCCTCCCACTCCCAACTTAGGAAATCTACCCATACCCAATAGGCATTCCAAAGAGACAACAACACTCAACACAACATAAAAACACATACAATAAAACAAATAACATAACTTAAACAAAGTTGAAGCTCCTACCTCTCCATGGTAGAGTTTGTTCCAAATATGAAGTTTCAAGCTTCTCAAGCAAGCATCCACAAAGCTCCAACAATCCACAAAATCTCTCAAAATCCCCTTACTCCAAAATTCAACAGACTAAAAAAAGATCATCCAACCCCAAAACAAGCAACAAGAATTCAATAAATAGAGAAAGGAGAGGGAGGGATGATGTGGATCGAAGTAGAATGCCACCTCATTTCCTCTCCAATCCACATCACTTGGTCAACCTCATATTCCAATGCACAATTAATAAGTGGTTTGAGGAATGACGAGAACCTTACACACTCCATATAAGCCCACTCCCCCAAAGGACAAAATTAAATATTTGAAAGAAAGTGCAATTAACAATTCACCTTTTTAACTTCCTAAAACACCTAAAAGGGCCAAAATTTGACCCCCAACCCATAGGTAGGGTTGGCATGGGCATTTAAGAGGTGTGGGAAATGTTTGACTTGTCCCACAAGCTTCCAAATTTGGCCTCCAAGGCAAAATTCGAGTTTCATGAGGGATAGAGTGTGCTACACTCAAAACTCAAACACACATCACTCAACACAAAATCAAACAAGTAAATCAAGTCTAATAAATGAACTCCTTATTGGTCACATATTTAATTAGATAATGAAAATTTCAAATTAGCTTAATTAAGACACTACAACCCATGAATAATAAAGAGGTAAACATATATCAAAAAATCTAAATAATAAAACAAGTAAATTTCATTACTAAAGGAAAACACATACTAACATACTAAAAGGGAAATTAAAACAAAACAACACATGATACCTAGGTCACAATTTTTCCTTAACCAAATAATTCTATCACACACACAATTACATGTTTCCATGGTTACCCTAGTTGAATTCTTCTAGAATTCCGATGTGATTCAGTATCTAATCCCCGATATTTTTGTGAATATAATATACCGCAAAGCAGAGAATACCTCCTTCGGCCTCATGACCGCATTAAAACATTCATGCCGAATATGTGATATAAATCTAAAATCAACTATATATGAATAAATATCATCTATGCAAATATGATATCACTTATAATTTCTATCACATTTCTATTCCACATTTCATTCATGTCAAAACGATCAACACATTAATCCAATTATCAAGATCTACTCATAATGAATAAATATATCACATGTCATAAATACAGATAAATAACCATGTCAAAAGTATATCAATATCAACATCAAATGTCTCCAGTAGTGCATATGCATCATATAAGAATCAAATCAATAACAATTCAGTATCTCTGATATCTACTATCATGCTAAATCAAAGAAGCTATAATAAATTCATAAGTGTAGTCGACAAGATCAAAAAGTAATAATAAAAAAGGTGTCGAAGGGAAGTGGGCACCCCCAACCCAATTCCAAGACTAGCCACCCATCTTCCTATGCATATTTTTAAAACAATTATAGTATAACTTTTAAGACATTCAATTAAAACTATAAAGGTGTTTTTATTTTCTTTTCCATAACAAAACTATCAATGACATCATCATAATTTATTTTCGTAGTGATGTTGCATTCGATTTTCAATATATAAACACTATTTAATCTTGCATTACCTATTTTTTTACCTTAAATTACTTTTTACTCTTGTTAGAGTGGAAAATGCTCTCTTAAAATTGTAGTTTCAAATAGGAATGCAAAGAAACATTTGTATTGAAACATCTAGATTTGGCAACGTGGTATATGGTGGATTTTTTCTAAAATATTTTGACATTGACGATATGTTAGTCAAGTTTTCACGTCTTAATAATGCGTGGAAATTGATGCATTCAACGTTAAGGGAAGTCTCCAAGTTCTTGTTATATATTTTACAAAAGAATTAGAGCATTTCAATATTTTCCCATTATTGAGATCTTGTAAATTTTTAAAGCGGTATGATTTGTGCTTATGACAACGTGGTTGTGAGTCTTGAGTGGCTCGGCTGTCCTACGGGTAGTGGAGTCACGGACTAATTTGTAAACCAATCTTTTGTTTTTCCTAATTCCTTTAATGAAATTGAATTTACTTCAACTTATGGTTACCAATGTTTTATATATATTTTAAATATTTTACAATAGTATGGGAGAGCTAACTCCTAAACTTGATGGAAAGCCAACCCGATAAATTTTTTTATGTCTCTTACGCCCATAAAGCGTCCTACGATTTGCCTAGTGTATGAAATGCCTTTGGATCTTCTTTCCTTAACTATCTCTTAAAACATAGATTTGCATGGGATGTTTTCTATAATATTATATCAGATTAATAAAATTTTAACTAGTTGAGTGAGAAAGTACAAATATTTACTTATCACTTTTTTCTTCTAAGATTTCCAACTATTTCCATAACCACCTACAATTATCTCAATTTCAAATTTTAGATGTCTTGAGCTACATTATTGTTGCATAATTTCAAAGCAATGTAAGACCAATACTTCTTAAAATCAATATATATAATTAGCATGCACAACCATGTCGTTTAGAACTTTTTTAAATACTTATGACATGATAGACCAACATTTAATAGAAATTATAATAAAATATTTAACTACCATATGGATATATCTATTTATTTTAATATAACATCGATTATCTTTAAAGTATGATATCAACTAGTGAAATTTAAAAAATAATTTTGAAAACAAAAAAGCTATTTTAATACTAGAAGCGATAAATGTAGTTCAATAATGAACTTTATAATCATATATGAGAGAACTTTGTAAATGGATATATCATTCCTTTATTGTTTTTAAAGGTAGAAGTCAAGGAATATGATTTTCATTCATGATTAGTAATTTATTGTATTCTATAATTTTGTAATCTTGATTTTGTATATAAGGTGATATACATAGTTTTGAAAGGGCTCTATCCCTTTTACATCAAAGCGAGAGAGTAAAACATTACTAACATTAAGAAGAGAGACCAAATGAAACAATATAGGCGAATCAAAAATTAGTCAACAGTTAGCAAAAAAAAAAGATAAATAAATGATCAACAGATTTGTAACAAAGAAAACTAACTCTCATAAGATTTTACCATAGCCTCCCATTTGTTGCGCAAAAATATAAATAATCATCAATCTAACCTTATCTATTTTCTCCTTAGAACCTTTTCTCACCATAATTTTTCTCTTCCTCACGTGGATAGGTTCCTCAATTTTATTGTCTTTAGTAGACATCAAGGAATCTCACATGAAGAATATTCTCATATCATAGTTCTTGACTATCGATTTATTTCTTTCCATCAACTTGTAGATTACCCCCTCCCTTTATTCTGCAGTTCTTCTAACTCACCAAGATTATTTATGTGATGGACTACCGCTTCTAAACTTCCTCCTTGAAAGGGTCTCTACATTATTGCTTTAATAACTACTTGGATGGTCAGTTTAATATTTTCATTTTACATCTGCATAAACTTTGTAATATTAGTTTTTATCTTAATATTGGCTTCTAGCATCACAAATATACTCTCTAGCCCCTTATCCTTCTCATCTTAAAACTATGATCATCCACCCCTTCTAGTCATTTCCATTTCCTCTTCTTTAGATTAAATATCCCCACTAAAATCTCCTTATAACAAAATACCCATACCCTAAATCAAACTAAGATGACCACTGCTAAGTGTGCTCTCCCAAATTATTTATATTCATGGACTTTACACAAAATTTAGCAAGACTAGTCCCACAAAATTGGTTTCCACCCTTTCTGGAGTTTTATCGTAACCCTTAGGAGATTATTCCTTATATCCTTACTCTTCTACTCCTCATTTTCCCTATCGGTGATTGTGACTGATGACCCATTCTCGTCGGTGAGTTTTTGGACTTATTTATTAAGAAAACCAATATCATCGGACCTTTTCCATGGCCCTATCTAGTTTACTAAATTGGTAAGCTGGAATAGAGGAGGTTGAAAAGAATGTTGATTCTTCTCCTATGGTGGAAGTGATAGGAAATAACATTTATAAACATACCATTCAAAGTTAGATATCGCATAATTTGGAGAGTTACCTCATCCTAGGGACTAAGAGTGAATCAAAAGGATAACCAACTTGAAGCTTCTTCAACTTTTCCTTTATTCTCGAGGAAAAAGTAATATCCAACTCGTTTTTTTCTCTTCTATCGAAGAATTTTATATGGCTATTTTTTATATGTATATCAATTATTATTCAAAATTATTTATTTTTTAGTACACGTATTATTTCTTTCTAGTATGTTCTCACATATTCGTAGTCATTATTTACTCCTATCATTTTCGGATCTCAATGTTTTCTATCTTCTTACTATTTCCTCTATCCTCTCATGTTGGTATCACATCCTGTGAGTATTTTTAGATTATTAGTTTTTGTTCTTTCAAATATATAAGATGGTTTTTGTCATGACAATATTTTCACCACAACCTCGACCTCTTATTCTATTCAGCAAATTTTAACATTAATTTCAATTCCCATTGATTATTGGCCCCTTTTTTATTGTCATTTTTTCTACTATTATATATACACATATAGATCAATTAGTCGTAAGTATTTTAAATTTAAATTACTTTAAACGTATTCTATCATTAATGTAGTTATGACCATATTAAAAGTAATGAATAAATATTTTAAATTAAAAGCACTATAAACATATTCTATAATTAATACGATTGTGACCATATTAAAACTAATTCATAAATGAATTACAAATTTTAGTGATAAACATAAACCCATTATGTTGAAGATAACTAGAAAGAAAAGGAATAGTTTGGAAACTTTTATTGCACTCAACTATTTGTTGAGAAAATATTAATATACTATAAAAATCGAGGCTCTATTTTATAAATACCCATAAATTTAACAATAAAAAACAAAACAAATATGAAAAATAAAAACTCATTGAAACTAAATAAAGACAAATTCAACTAACTCTTTTCATATATAAATGACCATACAACATCTAAAATCTTAGGATGAATGCAACGAGTTTTTATCATCTAATATGTTTCTTTCTAACCTAGTTACGATCTCTAAGTCTCATTATAATATTTTCTTCACTCCTAAAATAAAAAAATAATGAAAAAAAAACTTTGTGTTTTTAGGTATTATTAAAAAAATTATTTATTCTATATCATGGAAAAGAGTGATGGTTGACCATAATATGGTATTAGTTGAGAAGTATATTGATTTGTTCTACACACACACACACAATCACATGTGATATGTGTGATGGAAACGTCGAAGGATATGCATTGGAAAAGTTAATATGAAGGGATTGAAAATTCAAGGGAGGACGATGTGCATTGAAGAAGGGTTTTAATGGAGGAGGGTGTTAAGGGTGGGGAAATTGTTATGGGAAAAAAGAAACCTCTTCTTCTTACGGCAATGCAAATATGAAGCATGTGTAATTTGTGTCAATAATTTAAAGGAAAAAAAAGTGAGGTATCTAAGTCGACACAATATACTTTAGAGACATATCAAAAGAAAGACATGGTCAATGAATACATTGAAGGAAAATTTGCATATGTTTAAATCCAAGAACTTCACATATGCTTGATATGGAAATTATACATTACATGTACCTTATATTCTTGATTTCATGCAAATGCTAATACTTAATTTGATTGATTGAAAGGTGGTTTTGTTCTATTATTTTATAGTGAGAAACATGTTGTACAAACTATATTGGCACTGGGGTGTTTCCACATACAATGCTCACAAATAGACCGACAAAATCTTCTTACCATTAAACATCAATGGTTTCTTATGTCTTGCTCTAAACACCAATAATGGCCTAATTAGGAGGATGGTGGTGAAGGTATAAACATAGTGAAATTGATTCATGGAAAAAATATATGAGGTGGAGCTATAAGGCCTCAAATAGAGTGATGAGATGTTGCAAAATGAGAACGCATGATGTACGGTAAAGGAAATGATGGTCTTTAGTGAGAAAATATTAAACATTAGTGGCGATCACTAATTCTAGTGACCTGCTTTAGAATTGAAACTTAGTTATTACATGAGACATGAAAATTGATGTGAACAACAACTTTTAAAGTCCTAATCTTCAAATTTTCAATATGGAACAACAAAGTAACATTAACGAGTAAATGTATTCTATGTCCAGAAAAACTTATAAAATTGACAAAAATCTAACACATATACAAAAATTTAGATTTCAACATAAATTATTTTATAACGCCATTAGCTAAAAAACTGAAACGAGACCTAAGAACAACCTAGAATTAGCGAGAAAAATTATGGAATATTTTTTTGGGAAAACGTGCCCGCAAA